>VWZD01005774.1:2247367-2421931 GCA_013396695.1 Sakesphorus luctuosus
GTTTATGCAACAAAACCCTGCCTTCTTTGGTTTTATGCCCAAATTCAGAAGGGACTGTACAAAGACAGTGCTGGTAAGGTAGGACCTACTTTCTTTGAGAGGCTATGAGCAAGGCCATATTTCCTTATTATGTTTTGGGGGTTTTTTCCCAAAATATTTTCCTGACCATTTTTCTAATTCAGTAAGGTACAATATTTGATTCCAGGCTGCACTTCATTCATTGGAGAGTATGTGACCCAAGGTCCTCAAAAAACTTCATCCCCACCTAGTAGCTACTGCTAGGTTTGTAACCAACATTCATACACTCACATCAAGGAATGCTTTCACTTTCATGTCACATGTTATCAATGACCCAGTGGCTGGAACCAGATGGGAAGAGATAAATCTATGTTCCATGGGGAGGTGTCAGATCTTTTGAACTCTATGGGATGTGAAGCCAATATTGAGGAGTAGAGTCATTTGAAAACCCTTTGTCCCAGAAAAACTACTTCTCAGTTTGCTGCTTCTTCCACTATTTAGCTTTTCCAGTCCTGCAAGACCCAGGTCTCTGAAAGCCTGTTCTTTGGCACAGAAAACAACAGCAGTGCAGCTGAAGGAGCAAAGCCTGTTCACTGCAAGAAACATTTGTGGGCAGGGATGGGAGAAAATATCTGAATTTGTGGAGGAGGGATTGCAAAAGCAATGGTGTTGAGATTGAGACAATAATTTTTTTCCTTAGAGTTAATTTCATAATCAGAATTTTCCCTGATCTTAAATAGGAGTCTCTAAGTATATCTTGCTTGATACTTGGCTAGCTTTAAATTATTTATACATAGTTATGCAAAAAGCCTATCTTGATATCCAGGCACACTACATAAGACATATTGCAACATGGATAAAACATGTACCTCTCCTGAGCACTTACATTTCCTAGATAACAAGCCAATTAGAAATTCCTTAACACTCTAAATGGTAGGTGTCATGTCAGGCATTTACATAAATTTTGGAAGGTTACAAAAGCAGAAGCTAGGACTTACATGATGCCTTTGTTAAGACAGAGGTCCTGACAAGGATGTTTCCACCAAAACAGAAAACTAAATCTTAGAATGGTAGAAAATCTTATTAGGAAGAACCTTGACAATTCATCTGGTCCATCTCTAAACCACTGCTCCACTGCTGACAGTGATTTTGTTGAATCTGGATAATAGTAATTAAAATTGGCAATACTTTAGCTGTCCCTTGAAAAGATCTTTGTTCTAATCCTGACAATATGAGATAAATCCAATATTGCACAGCATTTTTAAGGCAGTCAAATGATGGAACAGACAGGCAGCTCATTTGAGGTAGCAAGAAGCTACAATGGAAGTGCCAGATTCATCTTTAGAGTTCCCTGAAGCAAAGGGAAAACTGTGATCTAGTATTAAATTTCACCTACAATTACCATTTAGTGTCTGAAGAGGTCCACACTATTTGTGTGCATTGTACCAAAGCCTGACTCAGGAACATAATGGCTGGTGGTGGTTGCAAATCCAAGATACTCCTTCTGAGCCTCCTTCAGCTCAGACCATGCAAACTTTTGACAACAATTTGGCGGTTGGTACCTCTGTGACTGCCTAAAATTATCATATTGCTCTTCTGTGCTTTCCTTTCTGTCTGTGTTTTCCTATTGTCTCATATCATGTTGCAAGTGTAAACTCAACACTGATTACTATTTTGTTCTGTGTTTGTACAGAAAATAGTGTTAGGATTTCTGGAGTGTATGGCACTACACGTAATGATGACTTCCCATCTAAAGTTCAGTAAAAGGAAAATAAAATTGTATAAAATTCAACATGGTCATAAAACAAAACAAAACAAAACAATGCAATACTCTGGATCTAATTTATCTAAAACATTGATACCCTGCATAAAATAATGCCTTTGACAGCTGTGGTTTTCAACAGAACTTCCTTTGAGCAGTTTTTAAGTCACAGTATGGTCATCCTACCCCATCCTATTCTAAAGGGAACTGGAATATTCATCTTTGCAAAGAAAAAAACTAAAATGTTATGTAACACACCACAGAACTTCCACAAACAAACTAAAAATCTAGAAGAAATACTGTTCTCCACCCGATGTTTGCCACTTTCTCTAAAAGAAGATATTTTGATTCTAAACCCTTTATTTAACTGTTCTGTAGGGCTGTATTTTATAAACAATTAGTTTGAAAAGATGGTGCTATTAGCCTCGGGACTTGAGTTCTGTGCAGCAGCTATATGACCACCTCAGATGTTATCCTTTATAGCTTTGTGGCAGCAGGATGATGAGTACTATCATGTCACTGACAATAACTGGACACTGCATAATCTGTTTTGAATCTGACTCATTTTGACATTTAACCATTGCTTTAAACTGGTTCCAACTGAAACTCTTTTGTGTCATTTTCCCTTATGTCACTTTACAGTTCTTCAGCTTTCATTGCACTTTATATAAACTCAGCCATTATGCTCTGAATTTAGCTACCTGAATCCATACTAATTGCAGGCATTTTTCTTAGGCTCTGCTTCTGGTTTTTAGGCTTTTAGCACAAGATGCTCTTTTCAGCAGCTAGCCATTTAATAATGATATTTTCTGAAACTCGCCAACAATTTTAATTCCTTCATTTAAGCTGAAGGCTTTTTGAAAGAGGAGATGTAGAAATCAATTTTAAATTACAACTTCAAATTGGAAGTTTAACTCCTAAGGATGGATGCTATATTCTTTAGTATAAAAGATTTCTATTGAGCTATGGCAGAATAAAGCCTTATGAGTCAGGCCAAGAAGTGGGACTTCAGCATTTCCTTGGAGTTAAGTAGGTACATAAGCACTACAGTGAATCAGGTTTTGGCCATGAGAAATAAGCCAAGGCATGTTGCTATGCCTCATTTCCTGCATACAAGACTACATTACTGAGGCACAACATGTCACAGTGACCTCCACAACGGAATGTTTGAGCTCTGCATCTTCAGGATGCTCAGTGAAAAGCTCTTTGGAAATACATATCTACTTTAAATATGATCATGTACCACAAAAGTAAAAACAAGCTCTTTAAAATTTCAGTACGCTTATTTCTGAAAGTAACTGTAGCAAAACTGGCTTTTTGAGCCCCTAATAGTCAAATACAATTGCCAGAATCAACTTCTTGCTTCTAACGTTTTGTTTCTTATCCTTTCCTTTCTTATCCTTTCCTCTGCATCTTCCTCCACAATGTAGGCAAATACGTTACTACTATTTGATAGTAGTAATATCTGTTCTGTGTCAGCTCTTTTCTAAATGACTCTTTTTAACTATTTCACTTCAGCTCTTAAATATGATTGAAGTTTTAACTGAGCACCATCAAGCAAATCTAGCATTAAAGGCACTCTTTACAGTCAGCAGGCTATTGCTAATATATTCATTACTTGTGATATTTACTGAGAATTTGCAATGAACTTTTAGCAATGGTGAATATTCCCTTCACTCTCCTGTTGCCATTCTTGTGAACATGTTCTTGCTGTTTCTGAAGAGCTGAACATCAGGAAAAATTTACTCCTTTGCCCTTGTGATATTAGTACTGTATATACATATTCAGGAGAGGGTAGGTGTTATGAGAATAGGAAATATTCAAGGTGAAGAGAGTCAAGTTCCTTTGCTTCAGCAGTATTAACCAAAATAAAACTGTTTTCCTTTTACCTGAACTGACTACACAATTAGCGTCGTATCTTGCTTAAAAACACTTTTTAAGTATCTGAAAAAATATTATAGTTCCACACCATTTAAGTACCTATCTTTGATAAGAGGTAGTGATGCAGCTACACCAGACCTACTTGTCTATCCAACCTGTACAGCAATAAAAATCAAGAAACAGAACATATTTTTCCATATCTTTAGCCAGAGTACAAGTTCTAGGCAAAAAAAGGATTTCCCTAGCTGCTGTTGTGCTTTAATCTAGGATAAGAAGAAAAGGTGAGATAAATACAACATGGTTTTACCAGAAGTTGTTTGCACATGAATAACCTGGTACTTCTCCCTGATGACAAACTTATTTTGTAGATGGTAGAGTTGGCTTTAATTTTTCTCAGTTTCAGTGAAGTGATATATAAGAAAGTATGAGCACAGCTGAACAATTTGAGGACTAAGTGGCAAAATGCGAGCTGGTAATCTGTGCTGGTTTTGGCTCAAATAGAGTTGATTTCCTTCATAGCAGCTGTATGAGGCTATGCTCAGTATTCGTGCTGAAAGAAGTGCTGATAACACAGGGATGTTTTCATTACTGCTGGGCAGCACTTCCACAGAGTCAAGGCCTTTTCTGTTCCTCACCCCATTCCATCAGTGAGAAGGCTGGAAGTGCACAAGGAATTGGGAGGGAACACAACCGGGACAGCTTACCCCAGCTGACCACAGGGATATTGAATACCATATGGTGTCATGCTCTGTGTATAAAGATGGGTGAAGAAGGCAGAAGGGGGAAACATTCAGAGTGACAGCATTTGTCTTCCCAAGTCATCATTATGTGTGAGGAAGCCCTACTTTCCTGGAGATAGTTGAGAACCTGCCTACCCTTGGGAAGCAGTGAATGAAATCCATGTTTTGCTTTGCTTGTGTGTGTAGCTTTTATTTTCCCTATTAGAGCACCTTTATCTCAACCCATGAGTTTTCTCCCTTTCATTGTTCTGATTCCCTCCCCCATCCCTGCAGAGGAGATTGAGCAAGCATCTGTGCAGGGCTGAGCTGCCAGTTGGGGTTAAACCATGAAAGTAACACAGGAAAAATTGTTATTTAGAAATGGGAATTATGAGGCTGATGGGGGTTAACAGAAAAGATTATGTACGGAAATGATCCAGCTGAATACTTTTACACAAAATAATCAGTGGTCTTGATAACAGGCATGGAGCTGATCAGAGTGGTAGTAACTCAAAACATTGGGTAAAGTATTGAGGAATCAGTGAGTCACAATGAAAGAAGAGGGTAATCATCTTTGAGACTATGCATAACAGAAATGGAGTGAAATTCAGTCATTCTAATGTAAAATTTCTAATGTAGATTGGGACCACCAATGGAAATTACTGAGCAGGACATTGGTGGGCTAACTGATCACATGGTGACAGAACTATCCATAGGATACATCCTTGAAAAGGGCATATTAACTAAAGGCTCTACCAGAAGAGTTACTTCCAGTAGAGGACGGGAAGCATTTTTCCCAACACAAGGTCTTGGTGAAAACTCTGCTGCAATTCTGTGTATAATTTGGATTATCTACGTGCAACCAAGATTCAAATGCAGACAGATGAGGGGCACAGGAAATGATATAGCACTAGAAATAAGAGAAAACTAGAAAAGGTTTCTCTACAAATCAAAGAGTGGAAGGGACATTTTTGCTGTCTATCAAAGCACTGGAGTAATCCTGAAGAGGGGAGAGCAGCTTAAAGTAACAAAAAAATCAAATTAAACAGAAATATTACAAATAGGTTAAGAAACATTTAGTCAGAAAAAGAGATGTTTCTAACCATTCAAAGAGTGAAGTTCTGGAAGATCCTTCTAACAAAAATGGAACATATAGAACTAATGTAGCTAGTAAAAATGTTATGTATTGCAGCTTTTAGAAAGATCACCATATGATAATGATGTGTTATGCTGTCTGTAGTAACTGAGGACTAACAGCATGTAGTACAGGTTTCTGGCTGGATCATCTGTTTATTATCCTGAGCATGGTAGGGAGTCTATATGCAGTTTAGAGTTTTTAGATCTACTCAATGGATCAACACCTCTTCTCATTAGAAAGCATGACTTGTAACTCTGGAGCAGACACTCCGTAAGCTTGTCAGGTAGTGCATGGGTGTTCTTCACACACTATTTCCATATATTTATTTGTTAAGAGATACACCGAATGAGTAAAATTTTTTTCTATGATTTACAGAGTGACAATAAATAGTTTTAAACACTTTCTTCCAAAATTCATGTTTTATTCTACATCCGTTATTAACATGTATGAATGTAAAGTGACAATACCTTTTCTTCTCTTTTTTATAATTTTAAGAGGCAGCTGTGACATTATACACAACACACTAGATAGCTTAGTTTCTATTATTCCTACACATTCATATACAATTCACCTATTCCAGTTGTCTCTGAATTAACAATCATTGTGATTCTTGAGCAAAATTACACCATATCAAGAAACAAATGCATTTATGTACTTTCTCTTGCTATACTTCTCTTTATCTCCCCCCACCACCACCCTTTTCTTATTCCATATTGAGTCCAATATTGTGGAAAACAGTGACTCTTATAGCACCTAGTGGGACTATGAAACACAGCTTCATTTTTATTATACCCTGTAAGATACATTTTCAAAGAGAAGATATTTTCCTATATTATTTAGGTACTTGGGAAAATGCCATCCTGAACAATAATTTGGAAGTAGTATAGGAAATTGGTTATTGTTTCAAAAGCAATAGAGTCTTCTGAACTAGATGGTTGTGGTAAGTGTAATATCTTAAGAGGAATAAAAGATTAGGTAAGGAACATGCATAATGGGGAAAACCACCTTGGAACAAAACAAAACCATGCAAAGAATAAAAAATGACCTAATAGAAATCCATAAATGCTTCATGTGCTTTTCTTTTTATCTGTTAATAATGGCTGCATTACAGGGATGTTTTGTATGATGGAAAAAGAACTATGTGCTATGAAGGCATCTCTGCAATAATTTACTATTGAACTTCATTCATTTTGTTCAAAAACAGACCACAATCTTGTCTCATGGAAAAAAAAAAGGTGATAATAATTCATTGAAACTGCTAACTCAAGAGAACCTAATTAAAAGTCTTACAAAGGCAGAAGGACGGATATCTTTTTACCTTAGTGCATCTAGACAAGATTAACAGCATGCTTTCACTCTTGGGTATTTCTCAGTGAGTTACCTCAAGGTTTACAAGACTAATTGTGCATGATCAAGATTTTATCTGGGAGGAGGTGTGTGGGATTCTTTCTCTCTTGTTTGTTTACATAGCATGGCCTATGGTAAATGACTGAAATTTTATAACCATACAAGAAAATTACAGCTATGGCACCACACTACACAAATGGTAAATAATCTGTCCCATTCCTCACACAAACAATGGAGTGTTGTAAACCAAACCACAGTTCATCCAGTGTGGTAGTCTCGTCTTAAATGCCAGTCAAGGTATACTCACCCTTTTAAGTACTTTGCAACCATTTAGAAATTTTTCCCCTACTAGCAAAACAATACAAATATCTCCATGTGTCCTGGACATACAGGACAGCCTATACAGACTTTTGACTTGTTATGAACCCAGAAAGCCAAAACAAGATCTATTCAGGCACTATCACTTCCTAATAAAATATATTGGGAAGGAATACACTCAAAATCAAGCAATGTCCAGGTAAGCAGCAACATCTGTCTATTCCATAAGTAACATTAAAGACATTTGTATGAGAATATATCAATACTGGCTTCCTAAGAGTGTTGTGTTCTCTCTGCTTCAAGAGCCAAAATTATTTTAATTGAAATGCATTCACATAATTCCAGCTAAGTATAGTCTACATTTAAAAATCACACAGAAATGCATAAATAGTGAAGAAACACCACATTCTAGGCAAACTTTTCCACTGCCTTCCAAAAACTTCACAAGATACACTTTCTTATGAAGTATTATCTACACGGGTAGTAGAAAGTCCCATAGAACAAGCTAAAATAAAAGTTTCAGAAAGTAAAGGTGGTGGAAGAAATGTAGACTGAGACATCATTTAAAACAGGCAGGTGGACAAAGGAGCGACTATAACAAAAACAAAAACGTGGGCATCGATCTCCGAAACGATGACCATTCATAAAAGCAGGCATGAAGTTACCTGCCATGTGCTTAAACCTCAGCTGGCGATGTGCTAGACTTGAGCTGTGCCTAAAAGCAGATACCCACGCCCTCGGTGTGGATGGCTGGACAAAGGTGGGCTTTCCCCCTGCTTCCCCGGGCAGCGCACCGCGCAGCAGGCAGCCCGCCGGAGGATCCACGCCAGCTGCTCCCGGAGGGAGCGGCGGTCGGGACCCGGCCCGGGGCAGCGGTGCCACCGTCCCCGGAGCAGACCGGAGGGGCCGGCCGGGCGCGGCTCGGTACCGCGGACAGCTCCGCACTCACCGTCCTCGTTCTCGTCGAAGACGGGCGCCCTGTGGGAGTGGCCGCCCCCCATGTTAGTCCGCGGCCGGCTCCGCATCCCCCGCCGCCAGCATCCCGCGGGCGCGCCGGCCGCACCCCGACGACGGGGTAGCTGCCTCCCCGGCCCCGGCCCGGCCAAGGGAGCCTCCGCAGGGCTACCAGTCACCCTGCGACATGGAAGCGATCCGTGTGCCCCTGGCAGAGCCCGCTGTTGGCTGGCGGGCTCCGACTTGGCCCGTCTCTCATCGCGGAGGGGCAGCGGAGGGAGGGAGTTGGAGAGTAGGGAGGGGTGGAGGGGGGAGGAGGCGGAGGTCCTGCTGCTGGCGGCTTTTGGTAAGCGGTAAAAGCTGGATCTACCTGGATCCTCGCGGATCCTCCCTCCTCCGCTTTTCCTCCTCCCACATCTCCACTGGGGAGCGCGGAGCTCCCGCTCCTGCCCAGCAGCGGGGTCATCCCGCGCGCCCTGCGCCGCCCCGGGGCGATGCCTAGTGGGGAGTGCGGGCAGAGCTGCTCCTCCGCCCGGCGGGGTTGGCTGGCACCGGCAGCGAGAGCTCCCAGGGCCCGAGGCTGGGGAGAGACAGGAGGGGCGAGCGTTGCCCTGGGTCCAGATGATTTTTGTTTTGCCTCCCGACTGGGAGGGGGGTTTATCCCCAGCAGCGCGAAGAGACTCGGCCAGTCGACCGAACTTCACTGAGTTTACAGAGGAGGGGTGGAAGGTTGGGCGGGGGGAAGAAGGAAAAGAGAAACATTCCCCCCGTTTCCCTTCCCGCCGGGCACCCCCGGAGCTTGGGAGACTCGGCCCGGGGCCCGGCCCCGCAGCGCCACCTGCGGGCGGGACGGGGAGAGGCCCGGGCGGCCCGCGGGAGGAGGCGGCGGCTTCGGGCGTGCGGTTGATCCAGAGACGTGTGTCTGTTAATGTATATACACTTACAAACGTATACACTTATAAATGTGTGTATATGTGTGTGTGTGTGTGTCTGTGTGTATCTACGTGTGTGTCTTAAAATTACTTCCTCGTAAAAGTGAATTAGGGAAAACCTTCAGCACCACTAAGGTACAACAAGAATCACCCACCATAGGGCGAGCAATGAGGGCTTTCTGCACTTGCTGTTGGTATTTATAGACAGAAATAACTGTCTCGCTCCCTTCCAGACATGCTGCCGTAAGCATATTTTAAGGTGAGGGAAGGGAAAGAGGTAAAAAAAAATGTAATATAGCTGTATTATTATTGTATCCAGGTCAAATTCTGTGCAGTTCCTGTAGGGGAAGTTGCATTTTTGGCTTCTTCACTGTTGCAAGGGTAGAAGAGAGAGAAGGAATAGGAGCCTGAAACCAGGATATATGTATTTTCATGTATACAGCAGAAAGACTCTTGTCTTCTGTAATATTTACCACACTTCTTTCAGTATAGCTGTTTAGAAAAGCCCAAGAACAAATTCGGCATGAAGTAGAAAAACCTACAGTCTCCTTGCTTATGATTTTTTTACCTGCCTTAGTTACTCTCCTCACCTGTCTTTGAGCCCAATATAATCCTATCCTAACCCCTCTGAGAAAGGTTGATTAAACTTGAAGAAGCGAGTAAGACTCTGTGCTATATAGCTGAGAGCTTGTTACAAATCCAGAGAACTGATGCATTCAGCCACAGTGATATTTTTTCCATAAGTACACATGGACAGATTGCATCACCCACCAATATCCTTTACTTAAATTATTTGGTTTACCACTATTTCCATGTGAAAGCATTTGCAAAACAGGGAAGGTTTCAAAATTTTGAGCCATGACTATTTTTCTAAAACATAGTCTGGAAAGCATTCCGTGCTTGTTCATTACTCATCGTTGAAAGATTTAGTCATCCAGTCAAAAGCAGAAACAATAGCATGTTATTGAGGTTATGTTCCTCCAGTCAGAAGACAGCAGTAGTATACAGAAATCATAGATGACCATCCCCCCCAGCTCTTTTCTGGACTAACTAACCAACATGGTGCTTTATATTAATCCATTTCCTTTAGCAGAAGCAAGGAGGACTGCACTTAGGGTTTAACACATTTCAGCTGACAAAACTTACCTTCTGCCTAAGATAAGGGCTTACATCAAATCAATCTAATTGGAAGTGTTTTAAAGTGACCTTCCAAGTAGTGGGAAGAAGAACTAGTTTGCCAGTAAGTTCCCATCTGATCATGTTACACACAAGAAACACATCCACAGGGTATAGACCTGGGATGAGCAGGAGCAGTTTGGAATTCCTTGGCATGCAGAAAATATGAATTCATTAAAAATTACTTACAACTGTCTCCCAGTGTTATTCTATTTCTTTCTTTTACATCTGACTTCCTTCATATAGACCAAAAGTCTTCTAAGATGGTTTTCTTGATTTCATATGATAAGGTCCACCATGAACCAAAACAGTTCTAAAAATTTACAGAACAATCAGTTGTTTCTATTTGTTAATTAGTCAGTCCTTCTAGACTAATGTCTAATCTTTTTGACTCCTATAAGGATTATCATAGCTTTGCAATAAATTTGCCCTTGATTTGTGAAGAATTCTGGCTTATGCTTAAACATCAGCATTACTAGGAAGTTAAGACAAACAGCATACTATGTTCATATGAGATGTGAAAAATGAACATATAGCAATAAAGTATTGATGAGTAATTGTTTTGTAATTTATTAATTGGTAACATTATATTATTCTATAACTCTTGTGACGTGAGTACTGCCAGACAATATCCTTCACAGTCATTTTCCATAGGAACACACCAAAACAATAGTTTGACAAGAATTGTTGAGTTTGCTGTTCTGAAGGTAATAAAATGTATGATTTGCTACAGTGCCTTTGCTCTGAACAAAGATTGGTTTGTATGATACTCACTGGCTTCCTGGGAGCATCAGCATTGCTGTAGCTAAACCAAATGTTGTTTAGATACTGGTGTCCAATGGAACAGAGGGCATCAAGCCTAGATGATCAAGGCCCAGCAAAGACTCAAGGAAATCAGTGGCATTTTCCCAATACCTTTGACATGACTAATATCAAGCCTTGAATACATAGGCTGTTTATTCACATAGTCCTGGGCTCCCCTTTGTCCTTTGCAACCCTGAATGCATGCTGAACTCTGAACAGATGCATAACTTCAGTAACTTCTATTTTTTTTAATGCTACCCGGAACAATATGAACTCCATTGCATCTGCTCCAAATTTAGCAACAACTCTTCAAGAACAATTACTCATGTGTTTTTCCAATTGCTTTTGTAAACCAGGAATAAGTCTGAAATTCTGTATCATAACATCATGCATATCAGTGAAGCTCTCTGAAGCCCAAGAATTCACAGTACAATTCCATGTTTATTCTTCTGGGACCGAGATTTCTAATCTACAAGCAGTCAGAGTTTCTAAGTCTGGCAATGCCAAAACCAAACCCAGCTTCTCATGATTATCAGTTCTCGTAAAAGGTGATCAGGTTTTGCTTGTGATAAACAAAGTTCTAAACTTAAAAACATGTTTTATTTTTAGCATGTAACTGCTGCATAGCCTATGCAGAAAACATGGCAGGGAAAACGGACAGTCCAATAGAGCTTTTTTCTTCCCCCTGTAAATGAGAAGCTGCAATCAGCATGAACATAATTTTAAGATATTTTTTACTTTTTTTGTTTAAGGCCTATGTTTTCTGGCTTAGATTAATAGTGATTTTTTCAGACCTTCATGCAGAGTAAGCAATAAAGAAAATCAAATATGATTACACTCCTTTGCATTATAAAACTTCCCTTAGGGAATTCAGTGGTTTAAAGCCAGTAATTCTGTGATTACAGCTTTTGTATTAAAATGCTTCTGATGAGACTTACAGGGTGACCTTACAGTTCTTGATTTCACAGCATACCTTGTTGATATGCTAATATTTGTAAATTGCAGAGTGTTTACGCTGACATTTTTTTGTGTTTGAATACTCTTCTGGAGTTAAAAACCAAGATATTAAAATGGTATCTTTTATCTTTATGATTATGATTACTTTAAAAAGAAAGATTATGTGTTAAAAATAGGCCCCTCCTTGGAAACTAATAGGGTTCCCACACCTATTCTATTCTATTCTATTCCATTCCATTCCATTCCTCTGGATTGCAGTAAGCTCACTTTGACTATCTACTATGTCAGCTCAAGCAGAGGTAAATCTGCTCAAACTTCATTTCCAAACCACATTAGCTTCTCCTGATCCCCCCCTTCAGATCAGTAGGATGTGATTAAAAGGCAGAACATGATGAAATTGGGAGAAAATTTTCATTTTTCCATAGTTTGCTCTCAGAACATGGTCTCTGCTAATTTTTATTTTGGAGAACTTATGCATTGGGCGTATTTGTTAAAGAAGATGGCAGGAGCCAAGAAACTAAAGCACATGCTGACAGTTTTCTAGACACTCTTCAGGCACAAATAGTTGCTGTTCCCAAGAAAGGTCAGAGTGTGCAAATTGACTCACTCCTATTGCACCCCAGATGAATTTGGAGAAATCTTTTTCTCTTAAGGTTCTATCACGATAATGTTAAAAACATGGAGTTTTATTGAGGTTTACTGTGAACAGCAATGAGTCTAATTGGCATCATCTGGCATAATTCAAGTGGCATGATATAAGAATTTGTTCAAACATAGACCAAAGTTTCCTTTACTTTGCCAAGGTTGTAGTATTGCTGGAAGAAAGCGGTTTAGTTTTGCTTTCGTCTTGGGTTGACAAGCAAAACCTGCTCTTCCAACTGCTCCTTCCCCAGCAGTCCCATCTCCATTTCCCAAGGCACCAATTTAAAGCATAATGGAGTTTTGAACTATTCCCAGTATGGGTCATCCAGGCATGGATTTGTGTGAGGATGAAAGGAGCCATAGCCAAGCCAATTGAGTATGGAATAAACTCATAGGCAATTTGTGGACAATCAAATCTCATGGTTAGAATGTGAGTGTTTCTTTTCCCATCATCCATTATACAGGGAGGCCAACAGCTTTTGGTAAGGTTTATATAAAAGGCTGCCAGCCAGCTCCTTCACTTGCATTGCATTTGTGTGAACATAAGGCAACTGCGGCCATTTACTGAGAAACTACTGTATCCTCAACCTTATTTCAGGAGAGAAAGAAAGTGTTTGGTCCAGCTAAACTTAGGAAATCAGAGAAAGCCTTCAGCACCTTTAGAAGAACATAAAAGCAAAAAGAACAAGGATTCCTGTATAAGCAATATATTAGACCAAAACTAGAACTATTTATTTGTACAGAACTCTAAACCAATAGAGGAGATTTGGTTCTGCACTAGATTGAATACACTTGGGTTCAAATGACAGTAAATTTGAGCCTAGGCTTCTAGTTAGGTTCTATTCTTATCATCTACTTTTTCTATACAGTACTGGCATGCTGGCCAAGTAATCAAACCTGATTAAATTGCCTGTATGCACAGCAAACAACATTGCAGGCAGCATTGGCTCTAGAAACAGTCCCCAACCCACTGGAGTGCCTCACAAGTTGATTGTCTGTAGAAAGGAATTGAGCTTCCTGTGCATACTCAAGCAGTAAAAAGAAAATGAAGTTATTGGAATCTGAGATCAAAAGTGATTATAGGTCCAGAATTGCCGGCCACAGTTTGGACATATTACTACTGAGTCATATTTCTGCAGTTGGCTTCAGTCATGACCTGATCAGGCCCATTATGCCCATCTTGTGATTTGACACTGTTACACTAAATCTCAGACTGATAAACCCTAGGCAATTTTCACTGCAGTATGTAGCAGAAATCACTTCAAAATAGAGAGCATTTTGTTCCTTCATAGCTTTTACCTGTTTCTGTGGAATTCAACCTGGTATGTATTATTTATTTCCTTCAGCACCAGAAATAGCGTGGTAAACTTGTGAAAGGTCTTTCTAAGTACCCTCCAAGGTATGGCTCAAGTTTTGAAGTCTATGGTCTGCGAAAGTAAACCCCAATGGTTACGGTTGAAATTTGGGAAACCTGGTATCATCTTTCTGCAAGATTATGCATGGCTGTCCTGTTAAGGACCATGGCAACACTTTGGTCTGAAACAGCTGTAGTGGGAATACAGTCAAGTGACATAAGATACCCCACACCCCTCTGCCCCCTGCCCCCCCNATGGACAAAATATCTTTGGCCTGTACAGGTTTTGGTCACAACCTTTAGGTTTATGTTTGGGATATTGGAAAGAAATTTTTCTATGCCTTCCGAGGGTGTCAAAATACATACATGACAATGGACTGGGGAGACCACAGCATCTTGTTGTAATCAACTTTCTGCAACACCATGTGCTTGAGCATGTTCAGCTTGGGCAGGAAACTTCAACCAGGGTGCAAATACCTGTGTTTCACTCCTCATGCTCATGGTCTGTGACCACCTCTCACTGCTTTGTCTTTCCATCAGGTGTTTTCATGTACAAAGTATATTTTTCATATTAGACTTCCTGCAACTTAAGGAACAGACAAATTAAAACATCTGAAGTTTCTTCCTTTTCTTTAGAGAGACAAACTGGTTCCAGTGCCAGCCCTGTAGAAGTGTTGCTGGAGAATCACAGGGTCAAACAAGAGCAGGTAAGAGATGTACAGCCCCAGAATGTCTCCTGAGCAGATGCACTGGCTGTTTCTTCCAGCACAGCTGCTACAAGGTCCTACCAGTAACCTAACATACCTCCTGCTCCACACCTCAGCAAGTATTCCAAAGGAGGTCATACTGGGTCTGTCCTCCCTGGAGCAACCTGCTCTGGGTGTTCTGCTGCTCGGCAGTGCAGCCATTACTCTGCACTGTAATAGCCCAGCCATTCTCTTTCACAGCCCTGTGTGGTTTCTGTTCCTCTCAGTCTTAGCTGTTTAATAGGCTTTATTGCTTAACGATTTTTTTTCTCCCCTTCTTCATGTAATATAGCTGTATCTGGAGCACTGGGCATTCTCCATTAATAACTTGTCCTATTGTGTTTTGTCACATCCTTTCTTGTGACTAGTAATTTATCAGCAGCATTGATTGATGTAAAATTATAGACTTCCCAATCTTTCCTAGCCTGCAGTGTGTCTTTCAAGAACTCATAAAGTAGCTCAAGTGATGAAGAGCCCTACTTTACAGAATAGTTAAGAGGCTGCTCTTTTATAGCTATTCAATTTGGGCTATTAAGGCAAAACACTAAATAGGAGCGCCAGGGTGACTTACGGCTCTCTTATTTCTTTTCTTCGTAGGAGTATGGCTACACTTTTTAATTTTGGTTTTGTGTTGGTTTTGATTTGGTTTTCTTTGTTTTAATTTGGACATAAACCCCCAAAACTGCTCAAGACATGTGTTCTTATCTCAGAGATAAGAAATCCTGAGCTAATAATTTGAAAACTGAAGTCATCTGCTGAAGATCACAAGACAAAACCATGCATGTTGAACTTCGTACAAGAACCATGATGATTTTGCTCACATGTAGCTGAGAAATGAATGAAAGAAAAATAAATTGTTCACAAAAGTGGCACCTGGAGGAACTGTTATAAAAAGTAATGGAATGTGTAAAATAAGGAAAATACTGTTGCTGAATATTGCCCATCCCATTTGCTACAATTTGTCAGAGCAAAGCCTAGATAGAAGTGGTCATTAATTGTTCAAGTTTTCAGCAAAGGCAGCAAAATTCACATTCAAATTTACAAATCAAATTAAAAAAATTTGAAGGTTGCCATGTGTCTGCTGAAGAAATTAGATGAGAATCCAAACTTTTTTTAAGAGGTCAAGAAATTAGTAATTTTATCATTTTCCACTACCTTAATTGCTTAGAGGGTAGAAAATAAATAATTATAATATTCAGGAAAAAAAGCTAAGTAATAACACTGTAGCCTGAGAAAAGGTGTCTATATTTTCCTGTTTTGTTTGTTTTGCTGTTCTTCAGATTAAATCACATCTCTCCCTGCCCTTATCTCATAAAGAGATTTGCTGCACGTGCGTTCCATAAACGCATACTGGGCTATAATCTGTGCAATAGGATGGCAGAGGAGACAAAGTAGGAGGAATAGGCTTAAATATGCTTTGTGATTGAGGCCTAATGGTGCTTGAGAGCTACATGGTTTTGGAAGGTTAAAGATATGTAATTGCCCCTTGTGAAAAATAGCAGGAGTTATGTATCTGACACCTTGCAATTTACCTTTGGTCATGCATAAGCATGGAAAAGCATTTTGCTTCTTATTGCTCTTGCACTTACTGGAATCATATCCAACTAACACAAGAGCCCAGATATCTGTCAGAACCTTGTTATAACGCCAAAATCATCACCAATCTCTATAAATTATATTTCCATGAACCTACTAAGCTCCTTTATCATTTGATCATGCAATAGTTCAATGAAAAAATGGGATTAATAAAGCCTTCCATGAAGGTATGTTTATCTTCTCAGGTCTAGGATGTCCTGAAGAAACACATCCCTAGGACTGTGACTAGATGCTTTATTTTTTTTCCTCAGCACTGGCTACATGGAAGTTGTAGGTTTGGTTTGACACGAGTGCATTTTTAAAACAAACCTCGCAGTTGAGTCAATCTATTGTGCTTTGTTTTACATCATGGAGCAGTCTCAGTACACAATCTGGATTCCTTTGGGATATGCCAGAACCAAAAGGTATGTTGTAGGAGTGCAGCTAGTGCAGCCTGTTGGTATTGGGCAGTCAGACCACAGCATCAGAACAGAGGTCGTCAAAGTGAAACGCCCAAAACATACAGTATGGATGCTACAGCCTCAGCACCAGCTCTTTCCCACTCCAGATCTCCTCCAATCACACTGAACCAATTATTAACATGGATAAAGACATCTCCAAGCTTCTGACTGCCTGGCCTCTAAGAGATTGTAGCCCCTGTTTCATGACTTCTTTGCCTTCCTTCTCCCTTCCCAACCCCCACCCCTCAACTCCCCACTGATGTTTCTGCCATTATCATGAAGCAGCATATAATTAGATCAGCTGCAGAATTTAACTCTTCTTTCCTTCTCTCCCTCTCTACAAAAAGCAAACAATCTGAAAATGTAGCTTAAGGAAAAAAGAGTGGTGAAAAGTCTGTGTTGTGTACAGTTATATCAGCATTTAGTTCTGTATCATACTACAGCTTATCTCAATTTACATTCAAGCAACGATTCAAACAGAAAAATGGGTAAAAGTACCAGGAGAGGCATCCTATTTGAAGTCCTGAATACTGTGCATAAGTGCAGGCAATGAGCAGCTTGCAGCTGGATGCATCAGCTGTCCCTAGGAGCCAGTGAGCTGTGAGGAATGTCTGGTTCCTGGAGGGAAACCTGCAGGATAACATACATTCGCAACAGCAATTTTTTTCTTGTTAAAGTACAATTGGACACCCAGTTTGGAATAGTCATGCTTGGTTATGTAGGGGAAGGAATCCTTTCTGTACAGACTAGGCAGTGCAAAAGTGGAAAATGGGCTATGCTCACCACATCTATGGTTTTCTAGGATTCCTGGTATATACAGCTCTGTAGATGTCATTAATTTGATGCTGTTTTAAGTCCTTATAATGTGAAGATGTTCCTTATCATTCTGCCATGTCCCTTGTATTCAGATATTATAGCAGTTTTCCTCTGAAATATCTGTGCACTGGCATATTTAAATTCAGGAAAGAAACTTCTGTCAAAGTTTAAATTCACTTTCAAATTATGTTTTTGTTTTACAATACCTTAATTTTAACTTTTTTTTTATGCCTTGAAAATAATTTTATAATTAAGAACTAATTAAACATTGAAATAATTATAGATTTATTAAAGTGTCATTTTATATGTCTGATATTTTTCTGACTCCTTAGGACACAATTGGCCAGGACAAAAAAAAAGACAGGAGAAAAAAAGACACCTGACACACAACGGACCCATGTCCAATTTCTCCTGTTCTGATACAGAAATGAGACTTAAAAACTTGGTCTGAATTTTAGCACTTCAGATCTACTGTAAACTTCACAGTTGTGCTCATCACCCTTCAAGCCTGTTTATTTTATATCTTTCCTGAATTTCTTTTTTATCTTTCTGAACTCTTTCATGATAGAGAACAGAGGAGGGAAAGTAGTACAGTAACAAGTGTACACAGAATTTTCTACAACTGGTGACGCAATGTAATATCTGGTTCTTATATGATTTTTGTGATTTCATGTCTCTTTAAGGATGATGTTTTAAAATAGATTTAGACCGTATTTGTGAGAAGGGTGGTATTCATAGACAATTATAACTCCCATTAAAACCCTAGAGATGGAACCAGCTTCCAAGAGAATCCTTTTTTGGGGTGTACATAAAGGTTGTTTTCTCTTCTGCTTCTCAACATTCATGAGTAGAGAGTTACAAATGGCCCTAGTGGTCAAGCAAATCCCAGTGTTCAGCAGCAACTCCCATCTGCTGCATCCATTCTTCTATGTGTGCATTTCCTATAATGAAAGCCCCATTGCATCTTCAAGATGAAAAGTGAGCCTAAAGTAGAGATGCAAATGGTGAACTGGAAATTAAAGAAATTAAGCTGAAGAAAACATTGTTCCTGCTTCTATGACTCAGAAGCTGAAATCCAATTAGCATCACTGAAGGCAGCTTGTCAAAACTCTTTCATTTGGTATCAAAGTACCCAGAAGTAAGAGCCCATTCATGTCTCCTGAGAATCATGAGAAATTTTCAGGTCAAAGGAGGGTGATGTTTACCCACCCAAAGGGTTTTACCCCTCAGCCAGGCAGGAGAAACACTGCAGCAAGGCCATGGGAAGGAACGGAAGTTCCTGCAGGTAAACAAAGTGCAAATATTTGAGTTATTTTTCTGCAGGGGGAAAATGTTTCAACTTGCCTATCTGTTTTGTTTCAACTCAGTTTGCAGCCTTTGTCTTGCTGGGATGGGAGATGGTGATTTGGGATTTGGAGCACATTTGTGAGCCTGAATGAAGTCAGAGTGTGCTTGCTTGCAGGGAAATGTGTTACTGGTGGTGCTTGCTGTGACGCTGCTGCTGTTGATTGAGAGGAGCCTGCTGTGGCTTACTGCTGAAATTACAGGAATCTTCAATAGAGCGACTGACAGCCCTTGGAGAGGGATAAAAAACACAGAAAGAAAAATGTTGAGGTAAAATTATGTTGGTAGTGAAGTTTGTTGATATTAACTGTTCCAGCTATGAGCCCAACAGTGACCTTTTCTCACAAAGGGCACTGGAGCTTGTTCCAGGCAAAAGTATTTGTGAGTGTGCCCACAAATGAGGATTTTACAGAAGTCCTGACAGTTTCCATCAGAGTACCCCCCCCCAAGAACAGGGTAGCAGCAAGAGTGTAAGGGGCCAAACCACCCCAGCTCATGTAGATCTAGTATAGCCCATGGGCATGGCAGCAGTATGAGAGTTATCCACATAAAAATTTGTGTTCCTCTTCCTTTCCCATTGCTTCCAATTTCTTCAGATCACTAACTATGCAGTACCTGCTTCACCAGGATTCTCAGAAACTTGTCTATCATAAACATTACCAACAACCATACGGGTGGTCATGCTAGAAAATGTTCCCTCTCAAAATCCAGCACAAAAGCATTCAAAGTCTCCCCTTTTCAAAAAGCTGGATATTCACAGTTTTTGAAAGGTTTCAAAGCAATTTGGTTTTGGTTGATCACTGAAAATTAATAGACCAGAAAGCATCCAGTTTTCTTAAGAAGTATACTACCAGACTCTTTGGAAGGTAGTATGTCCAGTGGAATGCCTCCTACACTGAATTGACCAAGGGGAAAAGGAATCTCTAGCAATATCCATGTAGACTGTACATGTATGTAGTTACTGAAGCATTGGGTATAACCCAATTATTACAGGTGTTTTAAAAGCCGTTTTGAAACTTCATATTGTAAAGGAAAGAAAAGGGGTTAGAATTATGAAAATCAAAGGCAAGTATGATGAAGCAGCCAATCCATTTATTTTTATTTTTTGCTTTGCATGTTACCTGAATCTCAGGAACTGTGGTATGTTGAGTTACTGATTAGATCATTTCCGAAGCAGTGCATGCTTGAAACACATCTGCATGTGTGTTTTCTTCCTGTATTTTGTGCAGTGTGCTGGTTTAGAGGTAAACCAGCAGGAGAAATGAGCTCAACATGAGAGAGATTATAAGTCAGAGCTACAATCTAATAATAATAATACAGTAAATACACTGACACAAAGGGAAATTGCTTTCAACTCCCAAAACCCAGCAGTATAACCCTGGGGTACAAACCCAAAGGGGTTTGTTAGCCCTTGTGCTGAGACCCACGTGGTTCCCCCAAGTCCAAAGCAAAAGGAAGTGAAAAACCTGTTGGTGCAGGTGATGGCTGTAGTCTAGTTGAGAGTTGTGGTCTCCTCCTGTCGAAGTCCTGCCGCTCCTCTGGGTCCAACAAGAAGTTCCCGAGGTCTTCTTACCCACCCCTTATTGTACCCTCAGGGAGCACCCAGTCCCTCCCCCAGGGCGGGGACTCACACAATGGGTGATTAATTCTGTGAGTCATGGGGTATTTTTAGACTGTCGATGGCCCATTAGCAGCTACGCCCCCTCAGGCTGGGAGTGGAGGTGCTAACGACTCCCTGGGAAGCTGCTGCAAATGGGCCATTGACCTTGGGAATGAATAGAGGGGGTAGAATACACAGCTTTGATCACCCCCACACAGTGACAACTGGTCCCACCTGCTGAACTATGACATGCAGTCATTTACTTTCTTGCCAAAAAGACCAGAAATTTTCTCTAGGCAGCATTGAACTTACAGCTTGTGTTTCTTGCTTGCTTTATTCGGTGCAGAACTTGCTGTTTATTTACCAGCATGACTGCTTGCCCACAGTTCATTCTGTGCTCTCCTGCTTCCCTGTGCCCTCAGGTTTTTCATCCTAACTCTTGGCAAGACACCAGCTCAAAATATTTCATTTTCAGTCCTCAGTGCCATCAAGATGGAAGCCACCACAGAGAAGAAAACAACTCTCAAGCATGTGGCACACAGAGTCCAGTGCTGAACTTGTCTGTTCAGCACCAAATAAGCCTTCATTAGGGAATTATGGACATTAAAGTGACAGGAACTGAGCAGGGGCTTTCTTGATCTGAAGACATGAACTGAACAAAGATAGACAAGTTCTTGGTGTTATGAAAGCTCTCTCTTCTTTGGACCAGATACCAAAGTGGTAATACAAAGGAAGAGTTTACTTTTTGGAAGAAACTGTTTAGAAAGATTAACACAGTCAATACACTATTCATCCTAAATGTTGTCAGATAAAATAAACTCCAAAACCAGCTTTTCTTTTCCTAAGGAGAACTGTCAGAGGAAAAGCTGGCCACTCTGAGAATCCCATGTACACAAACCCACCAAGTCTGTCAGCCACAGCACTCAAATCAGATACAGACTGTTTCATATATATGTACATGCTCTGCCTGTGTGAATGATTAACACCAGAAATGGCAGTGCTCAGGACAAGTGTGACTTGGAAGGGAGAGAAATTTGATTACCTTCTAAATCTGGTGTCTCAAGCAGGAATGATTCATTGATGCCAGTAGACAGAACAGCGAGAAATCCACCATTTAACACAGACATTTTTCATTTATTGATTTCATGAAACAAATGCTAAGCAGGCATGCAATTTCCAGACAAGTAAAATACCTAGTTATTAATGGATTTTTAGGAAACAACCTGGGGAGAAAAATGGCAGTAAGTTGAACAGGGAAGTGTCCAGAGGTTACAGCAAAGTTCTGCGACCCAGGGATCATCTTTTCATTGCATATTTACACAGTGTCTAACTCAGTGGGAGTCTTGATCTATGACTCTGCCCCCTAAGCTGTAATCCATATAGCAGTGATAACAACATATGTCATCTGGAAATTAGTCTCCAGCTCTCAGCAGCATGGTAGATAATGATGTGTGGTGTCTTCTTGTTCTGTGCTTCAAGATATCCTCCAGTGAGTTACATTAACGGTAGGTTTCATTCCCTCACTGGAGACTGTGAGCCAAAAGGGATTTAAAAATAATAATAAAAATAAAGCATGGATAAACCAAAACAAAACAAAAAGGAAAAAAAATCATTACATTCCCTAAGGCATCAGTGTTTCTGAAAGACCGATGGCAACATGATTTATTAAAGAAAATCCTGAATTATGCATTAAAAGCTTCAACATGGAGTCCACCAAAGCACAGCTTGCTTGACCAGGCAATTGCATGCAAGTATTTGTTCACATCTTATTCTGGGTGTTTCTTATGCTGTAGGCACACATAAGAACACAGTTTCAAGTGAAATAGTGCTCTTACTGAATTCAATAGCAGGCCTAAATGTGTTCTTAAGAGTTTTTCTGTCTGTGAAACTAGGAGTTTCCCCCAAGAACACCACCATCTTCTCCTTTTACTCAGTATTCTCTTTGAAAAAGAGGTCAGCATCAGATGCTGGTCTCTGACACAGCTGAAGGTCCTTCATGGGTTGCACATGAATTAAAGTAATTTATACACCAGTTGTATAGGAAGAATCTCTCAACATCAGAGTCTAATTCAAAATTAGCTTGTATTTCTTCTAAGAATACAGTTGTCACATCTACTGTTTAATGCCAGCTGAAGCAGCAGAATAATCTGAAGGGGAAAGTTACACCCTTATTTGCATTAGTCTTATCCTAGTTTTTAAGTATCCACTTTCTAATTACTAGAATCATTCACTAATAAAAGATGGTATGTTCAACACTGCCCAAAATGCTTATGAAAACTTTGTCCTTACCCAGAAGCACCTTTGAGTAAAACAGCAAAATTCATTGCAAAGCTTGTGCTGTTCTTACCTGTGAGTGCAGTCATTCTTCTGTATCACTACAGCATCAAACAGTGGAACCTCTTGGCCAACTAAGACAGGACCATCCACTTTCTGACTCTTCCTCCACTTTGCTGAAGTTGGTAATGAAGGGATCACTGAGAAAGATCATCCTTGCACTCAGTGACATGAGGGGCTATGATCCTCAGGGACCTTGCTTAGGCAGCAGAGGAGGGGCACCTATTATTGGGTCTGGCAGGAGAAGCACCTGTCATGGTTTATCCCCATGTTTTTGCATCTGAGCCACCTGCAAGCATCCCAAAATTACCTGTTGTCTTTACTTCCTGTGATAAGAAACCACAAAATAAATAAAGTTAAATAAAAAATAAAAATCTTGATAAATAAAAGGTCAATCAATAAAGAAGATAGATTAGTAAATAAATGTGTTAAATAAGTAAATATTTAAAAAATAAAGCACTAGAATATAATTCAATTTCAGAGAGGCTCTGGTCTAATAGCAGCTCTGTTTTAGGGCTGAGGCCAAGTCCTAAGCAAGGATCAGATTCTGATAGTTTTAATCATTTTACTGTAGCAGTTGCCCTGTTACTGGCACTAGCTGCCAAAGTGGATGCAGCATCTGGTTTCATCTCAGAAGAATATAAAACTTGACTTTTTCATAGTTCTGCCTTCAATAAGCAAACAGCAAAGAATGCATAGAAGAGTAATCATACATATATGACTTACCTCTTGTCTTGTATGATTTTCCTCCAGAGTCACATACTGAAAGTTCACTCTGCACCAAACTCTGACTCATGACAATTTCCACTCTCCATGTATGTCTCACGCATGAGAAAAACAAGTAAGTGCTGTTTATTTCTGTGGTTTTATTTTTTCCCTCTGACATGACCAGATGATACAGGGCTGTCCTTGGGCAATGCTATCTGTATTTGGAAAGTGTCTACACTGGTCCACAGCCCAGCTGGTAAAAATAAAGATGAATGTGAAAAACACAATTCAACATGCACCAGAGTTCAGATTTCAGACCCAGTACTGATTTGTTTTCTGTTCAAGGTTTGAATTCTTCTAATACTGTGCTTGTGTATGTGTGTATGTGGTTTGGCTTCAATATTTCCTGCAGGAATGTGTCCACACAGCTAAACAAAATACCTCCCTGGGGGCAGCTTGCGCTTTACAGTCGCTGCAGCATAGAGAGAAAATCTGATTTTACAAAGACAGAAATGTAGTACATCCTGCCAGAGTATAAGAAAAGCTTCATGCTTGACATCATTAATGGTCAAATTATAACATCAAAAAATAATATTTTCCTTCAGTGCATTTAGATCAGGAGCCTCAAAGCCTTGTCTATCTCTTTGGAAAAATAATGGGAAATTGATACATAAAAATAATCCATATTTTCTAGCTATAAAATGGCTATGGTAAGGCACCTTTTCCAAAATGCTCTTACGTGCTCTGTAAGTAGAACTTTTTCCCTGAGGCTTGGTCTGTTAACAAAGAGGTGTATTAAATACAGATGAATAAAAAGATCTGCCCAGAGCTTTTCCTCATGCTTGCAAGTACTGATTCCTCTATAAGGCTACTCAGGCCTGACACTAGGGCTCTCTCAGTGAAGACTCAGCATCCTCAAAGAGCAACAAATACATTTAGCCTTTTCCTAGTAATTTCAACACTTGAGCTTAGAAAATGCATCTCACTAAAATTTTGGGGTTTTTTTGCTCTAACTCTTATCAAAGCATAAAGCTAAATAGAGTCAGTTCATTGGCATCAAGAACTGACAGACTGTGTTTGGAAATGTAATGCTTCTTTGAAAAGTATGTGTAAAACAGAATCAAAGAGTATGCTTTCATCACTTTGATATTTTCCTGAATGTTGTTCTGTTTCTTTGACTCCATTTGCTCCATTTCTCTTTGGTGTCAGAGAGAAAATGGTGTGGACAAGGCTGTCATTCTCTGCCCAGCACATTGTTTTATTACAGAAGCTCATGTACCTAAATTATGCAATAGGAAGAATTGAAACTCTGTCCTTTTGATGTGAACAAAGTTGATGCTAACTTTTTTGTTAGTGTGCATATAATGATTAAAATGGGTTGATGTTCTGAGTGCAGTTCACAGTGTAGCAGCTGCTGTGCTGTCTGTACATGCACTTTTCATGTTCCCCAGGAGCAAAACGGGCCTTTCTGAAAGCGCTGTGTAGCTGCACAGTACTGCTGGCACAGCAGTTTTAATGCTCTATTCAGTCTAGGGTCTGGTGGGACAACAGTCCTTCTCTGGCCAGTGCATCCTTCTCCGGGCTGGATTCCAAGGCCTCCAGCCTCTATTTCAGGCAGCTGAGGAATCTCTCCTCGAAAGCCAAGGACCATTGTTCTGTGCCTCTGCTTCAGGTCTCATCTCAGTCAAAGCAATGGCTACTGATCAACCATCAAGGCAGAGCCCAATCCTAAGTGCAGCACAGAAGGAAAATTTCCACTTTACCTGGGCTCTGTAGTCCCAGTGTGCCTGTATTTCTACTTTGAGAGACTGAGATGTATGTGTGTAGTGGTCTACAGGACCACCTTCCTTTCTAACCCTTATTACAGAACTTCCCAGTAACAGCCACTGGAAAATGGATCATGAACAAGGCAGGCTGTGATCGGTCTGAAGTGCCCTGAGCCACAGAGCTGACAGCCAGCTGTGGCACGAGAGCAGGGCAAGGACTCAGCTGTTGCAAAAGTAACATCAGTGGCAAGGAAAGAGGGGTAGAAGGGAAATATACACACATTGTCCCAACTCTCCCAATACACTGAATATTCTTACTGTTCTTTTTGCACCCCATGCAGTCTAAACTCATCCTCCTTTATTGTGGGTGGCCAAAAGTGTATGTAATATGTCAGATGAACAGATCCCTGTATTTATACTGGCATCAATATCTCCTTGTCCCTGCTGGCTGTAACTCCTCTGAAACATCCTAAGATTAAATTCACCTTTTTCATGGTAATTCTAACAAGCTGCTAATATTTATCCCATGATTAATGAGAAAGTATGTAGTAATTAATTTAGCACACTTTTTTACAATCCTCTATCAACATATAATGAGTTCTTGCACTACAGTAGAAATTCTATGCAAGATCTCATAGCAAAAACCATAAATTTAATTATTTCCACTAATACAGTCTCCAGTTATCTGATTTTCTGATCTTCTATGTTGATACAGACTCCTCAATTTTTATGTCATTGGAAGAGTATATGGTAATACTTGTCACAAAGATAGGTCATGATTAATACATTAAAGATAATGCTTCAGCTGTATGTCTCTCTCTAACCAGGAAGTCATTATTTCACACAAGCTACTTAGTTATAAGGTAGGTGATGAGAACTTTAACTCTGGACAGTTTAAGGTAAACACAGAGGGGTTTCCTTTAGTATTTATTCAAGATTACTGGGGAAGTTGGCAGCCTTTCCCTCTTGTGCACTCACACACTCTTATACCCTTTTTGATCCATTTATTTGAGGAACAATGTTTTAGCAGTGAATATTTAAATTGCCTCTGCAATCTAGCATGATTTTACTCTTGTATACTCTGTGTATATGTATATCAGAAGGACACTTTACATTTCAAACCCAACAATTTCCAGTTTTTTTCAGGAGAGCTTCTTATTTCAAGAAAGCTTCTCATTTGCAAGGGTAGCCTCAGCTTCCAGCAAGAGAGATCACTGCACTAATTCACTAACTCTTATTGCTGATAAGATTGCTTTTTGCCCAAATACAGTTTGCCTAGTTTTCAGCTTGAGAAACTTCTTTAAATTCACCAGTGACTTGGCCAGCTAGACAACGACAGCATCAGAGTGTGAATCACACCATTTCAATGGGCTGATTGTGAAATAAATATGAGCAGGAACAGCAGGGGGTAGCTTTTCTTTAGCAGTCACAGTTTGCTTTTCACTATATGCCCTTAAAATGCCCAGGCAGACTAATAGTGGAGGGGAAGATTGATTGAATTGCATTTACATTTTAAATCAAGCCAAGTTCTCACTTCCCCAGCCACAGCCCTTCTAAAGCATCAAACAAACAAACAAAACAAAACAAAGCAAGAAAAGCTGCAGCCAAATAGAAAGGAGGCAAATAAATGTTAATTTGATTAGTCTTCTAATGGAAATTAGTCACTGGTACAAAATTAAAAGTATAGATTTTTAAGACCTTGGCTTGTTCTATACATGACAGACATAACACTGCAACTAGGGTGATTCTTCACTCAAAATATTTCTCATTGTGCCATCCCTCAGTGCTTTCCTCACTACATTACCCAGCTGTAATGTTGTTTCAGTTTTGTATCACAATTTCTCTTTTCTTTTGGAAATAACTATAAAATGAAACTTTATAAAACTGTGAGAGTAAGTAGACACACTGCTGCTGAGGAAAGCCCTCAAGGCACCCTTGGATCTTCTCTGCCTTTCATACAGATGATGACCATGAACACCCATCCTTCCTGCAGCACCTGCTGCCCTGGGCAACCCAATGCCAATGTTTAACTTGGTGCTGGGTTAACCCAACACCTGTTGCTCTCTGGGAAGCTGCCTGAGAACCAGTTGTGCAGGCAGGAGGGGCCTGTTTGGCACCTCATTCTTGCAGATCTTCTCGAAACTACTTCTTGAATGCCTACACCTCCCCAGGTGAAGTGGGGCAACCTTGCTCTGCCTCTGTGGGCATGGCAAGACAACCTCCAGGTGTAGGCAAATCCGCCTGCAAGCCACTGTTTTATTAGCATATATTATCAACTATACCATGTATGTATGCAGCTACATTTCATGCGTCAACTAATTCCTTTCTTAGTCACCTGACTTAAACCAAATGAAACTAAAAACACACTTGCAGGGATACTTAGTCATCTGGGAATTCATTACATGTGGTTCAGCAACAGGAGGAGATCCCTTTTCCATTTTATTTTTAGCAAAAAAATTAAAAACAAAAGTTGCCAGGTTTAAATTGCAATTACATGTGAAACACACTCTAGTGTTAACACCAGTTTCTGACATGCTCAGATATTTATTTTTTTCTTATTATTTCAAGGCAAGTTGACAGAATAAGAATATAATTATTAAGTTTATTGATTTTCTTAAAAAGAATGAACCTCCACTCATTTTCATCACTCCTGGATTTTAGCTAATAGAGTAGATCCTCAATTATTCCACCCAATTTTATACATTTTTATTCCATAGAGGAGTATTATAGCTGTACAAGGTACTTGTCATATCATTTGGTTTCAGGGCACTGCCAAAGACAGCTCTGAATCTGTGTTGTGTCACCAACAGAGAGGTCCCCAAAAGATAATACTCTCTGTGAGAAATAAGAAATAATGTGACTGATTTACTCTTACTTTGGGTTCAGGGCTTTTGTGCTACTAGGACCAGTAAACTGAACACAAGTTTTAATCTAAGGTGAGAATGTGGATCTGCAGGAGTCTGTGACTTGTGTTATTGGTTTCAGTGATGGCAGGATTTCCTCCACTATGCTTAAATATAAAACATGAAAAACAGTGTACAGAAAAGAGGGTAGAACTATGAAGACATGGTGTATTGTGTGGACTCATACCTTACCTTTTGAGACAGCTGAAATGAGAATATATGTCACCTTGTGCTTGTTTGATCCTGCTAGAAGAACTGTCATTTTTATCTAGAAATACACACCACAACATAAGCTGTGATGTTTGCAGTTTTCTAGTCAAGACTAAGTAGAAAACTGTGCCTACCATCATGCTAAGCAGATACTAAAAATGTTCTGTGCAGGCTGTAGTTCAGCAGAGAAGTCTCTTTAGATTCCTGTTTGACTTGGATTGGATTGTTATACAGAGCTGTACTTTAAGTCTCATCCATTTATTTTCTCTTAGTGACATAATTCTTCTGAAAGGTACAGGAATACCAGTCCTAGAAAATACAGTCCCTCATCTCCTTGCGTATTAACCACAGTGTAGGCAAGAGCTCTTTGGAGGGACAGCAGAGAGAGCTTAGACCTTGCATTTTTCAGCATTTGAATTCCCCAGTAGGCTTGTATCAGGGACAAATTTAGTAGATGAATACACTTTTTTGTGTCACCTCTGATACACTCCTTAGTGGCTGACGTAATTTTTCATCACAAGGATAATTAGGGAGGGTGGTAAGCTGACCAGCAATGATAAGACCTGGAACTATCTGCCATATTTGCATATGAGAGAAAGAGGAGGATGGAGGGCAAGGGCAGAGCAGGAAAACAGGAATAACTTGAAATACTTCTCTAATCCTGAACAAAACCCTGTTATTGTGACCCTGACTTCAGTACTAAGAATGGTATTGCCTTGGAGTAACTAATATATGTGAGTGGTCTTGAGGCCCAGACAGAGTCCAGACAAGGTACTTATGGCCCACTGGGAGGAGGCTGCTCTCCTGTGCCCATGGCCAGACAGGGAGCTGGGCTGAAAGCACAGCTGTTATTTCACCAGAGAGGTCTGCAAGTTACTCCAAATTAAAACTGCCTTTTTCTTAGCAAGGCAGTGAAGGCTTAAGACTCTAAATCCTGCATTACTTGAATCAATATGCCTTGCAGTCACTGAAAAGAGGTATCCCTGACAGGGCTAAAACGGCGTAATCTCCCGTCTCCCTGGTGCTGATGGCTGTGTTCCCACGGCGTCTGTGGGAAATACCATTAGCCTCATTATGGAGACAGCAGCCAAGACAGGGACAAGCTGAGTGACCTTTGCACTGCAGTGACAGATACTTGGGGGGACATCTCTGAGCCACCCAAGCACTGCCATTGGGCTGAGCTCCTGTACCCTGGGGGATGCAGGATACTGCTGCCCAAGGCCCTGCTCTGCTGCAAAGCAGGTTGGACAGGACCCACAGAGAGTGCTGGCAAGCACAGACAGTGTCAGTGATTTGGTCACTGGTCTGAGGCAGCACACAGAAATTATTCCTCTTCCCTAGCCTGCTGGACTGTCCTGTCTCTGTCCTGGACCACAGGACTCCCCACTTTCCTATGTTTTCCTGCAGGGAATACGCCCAGTGCCAGGCTCATGCTAGCTAGACCTACAGATTTCAGAACATTTCTTTTTTTTTTTTTTTAGATCCCAATGGATTAGCTGTTTCTATAACCACTTTCTCTAAGAACAGGTTTTTGAGCAGTAATATCAGTTTGCTCAGTATATATATAACTTTTAAAAATAACAACAGCAGTGAAGAAAAAAGGTTTTACCAGTGATAAGCAAAGAGGACTTTTGCTTAATTATCATGGGGAAATAGCATTGCAACACCAGCCCAGTGACAGCTCTTGAGATCCTGCCTGCCTGCCTTGTTCATTGCCTAAAGTCTGGCCAAGCTATGCATATCACCAGCAGAAACCTATTGCTGTCATGGAAGATGAAATAAGACACATTGGATTACCCCAGCTTCGAATGAAGGCACATTTCTTCTGCTCCAGGCAGCTGACAATGTTATGCACCAGCAGCCCAGAGACTCAGGATATGTAAGGCTGCACAACCCCTGCACTAAAATGCAGTGCTGATGCCTACAAAAAGGGTCAAAAAAGTGTACTGTTACACAGCAAGTAGGAACATGACAAACAGATAAGTCCTTAACCAAGAGGCCAGGGTTTCCAAAAAGCCTTGTGCTGAGATGGAAGCAAGCAGGACACTTTAGCCTTGCTCCGGAGCAAGAAGTGGCATCTTTGCCACAACAACCAGCTGAGTCACAGGCCTTTGAAGCACTGCTTAAATACACAGGACTTCTTCTGGTTTACTGTTTGTATGTTTTACTGCACCTATTTTTCAGAAGCTCATTTCACGAGGTGTCTCATACAGTCCATGACTATTTTAAAATAAATATTTTCATTAAACAAGTGGATTTCAGTCCTAAGAAATCATCATCTTGAAAAGGTTTTTGTCAAAAATTGGTGGAGACCCTGGTAGACTGTTCAAATATGGGAGGAATTTCTGCCTGCATAGTGAGTCCTTTGAGTTTTCTTAAAGTATTATTGTTTGAGTGTTCAGTAACTTGGAAACAAAAAGGCTACATAGCTTGGTTTTTGGTTTTTTTTTAAAATATATATACACTTAGGTCATGTCAGGCTTCTAAGTTTCCTCTCAACTCATGTGTCTGCTTTTGCCATTGAGTATTCTGTATATAAGAGTAAATAAGTGCACTGTAAATAGCACTCAGAGATGTAGTGACATCATCAGCCTCAAGAGTTGAGGCAAGACTCAGAGGCTGTTTGTCCTGAGCCCTCAAAGACCCCATATGCTCACTGAATGGAAGAGGATGTGTTTGTGCAGGAGATATCCACAGTGGGATGATCATAACAAATATGGTGGTACTGATTGACTCCTGCTGTGCTCCCTTCTACTGCCAGCCTGAACCTTGTCCCACAGACTGGAAGGGCTATAAATAGCTGCTTCTCCACAGAGGCAATCCTTAGGTGAGTTTTGACTCTAATATATTTTGATCTTTTGCCCCTTCCCCTCCTGTAGCTCTAAATTCCATATCCAGGTCCATTTTGAATATTGCCTCTAAAATGCTATTAGCCTTTGTGAAGAACAGTTTGTATCTCCCTGGTAAAGACCTTCTCTGCCCAAGGCAGGGTATGCACTAGAATTAATAAGTGGTTTTGCGTAAGTGACTGGATAAAAACAGTCACTGCAAAGATTCTGGAGTTTCAAGGGCTTTGGTAGCCATGCCAGGTGCCTTAGACTGAAAGGGCTCCCAGTGCCTGGTGTCACTTGCAAGTCCTCCTGATACCAGTGAGCTTCTTAGAGAAAAAGAATTTATTCACTCATATCAGGACCAGAAATTGAATGTAATTAGAGATCAAGGATAATCTTGCTGATGAGCTACAAATAGAAAATAACTGAGAAGAGAGTAATTGTCTTTTTTAAACTGAGTTGCATATTCTACATGCTGAGACGGATGGTAGTCCTAATGAGCTAGTAGATAATTGAAAATGCTCATTTGGGTCAGAGTAGAGCATGCAAGTAATCTGGCCCAGGGAGAAGATGTAGGTAAGGATATTAAACTCCAGTCTTCCTGTTTTGTTTTGGTTTGGTTTGGTTTTTTTCAGGAAAAGAAAACAAACACTATTTCTGAAGGTAGCTCATTTTTGTAACTGTTTGACTAGACATCCATCACAGGTGACTTTACTTGACTTAGTTTATCAAAGAGAAACCACAAAGCAGGAATACTGTAGTTGAACAAAAACTTCAAAGCAAATTACTTTAGCAATTTTTACCCTTCACAGAATAGTGAAATTTTATTTGATTGAGTGTTTGGTGAAGTCTGGATCTAGTGTTTGCTCTCCTAAGCCATCCTTAGCAGCATCTGGGCTACTGACTTCTTGTACTGCGAGAGCATTTATGCTATTCAGAAAACTGCAGTTCTGGCAAAACAACTACATTTTAGCAGCTTGCCAAATGTGAATGTGACAGAACGATAATATTTCACTCCTACCCTCAGCTATTCTTTACGGTAATGAGATGGTGATTAAGAGTCTGTTTCTTTACCAGCAAGACTCGCAGTCAGCAGCATCCTTTCCCTGGACAGGCACTAGGTAGCTGTGTTGAGATCTATGATCCAGCTGCTTAAGGCCATCTCAAAATGCTTCCCATCTCCCTCTGGCACCTTCATTCACTCAACCAGGAAACTTCCTTTCCTGAAAATAGGACTCAGCAGCCCAAGGCCAGTCCTAAAATCCCCACTTCCAGGACTCTCAGATTTTCTTTCCTCTCCAAGATTCTACCACTTCAATATTCAGGAGCACAGGATGTTATTAAACCAATTGTTCTTTATGAAAGCAAAGAAGTGTATAACAAGACAGTAGTATACAGCTCTCTTCTCCTCTTTCCTCCAGGTGTTTTGCTGGATTTAACTCAGTGTTCTGCAACATTCAGAGTACTTCTTTTTCCACAAAACTAGTTTTCACAGCTTCAGATGAACCTCACAGTCTACTTTACTGTCAGGGGATTGCAGTACTTCATCAGATACTTAATTATTTTGGTGAATACCTCACTAAAATCTGAATTTTAGAAGTTGAGGTGTGGCATATCTTTCAAAATAACCAGTTCTTCTTTCAAGGGTACCTTCATTTTACAGGACAATTAACATATAAAACAACATATGTTCAGCTTCAGGCATGCATCCCAGCATCTGGATTTCTCAGCTCCATCTGGCATCTAATAAAAGAGCAGAGCCTCATAAATTCAAGTCAGAAAACAAAATAGTTTTTATATATTTATGACAGCCATATAGAGATATATTCACTCTGAAACCATTAATATGTAAATACATTGGACTCCCCAAGCAACCATAACAAGTCCTATTGTTTTGATTGATAAATTGGTAACATTTGCATAGAATCATAGAATGGCATGGGTTGGGAGTCACCTTAAAGATCATCTAGTTCTAACCCCTCTGCCATGGGCAGGGGCATCTTCCACTAGACCAGGCTGCTCAGAGCCCCATCCACTCTAATCCTGAACACCTCCATGGATGGGGCATCCACAGCTTCTAGGGCAAATCTGCTCCAGTGCCTCACCACCCTCACAGGAAAGAATTTCTTCTTAATATTTATTCTGTACCTACTCTTTTTTTCAGTTTGAAGCCATTCCCCCTTCTCCTGTCAGTACATGCACTTGTAAAAAGTCCCTCTCCATCTTTCTTGTAGGCTCCCTTCAGAAGCACAGAGGTGAGACTGACCAGCTAGTAGTTCCCAAGGTCCTTCTTTCTACCCTTTTTCAAAATAGGTGAAATTTTTCCCCTTTTCCAGTCACCTGGAACTTCACCTGACTGCCATGACTTTTCAAATATCATGGAGAGTGCTTGGCAACTACATCAGCCAATTCCCCCAGGGCTCTGGGATGCATTTCATCAGATCCCATAGCCTTTCATATGTTCAGGTTCCTCAAATGGTCATGAACCTGATATTTACTTACAGTGGAAATAACTTTGCTCCCCAGACCCCATCCTGCTGTTCATCCACTCAAGAAGTGTGGGAAGAGAGGCTGCCATTGAAGACTGAGGCATAAAGTTACAGAATACCTCAGCCACCTTCTCATCTGTTGAGTTTTTACCAGCATTGTTTATCAGGGGCAGTACACTTTCTTTGATCTTCCTTTTCTGGTTAACATACCCAAAGAAGCCCTTTTGTTAATCTTTCCACCCCTTATCAGGTTCAGTTCCAGCTTCAGCTTGGCTTTCCTCACCCCATCCCTACACAACCAAACTTCATCTCTACTCTTCCCAGGTTACCTGTTCTTGTTTCCACTGCCTGTGTATTTGCTTCTTTCCCTTTCGTTTGACCCAGCAGGGCCTTACTTAGCCATGGTGGTCTCTTACGTTCCTTGTCTGGTTTCTTGCTCCTGGGAATCACTAGTTCTTGTGCTCTATGGAAGACTTCCCTAAAGATCTACCAGCTCTGTTCCACTCCTTTGTCCCTCAGGGCAATATCCCAGTGGATCCTATTGACTGTCTCCCTAAAGAGCTGAAAGTTTGCTTTGCTAAAGTTCAGGGGCCTAACTTTACTCTTCACTTGACCCATATCCATCACAAATTCCATTAATGCATGATTAAATTAAAAGAGTAAATTATACTGGACATGAGAGGTTTCCTTTGTAACCATACTATGTCAGAGCTTCTAAGGATCTGATTGATACTGCCAATACATGACATCCATCCTGGAAGGATTTCTCTGTATCTGCAGCCTATATAGTCCCACAGCTGTAAATTAGGTTCTCAAAAAAGAGATGCATCTGTCAAAGCACACACAGGATCAGGGCCTATGACACTGTGGTCTTTTTTACACATATTTCTGTTTGAGATGCTCGCTAGGTTGTTTTCTTTCTGGAATGAAAAGGGCCAGTGGTGTTTGTTTTTATTACCCTCATTCCCTCTTTCCCTGCTCCAGGCAGGAAAGCACTCGCAGCTCTGCCTCATAAGTTGGCAGGAAATTTAAGGCGGCAGTGAGCTGCTGCTTGGACCACCCCCAGACTTTCTTTTCCTGTTGATGTAGGAGACTATTTAGTTGAGGGCTGATTTGTCAAACTTACTCGTTGAGGCTCACCGGTACCTGCCTAAACACTGAGAGTGATTTTTTTCCCTCTGTTCCTCCTCTTTTGGACAAACTCCCCATGATGAAGAAGCTGCTGAGCCTGATGGCTCTGCTCTCTGCTGCCCAGCTGGCCAGAGCAGCCCCTCCAACTTGTTACTCGAGGGTGTTGTCTCTGAGCAGAGAAATCACAGAGTCTTTTAAGGAGTTGCGGACCTCCAAAGCTGTGGTGAGCCCACTCAAAAGCTGCTCCTGCACAGTCACTGCATGTTGCTTCATATGATGCAGGTTTCTCTCAAAACAAAATTGCAATAGGTCTTTCTTCTTTCCTGCAGGACTCATGTGTGGAGACGCTGCCCAGGCTGTACTTGGACATACATGTAAGTTTGCACACTTCTTTCTTACTGTTGTGCAGTAAAAGCAGTTAATGAAAGGTGAGAATAACTTGTAAGATTGTATTTCAGAAGAGTGGTTTAAAAGGAATTTTAAAAAGCTTAATTATTTAGAGAGAGGAGTGACAAAAAACCCCGTATTTTGAACCTTACTTAAATCCCTATGAACTTTTTAAGATTTTAATTTATTAAAAATTATAAATGAGGAAATCAATATTTTTAAGTGATTACTAAATGTGCATTATTAATTCACTGTGAGAGAACCCTTTCAGAAGTTAAATATGTGCAACTAAACTTTGAATAATACTTTAAAAGAAGAAATGCAGAATAAACTTTCTTCACTTAATAATTTTACATCATTTTATAACCTGAGTGTTTTCTGATGTGTAATGTTAGTAAAAAGAAGTGCAGGAATACCTTGCTGAATTTTTCTGATTTAAATAGCCACTTGTCGAATCCAGAAAGAAAAAATGTGCCTGAGGATATGGAAGTGTGATACTGAGAAAAGACATCAGTAGTCATCTCCCAGCACAGATAAAATAACCTGCTGCACACACAGTTAATGTCATAGTGTTCTGCCCTGGGATATTTGATATATCTTGCTTGTTTTCCCAGTGCTCCATTAAGTAAATAAAAGATAGGAAATATCAGACTAAACAAATGTCTGACACATTTTTCCAGGAGCAACTACACCATCAAGTCTTGTAATTCAGGACCCTCTAGATCCCAGTTCCAGAGATGCCAGTGTTTTACATCATTGCAAAGACCAAGCATTGTGAGTCCAGTGCCTCAGTTTCTCTTGCTTTAAAGCAAAAGCTGGAGGATTTATTTACCTGTTTCTCAAGGACATTGTGAAATTCATGTTGTCTGTGCATTATTTTTATAACAAAATGTCTGAGGTAAAAATTACTGTGAAAAATCTTGACTGGTATCCTGTTGTATAGGAAGTGAGGAATCAAATCTGTAAGATCTTGATAATTCATCAGCTAAATCAGGTGCTCCCTTAAAAGGGATACAATGCACCTATTCCATAGGTAACTCCACCTACTACAGTAGCAGGTTTGATTGTATTGGCACTGTTGTCTCCTAAAGCATGTGAGAAATAAGCTGGCAGACCAAGACTGTATATATCCGCTTTTCCAAGCACTTATTTGAACCAAATATCTTTGTTATGAAATATTGACAATGAATTTTCCTAAATAAAGGTTACATATATTCCATGTCCATAGAGGCAGGAATTCAAGGTTCCCACATGAGCAGTAAGAATTTTAGAAGTGGTGAACAAGAAACATAAATTTATGTTGGTTCACGATTACACAGACCTCTTTTGCCTGCTTTGCAGAATTACTGTGTTTTGGCAAAGCTCCGTGATTTTGTGGCCTACCCCAGATGTGACACAGTGCCTGAAGTGAATGAGCTGAAGGAAAAAGCCCGGAGCCTGTACACCATCTTGATCTCCTACTGCAGAAGGGTAGGTCAAGATGCATCAACAGGGACATCGTCTCTGCTTTTAGCTCTCTCTGTCACCACACTGTTCCGTAACCAGCAAAACTGAATCATGCCTGAGCTTCTCAACCTTGTGCTATCTTCTGCCTTCCTTGTTATAAATGTAAGCCTTCTTTTTTTTTTGTTTCTCCAGGACTTGGTATTCCTCACTGATGACTGTAATGCTCTGGAAATTCCCATTGAACGCTCCATCACTGAGAACTAAACGGGAGTTAACTGAAAAGTTGTACCTGGGAAATTTTCAAGGAGATTGAGATTCAATATATATATATATATATATATCTGCAGTCCACAATGTTAACAACTAACATCTTTTTCAGGCACACTAGCAATATTATCTCAGACCTACCCATTTTTCTCTGCCTTGGCAGGAAATGAATTGCATGCCTTGCATACCTACTGAGCTGCTAGGGAACCGACCATTAGAGAGCAGTTTTTCATTTGGCAAGGTATGATATTTCAGCTTAGCCAAGTGTATAAAGTATGTTTTGTTTAAACATCAGAAACTAGATCTTTTTTTACTCTTTTATGAATAACTAGACTCACATAAAGAAAACACTTTATCATTAATATTCTATCCTGACTTAACTGGTTTTCTTTTATTAGATGAGCATGGAAGGGACCATATTTGTTTTGCTTAAAGTGTTTGATGGCAGAAGTGTAACTCCGCACTGGCAGATTTCTCTGCCTGCAAAACTCATATATGTATGTTGGTAGTTTTTGATGTCAGACTTGTGAGAATGAAGGTGAAAGTAACCTGTCTCTGTGGAAAACTAAATAAAAACAGACTCCTAATCCAAGATGCTTGTGTTACAACATGTCTTTCAAGATCAAGCCTAAAGGTGTCAATCTTGCAAAGTTACTTTGCCCAGTCACTTGCAAGTTGTTTTTCACATCATAAGCTTTGTTTCCATAGCAATCCAAACTTTGCTGCATCTGCATGATTTGGTAGTGTGTAAATTTCTACTAGGAGAATTTTTCCATACTGCAAACCATTTCTGTAAGGAAATTAGTGATATTTTTAATAGTATTTCTGTGTTATGAGAGTGTAAATGATGAGTGAGAGGCTCGGAAAGCCTATCAAAATTTGAGACAGTTTTTTAAGACACAACCCATATATTTGAGCTACTAAGATGAATAAAATTTCCAGGCAATAATTCCAGAGTCATGGGTGTCTTCAATATCTGCAGCACATGAGACATTCACAACCAACAGGTCTTTCATTACAAGAGTAGGAGGGATCTTCCCTCTTTCTTGGAATTAGCTGCCATTACCTCAGAGAATCCCTTCCTTTCCTCTATGCAAGTGGTTCATCTCCTGCATAGTATTTGCTGGCTATTCATCTACAGCACTGCCAACCCTGATGAACTGGTCAGTGGTCTCACCATGTTTTACAAAAGCCTCATCTCCTGTAGTCGGTTTTTGATGTGACAATCCCAGCTGCTCTATTTTTCATCCTGATGGTATAAACCAAAATGTTTGGCAACTGCTACAGAAACAAGTGAATAATAACACTAATTCAAAGGAAAAAAAGTGTTGGGGGTGGGTGGGAAAGGGTTTCTTCCTCTATTTTGGAATTGCCTTGTCCTTGTAGAAGCTACTAGTCTGATTTTAGGTAAAGAAAATTTGACTGTCCCTTTGAATTACAGAATAAGGATGGGAAAATCTGAACCCAAGAGAGGTACAGAGGGAAGAAATAAGTGATTTTCTTTCTAGTTTTTTTCAGTTCTAAGTGTACATTTCAGGAATGTGTCTGTCAGACTTTGTAATTCTCTCTTGAAGGTTAATTCCTCATGTGCTAACCCTACTAATCCTTTAGATGAGCCATTCTGCCCATAGGGGTTCCACTCAAGTGTCTCTACAAGCACCTAGTAGAGATAGTAGCAACTCAGAAATCTGATCTACTACCAGGCTGAACTCAAAAATGTGTAACAGCTCAGATAGTCCTACTATCAGGAAAAATCATTGCTTAGTTTTTCTTTCAGGATCCTTCTTGCCAAGCCAGCAGCCTCTGTAGAAGATTCTACACACTCTAGAGACACCAATACCTATTTTTCTGCATCACCTGGACGTATCCAAGGCCAACTCCTTCAGCAGCAGCCATATCCTGCAATAGGGGCACCTATTAGCATGCTGGCAGGGAGCCTGGTACCCACAGAAGGAGTGTATGACCACTGGCAGAACCCTAGATCAAGGGAAAACACAGGCAGAGTTGAATCCTTTGCTGTCAGACTCTCCATGTTCAGGTTTTTGATCCTCAACCAGGAACTGAGACACCTCCTGGGGAAGGAAGCAGTGCTGGGATAACATCAAGGTCTGTTTACTTCCATACAAGTACCAAACCACATCAGAATCTCCATTTTTCATATGCTTATACAAAGACAGCCATGGATGAACCCTGCAAGAAATTGTGGTATGGTCACTACAGGCCGTGGGGCTTATAAATCTAAACCACGGACCGGGCAACACATGTGCTCAGAAACTGGCAGCAGAAGCTGTTAATTTCCGCCTCCAGATGTCATAGGTTTAAAATACTGTCCTGTTGAAAAGCTTGCATTATGACTCAGCAGGCAAACTGCAAACAAGATGTTTCCTTTTCTGCAGAAGCCCATACTACTCTATTCCAAGAACTGGACTTGGGGTAAATGGGCAGGTAACCACAGACGGCATTTCTACCCCTGCTGGTTTCTTGTCTCAGGGACACACACTTTCCAAAATCAGGTATTTGATAAGGATTTTTTCATGGATCTTTTCAAAACTCCTAATTGTCTTTCTTTATTGAAATAAATAAGCCTTCCTTAGACATTTTAATGGAACTCATGGTCCTAACTCCAAATTTCTTCCATTATGTTCCCATTCTTTCAACCACCTTCCAGATATTCCTGTTTCAGGCTGATTACCTCTGTGAAGAAAATGTAGCCTAGTTTATTCAGGACAAAATACCTTGCAAGAAGTCTTTGGAACTGAAAACAGAGTAGAAATCACTACTTCATTTACACTGCTTTGGTTAGAAACTTTAACTGTTTCATGACTGACAAGGGCACATTGTCTGCAGAACACTCAGCCTGCCTGCTTACCATTAGCTCCATTCTGTATTGTTACATCCTAGTTCTGCAGAAGCTGAGAAAAGCAAGTAGGTGCTTTGGGGACTGTACATACTTGAATGGACCTTAAAAGCCTATCCTCTGTTTGTAGATGCTATATATTTTATCCACAGAATCAGATTTGTCTGGTAGTTGGTGTGTTTTTACAAGTATATTCCCTATTGCTTTGCTGCAACTCCCCATATCTCTTATGTCATTTTAATGGAAAGTGTGCTGAAAGCAAAGCTATGCTCTTTCATTTTGCAGTAACCTGCTGCCATTCAGACTGTCTTAATGAGAATTGTGATTAGATGAACCCTCTGATTTGTGATTAGATGAACCCTCTTTATCACCTACATCTTTTTCCAGATTGTCACAGTCCAGGGAAAAAAAACACTGATAAAGAGATCTAATCCACTTGTAACTTGGCAAAAAAAATTCCACTTCTCTCTTTCAGTAAGACATTAAGTTTACCAACTTTTTAATTTACTATTATACCAGGTATATAAGAAGCAGTGGAGCCATTTAAGCAGCTGAGCATTTATTCCTGCAACAGAGAAATCCATGCTCATTAGGCCCCAGCCAACAGAGAGACTGTGGAGGGATTAAGAAGGACGTATTTGTTGTAATTTCCTAACTGGCATCTTGCCTAGTTATTGCAGATTACTAAAAGCAGATCATTAAGAAACCATACTCAGTTTGTACAGTCATTAGGGAAGAATTGCAGAAAAGCAAAGCATCTGTTCTGTTTTCTTGCCTGTTGAAGGATGTTTGTTGTAAGAAGCAGTCAATCCTAGGATTAGGCTTTCTTTTGAGACTTCTCTTCCTCTGCAAGAAGCCTCACTAAAGACCTGGACTGCTAAATTCTCCCTTATAATATCATGTGGAATCTCAAGGTCTTGGGGACTGTCTCTGCAAAACCATTAAAAATAATAATTTCCAATTTTGCCAAAAATTTATAGATTAATTTTACTATAACCAACTCCTTTCCCTTCTTTTTTTTCCAGTATTACTCACTTGGTCATTCCCTAAGTAGGCACTCTGGTCACTTAACTCATCATACACTATTTTTTGGTGAAATGAGAAAAGATGGCAGCCTTTGACAGATAGATCATTCAAGGTGATGAGGTTCCACTGGATAGCATGTGACTTGCTACTAATTAATGTGGTAAAACTCTTATAATTTTATTTTTTTTAAGCAAACAAAAAGTACTAATGGAGCATTGAGAGGGAATATGATATTTTGGGCTGTACACTTTGAGCAGAGCATTAGTTTGTGCAAATACCAGATTTAGGAGTGACCATTTGCCCATTACACCTTTTCCAATGCTTGTGGTATTTGTTGGTTGCACTAATGGGATGCTGATCTAGATTTTCCGAAAATTTGCTACAATGCTAAAGTCTTGGAAATAATGTTACCTTACAAACATTTAACCACTGTACTTTGACCAATATGTTTTTTCCACATTAAAATTTTCTCATTTCTGGAGTGTATGACAGTGCAAGTGAAAATTACAATGAACAAGCTCCAACAACTTTATTTGTGCAACTTTTTGGATTCACACTCTTCTTTAGGCTTGTTATGACCAGGAACCCTGTGCCATCCAAGATTTTACTGTTAGCACACCAGAATAAACAAAACAATCTGCAAGGGAGCTGTTGGTAGCTGTCATAAATCAGACAATGTCCAGAGAAAGGGCATGATCCTTTTATCAAAAGATTTTTCATAGTTTAAGTTTCCTCAGAATAGGGTGAACATATATCCTCAAATAAATAATAGAGCAATGAACAGAAAACCTATTAAAATACCTATCTTTTCAATACAGATAACTATATAGATATATACTTTGAAATCTTGCTTCATATTTACGGGTCTGTAAAGAGGATGTGTTCAGACAGATAAGAGGATTTCAAAACCAAACAGATGTGAGGGGAAGAAAAACCTCTCCAAAGATATTTTGCAATTGATTGTAATATGTGGACATTACTTCATCAATATTCAATTTCATGGAACAAGAAGGCCTCCTAGTGCATCTCTTGAGCCCAAGACTATCCTTGCTATCCCAGGTCATTCCTCTTAGCAATTGGCCTGAAAGTCTTTTATGAAAAAGTTGATCTAGAAAGCTCACAACAGTTCAAATCAATATGTTCCAGACCCCCTTTTCATTACAAACTTTTACCTGGCACCCAATCTGCCCTCTCAGAGTTTAAATCCTTTGCTTTCTTATTTGTTCATCACAGAAATGGGGATTGGATTGTTATTTTTTTTGTCTTTGCAGCAGGTGTTGATATGCTGACAAACTTCTGTCTCTCTCCCTACCCTACAAATCCAATTCTTTCAAACTTTCTTCATTGCTCAGAGGTCTAGAAAACATATAACTTCCTCTTGCCTTTCTTCTAGCTCTATTCATTTGACTCCCATGTCTTTAGAAGCAGAGTGCTCAAAGCTAAATATAGACATCCAGACAAGGCTTTATCAATGTCAAGTAGTGTGGAAAGAAAGATTTATTGGGAACATCATGAAAACAGTAGAATACAAATGAAAAATTATTTACAAGTATCTGGAGACAATGTTTCACTTTCTAATTTATATTTTAAGATAAATGTAGAAGTTTGGAGTAGAAGTTGGCATCACTACCCTATAATAAAGAAAAAGTTTTGAGCAAAAAAACCCCCACCCAAACAAGAACAAAAGATAATGAAATACAATAGCTGCTCCTTTTGTTGTAATGTCCTAACTACTAAACACTTGCCTTCTTAATCAGGGTGTCTGCAGCCGAGATGCTTTTTGGCAAGGGTCTCTGGTCCTTAGACCGCATCCAAAATGCGTTTGGGGTGGGTCAAAATTGTGCTCAGAACTGTTATAACTATTTCCAAGTATAGCCAGGCATGTTTCAATATTTGGAATGCTCCTAACAGTGAGAAAGTAAATAAAAGACTGATTTTGGAACACAGTCGTTCAGTCATTCTCCTGGGAGAAGAGCCATGCTTTCCAGATTGCTAATACATTTCATATTATTTTTGAATTCAAACACAGAACCTGAAGTAGTCCAGGGAACAGACTCAAAATCTCTCTAGTCTCCTTATGACTTTCCCACTGAATGAATACTGGATTAAATGAGTTAGAAAGAGAGAGCTATTGAGAGAGAGAGGGAAGCAAGAATGCAATTTTTAGCAAACTAAGGTCAGACAGAGCACTAATGAATTAGAAAAGGGAAAAATGCTATTTGGACATCACAATTTTCTTTTTGTTTCCTTGTTTTCCACTGTTCAATACAGAGGGATCTTTTTGTACAGTTGCAGAATTTATTTTTTCCCACTGTGAATTCTCTGAGGTCCATGACTGTTCGGCTGTTCCTGTCTTCTTATGACAGTTAGACAGCCAGAAGATGTGGGCTTGGACAGCAGGCTGTTTATCAAAATTTATTCCTTGATCAGGACACAGAGGCCAGGTCAAGGGAACAAAGAAATACACTTAGGTTGTTCTATAGCCTCCCTCTTCTAGTGAGTAGGTTTCTAACTTGTCACTAGCCACAGATCTGGGATATACTTGTGTTTGATGCCTCCAAGCATCTCTCTCTGTGTCTTAGTTGCTGTCAAGTGTATCTCTTGCCTTAGTGTCCTCCTCTGAAATTTTAATTACAAGCCATAATTCACTTTTCAAATTTTTTAATTTATTTTTTTAGAAGAACTGCAAACTCAGTTCTAGACTAAAGCACATCACAAATCTGGCCTTTACATGCACTGGGATGTCTATCCTGAGCCTAACCCTTGTCCTACTAGTGCAGTTCAGAGCTGGACTAAGCCATAAATGCTTCTGAGGGTATGGCCAAGAGTTGCATTTATGTAGCACCTTTATTCACTCAGAGTTTTTATCCCCATTAAACACTACTGCCTCATTTGTATTAACTATCTGAATGTGCATGATGAAGAAGTCCTAGGAGCCTGTGTCCTAGGGTTTGCCAAGCTTGTATGCACAGTAGGAGAAAGTCTATGACCAAATTACTTGCAGCATGGGGTGCATATTCCATCCCTGAAATCCTCTTCATCAAAGGTAAAAAATGTCATGAAGCAATGCATGAAAAAGGAAGAATGACACAGCATGACAGTCTGCAGAAGTAAGGCTGGATAAACTTCCACCACGGCCGCAAACAATGAGCAGAAGGTCAGAGTCACATCTTCTCCCTCTCCCATGCCCCAGCTCACTGTTCAGCACTTGGGAGCAAAAATGGGCTGGTCTAACTGCCTAAGATAAACTTGACATAAAACTTGTCATTTTGCCATGACCTGCAGAGTAAAAGGTTTTCAGATGATCCTAAAGGTCACTTGGTCACTTTGGCAGAAAAGAAAGCAAAGAATGGGGATGGGAATAAAGAAAAACAGACAAGAGCATCCTGCTCCTTTGTTTGTTCAAAGAAAGATACTTCAGTTTCCACAAAACTATTTTCCTCAATCAACTGCAAATGCATCAGTCTTGCTCCAGTCTCCTGTAATAGCATTTTATCTCTTACGTCCTCACAAACCAGACTTACGCAGAAGAGAAATTATGCAAATAAAATCATTTTTAATCATCACTGTCTTCAAAGCAGGACAACAAAGAGTTGCTCTCAAGAAAATCTATTGATAAGGATAATTATGTTTTTAGGCTTTCTCAGTCATCTCTTCATACATACTGTAATTACTTTCAACTTAGACTCTTCAATCAGTATGGCATAAAAATCTGGATACAGATGTAGACAGGTGAAGAAAAGATCATGAAGTGTTTTGTTTACATTAATTACAGCTCATAATACCTCTGACAACTCAGAAAGAGATTATTAAGTTCAGACATTGAGGCCTCTAAACAGACTGCTTATTTAGTTATTTAAATGCGATTTTGAGGATCTACGTATGAACACTGTGACACAAACAGCTTGCCTAGGATCAGGCAGCAAATTGATGATAGTACCAAAAATAAAGCAGATGCCTTTTGAGCCTACTCCTCTCCACTCTGAGCACTGCCTCTAGAACATGTCCTTGCATAGTCTGGGTGTAGCTCTTGTATTTACCGACAGCCAACATTTCACACAGCAGGCAAACAGATTACTATTTTATTGTTTCTGGTAAACTTTTGACCAAAGCTAGGTTTGTGGTCCAAGTTTAAAATGAATTCTTGTTGCATATGCCAGAACTGGTTTGAAGAAATATTTCCCCTGTTAAAGATCTAGTCAAGGCAAAGAAAGGGCAATCTATTCTTTGTAATATGTATCTCTCAGTGACTTGCACAGGACACATGATATTGGAAAACAAAGTCCTGAGGTCACAGCAGAATGCACTTTACAAACTGATTTTTGGAAAGAACGTAATCCAGAATTTGGCAGCAAATAATACCTTCAGAACAGTGATGCCTAAAAGTGTGATTTAATCTAATTTTAGAAGATTTTAGAATCATATAGACTCTGTTCAGTTACCCTGATTTTAAGTCTGAATATTAAAGTCTCTTTCCCACAAACTGTAGGCCTTGTCAAGGCCAAGCTATATTCCAGCAGTCACCTGCAAGATAACAGAAGACAAACAACGAGAAGGCCCGAGAAGGCCCATCTGCCCCCCTCCATGACGAGGGGGCGGATTGGCAGGACTTTTGGGTGGGCATTAGGGAGAAATGAGAGCTTATGATTGGATGTCCATGAGGGGTATAAAAACCCTGAGACTTCCTGAACTAAGGGTCAGACCCCCTTGAGTTTGACCGTGGAAGCTTCTTCTAATAAAACCCCTATATCTTTCTCCATTAACTTGTCTGTAGTGTGTCTCTGTTCACAGGGGTACGAGATCACAGGCATCAACAGTCACGGATTCCTAAAAAATGTTGAAGTCCTGAAGAACAATAACAAACTGTTTAACTTAGATCACTAAAAGCACAGTGATTCATTAGTAATGTCTTCAAAAGCCAATTCTGCAGCCATGACCACTGAAACCATATGATGTATCTTCATACACTTTGCATGTTTAGAGTCAGACATCAAGATAGACTATATGACAAGGCCTCACAGCTCTTCTCTCTTTAAGCTGGGCAATCAAATGCAATTTCATACACCACTGAACAACTGGAGAGACTCAAGAGGACTTTCAGGATCAGAATAGACAATTCTAACTAAAAAAAATGAGGAAAAAAATTAACACTTGCAAGAGGCTTTAGCTGTAGTGTTACAAACACTGGTTTTTTAAGTGTGAGTCATACTGACCTTCAGGATGTTATCAAGTGTCTATGAAAGAGATTGAGTGAAAAAATTGATGCTAGTAAATGGTAAGCTCTAGTAGGCAGTGATATTCCTTTTATGCAACTGTGTAGACTAATCAATACCAAAATCTTACACCGATATGCTGAGTAGTTAATGGTATGTTCTGCCATACGACAATTGCTGTGGGACTGGATGCAGTGTGGGATTTATTCACTGGGCAACCATTATAAAGAAACATATGAAAGGAAAAAGAAATCAAAACCCCATTGAAATATCCATATATCAGCAATTCAGAAAGATTACTCAAAGGTCCAGGCTCCATACCTAGACATATGCTGTAAAATAGCTTTATGCCATGCAGTTTGCATTGTTCACACTGGACATTGCTGATGCCTTGGTTCTGCTACCATCTGTTGTAAAACCTATTTTATGTAAGTAACAGCAATATTTCTCTTCATTCCTGCTAAGGTTCAATTCCACCCTTTCTGCACTGTATCAGAATGCAGACACTTAAATAATCAGCTACATTCATTTAAGGCAAATTGCAATGGCCCTTTCTCACAGGTAGTGATCTGACTCAGTGCTACTGCTTGCCAGTTCCTTGACTCCAGTGATCATGGATATTTGACAGCAGATCTATTGCTCCATCACAGAGCAGCTTGAAAGAGAAAAAGGCCTGAAAGACCCCCAGTTGTGTAAATACATAATTCCACCTTGCAAAAGTACTGCCTGCATGGCAAAATGGCTTAACCCATGTTGCTAAAGAAACATAGCATGAAGTACTGAAGTTATCTTGTTCTTGCTCACTGTATCTAGGCCTAAGCAATAACTAGAAACCATTGTACCACATACTAGAAATCACAAATTAAGGTAACCTAGACACATCAATGGGAGGAAATGGTAGGAAGCCAAGATTTTTTTTACAAGATTTTGGCTAGGACACCTATGAAAGAATATTGAGAAGGTCAGACTGAGGAGGAGTATGGGCTAAGGCTGAAAACTTGGGAGAGCACCCCAAAACACCCCAAGAATCAATGCCAAGAGAAGAATCCAGAAAGCTGTGCCTCTAACCACACCTATGTACTCACAAACCATGAATATTTTAATCACATATTGTAATAAATTATTATACATGGTAAAATGTTGTAATCATATACTGTATTTGTGTCAATATATCTGTTCGGGCATTAGTGCTTGGAAGTAGGTTTTATGCAGTGCAAACAGCCTCACTTTCCTGCACAGAAATAAATACCTTGCTGCTGATGGACAAAAGCCTCTCTTAGCAGTTTATTTCTGAACTTTTTCAGCTTCGAGCTGAACAGCCATGGTAAGATGCTTTGGTGGGGCCTATGTCATATCACAGGGCTCTGCGCTCAAAAGGAGGTCCCTAGGAAGAGACATTTCCGCAAATATCCTGCCCCTTCCTCATCACACACTCTTGCAGGAGTTGGCACTATGCTAAGACTTACACTAGGACACAAGGAGTCTGCATGGGTCATAGATTTCTTTAAAAAACCTTTTCAGCCTTCTATTACTCTCCTTGGAGCAAGTTGGTCTGTTAAGTTGTAAGTAACCCTTGTTGTTTGCTTCAACTGGGAAAACAGATGCTGTGTCACACCATCTGAGTCATTGAGCTGTACTGAAAAAAAAATCAGCAGAAACACTACTATCAACTTTTGAAACTGGCTGGGTGCTATGTAAGTTTTACAGAGAAAACAGTGAAGTTGGCAACAATAACTCACACCTTTCATATTTGTATATTTTTTGTAAACTTAGGCTCCCTTTTCAGAGATTTTGTGCTGGTTGGTTTAACAGCTTTTACAATCAAGTTTTTGGCATTTCACCATTTTTGCTTTTCATCTGTTCACAAATTTATGATTTCACTCGCCAAGTCAAATTACAAAGTCAGAAAGCTGCTGCATGGACTGTTTTTACCTTCTCCACTCCACTTGCCATTATTGATTTTGAAATCTACCTCTCTACAGCCGACTCGGGGTTTATTATTAACAATAGCCAGACACATTCTGATGTTACTTGATGCTGAAGATAGTTTTGGATAAATTGAAGGATGATTGCTGTAATACTAGAAAGGAAGAGGATCAGTTTTGTCTCTGTAAATCTGGAGTAAGAAAAGTTTATTGCCATGTTTAATTTCTCTTTGCTAGACAACACACGAACTCCAAGAGATATATTTGTCCCAAAAGAGCAGAAAACAGTGAATCTCATATAAACTATGGTCATTTATCCTTCAAGTCAATTCCTATGAATCAACCCTCAAACATATGATCTATTCACATCCTGTTATATAATGGAAGTTTCGGACTGTAAATCTATTCCCCTTGAAATTACATTCCCTGTGCTCCACACTTCTCATAGAGGATGTCTTTACCCACAATAAAGCAAGGGTACCAAAAGGCCTCCTTAGGTGACCAAGAAGCTCCTGTCAAAACTCAAATATAAAAAGAAAGCTCCCACGAGGAGGAATGGGGTCAGAAGACCCCAGAAGAATATAGAGATACCACCTGAACAATCTGATATAGGGTTAGGTAAGCCAAAGCCCATCTGGAGCTGAATCTGGTGAGGAGCTGTAAGGACTTCTACAGGTCCATGGACCTGCATTCCACAGCAACATGGAGTCACTGATGAAAGGGGAGGAGCAGCTAGAGCTAAAGGATATAGCAAAGGTACTTACTGTGTTTTTCACCTCCATCTTTACTGATAAGACCAGACTTCAGAAATCCCAGACCTCTGAGACCAGTAGGAAAGTTTGGAGCAGGGAAAATTTACTCAGAGGGGACAAGAGTTATATAAGGAACATTTAGACAATCTGGACCTGCTTAAGTCTACTCAGCCTCATGAGTTTCACTTTTGAATGCTGAAGGTTGATGTCATTGCAAAGCCACTCTCAATTATCTTTGAAAATTCATAGTGATTATGGGAGATTTCCAAGGACCAGAAGAGAGCAAAACTAATCCCTATCTTTGAGGTAAGAAGAATTTTGGGGATTGCAGGCTGGCCAATGTCACCTCCATCCCTGGGCAAGTCTTCCTGAAAACCATTTCTGAACATATAAGGGAAAGTAGCTGATTTGGTGTGGTTGGTTTGGATTTATGAAGGGGAAAATCAAGTTTATCCAACCTGATAGACTTCTACAACCAAATAATGAGAGTAGTAGGTGAGAGGAGAGCAATGGATGCTGTTTATCTCAGCTTCAGAAAGGCTTTCAGCAGTGTTTCCCGTAATACCATCAAAGACGAACTGAAATACAGCCTAGAGAAACTAATGACAAGATAGATTGAAAACTGGATAAAATGGCAGGCTGAAAAGATTGTGATCAGCAGAATGAAGTCCATTTGGAGGCTGGCCACTAGTGATGTACCTCAAGGACTGATACTGGGGCCAATAGTTTTGGCTTGTTGTATAAGACTGGAGAGGAGTAACCCCAGGCACAAGTACACTGACCAAGAGTCCAGAAAGGAGCTTTGTAGAAAAGGACCTGGAAATCCTGATGGACACCAAATGAAACATGAACCAACAATGTGTTCTTGTGGCAAAACAGTAATTGTGGGCTACATTAGAAATAGTGCTGCCAGGAGGTCAAGGGAAGTGATCCTTCCCTTCTGCTTCCCCCATTCACTCTTGCTGTGAGGGTGGTCAGTCATTGGAACAGGTTGACTGGAGAGGTTGAGGAGTTTCCATCCTTGTGGAAATTTGAAATGCAAATGGGCAGGGTCCTAAGAAACCTGTTCTAGCTTATTCTGCCTTGAGCACGAACTAGACTTTCTCTAAATCTGAACCTTTCCATGATTCTGCAAGTACATCCATGTGTTTTTGAAGTTGCATGTTCCTGTTAAGCACCTATAAGGAATATTGGTTGGTGCAGCTCTACCAAAGGTATCTGAGACATGTATTTGGTTCTCCGCAGAGAAAGGACTCAATTAAGAGGTAGTCTATATAACAGACTCCACCAGTGCAGTTTTTCTTCTTGAAACTTTTTCCCCAAAAATATTAGTTTCTCTGACAGAAGGATTAAATACAGACTTGGTCAGAAGATTAGTTTCAGTAGTAAGGAGCTCCAATCTAATTAAACAGCTCATATGGGATTTTCCGTTCACAAGAGCTCTTTGCTAATTTTTACATTTGCAAATAGTTTTCTCTTAAGTCCAGCTTGGAATAGCAGAAACAGTCATAGAAGGGAGGAGAGGGGGAAAAGCTGAATCATGTCTTCATTTGGAGGACAGTAATTTTCCTTGAGAAAGGAAAAACAAACTAAAAAATCCCAATTACCCTTCAAGGGCACAGAGCTGAGCAGCACTTGATAGTGTGGAATAGGCCATACTCTGGCCCTCCTTTCATGAGTTGCTGCCCTCCCATGCTTGATCACTTCCTTTTCCCTTCTGTTCTGTGACCACACACTCAATGTTAGGAATAGTTCCTCTAGGGAAGACACCCTATTTCCTTTTGTGTCCTTTTTTAATTAAATTCCTAATTGAGTCTCTACAAAGAAGAGATATAAGATATCAAAAGTAGAACTATCACCACCTCTTGGCAGTGTAGGATGAAGTGATGTAAAAAGCCTTCTGATGGTCCTAAAGCTCACATTGTATATTTCCATCAATAAAAGCAACAGTTTGTTCATGTGTAAGCATTCCCTGGCTTCATAGAGAGTACAAGGGCAGGATGGCCCACCAAACATCTTATTATCTATTACCATCTGTTACTACTTTGTTTAATGACTGTGGGCTCAGCTCAATAGGTTAGACAGATAGGCATTCTTGAAATCTATATTTAATGTCGCGCTACATAGGAAGGGATTTAAACACACAGCATAGAATAAGCTCCTAACTGGATCATCCAGAACAGTTTGTAGGAAAATATGTTCCCAGGAAACATAGCCAAGTAAGGTGGGCCTAATTTACTTAATATCCTTATTAAAATTAATGGTTCGTGCTGTTCCAGTAAGATAAAAACAATAGCAAGGTTACATAAGGTGTTCTCATGAAGGATATGAATCTCTTTGTATCTGGGGAAATCAAAGGCTCATTTCTCCGGGTACTAACTGAGATCATACAGGGACATATTAATAAGTCAACCTTTACGAGTACTAGGAATACCTTACAGACTAATACATTGGAGGAATCATGCAACTAAATCATGCCTTGCAAATATGTAAGTATGAAAAACATCATTTTATTAGTCCCTTTGAATTGAAGAGATTATTTTGAGAAGAGAAGTTACCCAGTACGCCTAAGCACCAAACTCTCCAAAGGTTAGACACACCAATACCTTGTAGAAGATTGGGTACAAGCATCTCAAAAATTGTAACAAACAAAGTAAAAGAAACTCTCAGGAAAGTATGGATAGAATTTATACCACTGTAATAGAATGGAAAGAGTGTTAAAAGATTTAGAGACTATCATATGTCCTAGCATTGAAAAAAAATATAGGAAAGAAAAAGGACATTTGCACAACTGGTACTCTGTCAGAGTTTCTACAGTCACCAACAGAGAAGAGATTCTCACTGCATCTATCAAATTAATTTCTTATCTCAACAGCATATCTAATAAAAAAACTAACAGATGGATTGGCTTCCAATTTGAAGCTCTCTAGACAGGTTTGATTTCTGAAAAGTAGAAATTCTAGCTTTGAATGGTCACATCCAGAAGAACAGGATAATGCAATGCTTTTCCTCACTCATCTACTCTCCTCCTCCCCAGACACTCATCTCAGTCTATTGGTGCTGACAAATACACAACTTTTATAATGAACATATGTACATACACACATATGTGGATATTTCTTTATTATTTCTTTCCCCAAAACTTCCTGTTTGTTATTGTAACCATAAACACAACATCCAGTCACCTAAATGAACCAGGCATCCCGCAGAGAAAAATAAAGCCATATCACAGCAGAGAAAACAGAAAACCAATGTGCTTTATTCAGCATTGCAGGAGGCAAGAGCCACTCAGGCAAAGCTATGAAAAATCACAGCCAGGAGGCCATCCCTTCTTGCTTTAGTTATTTTCAGAGCTTTCATTTTTGGAGCATCATGTCTATACCCCAAAACCCGGAGTGTTCCTGTTTGGTTTGAGTGTGGTCTATGTTCAAAGCTCTGAAGTAAGACCAGATCAAAGATTTAGATGGGGAGAACAAAAATCTCTGTTTTAAAAACAAAGAAAAAGATAAACTTTCCAAACCTTAAGTTGCAACAACTGAAGTGAGAACGATTCACAGATTCCTGTGAACCACATCAGTACTCTATTAAACTATTATTCTTGTCTCCACTTATTGGTTTTGGCTTGAGATAAGGATGAGATGAATTCTGCTTTGGAGACAGCACACTTGTGGCAAGATGGAGAATTCTATTCTAGGAAGGAAGGTGATTGTTGAATTACTGTAGTTCTGCCACTTAAAGTGTCCTTTTTTCTTTTTTTCTTATGCAAAAGTGTGACTTGAAACAATCATGTTCTGGTTACTGGACTCATGAAATCATACCCTCACTAAAGACTTGACTTGCTGTGTCTTTATTTATTAAATGAATGCTTAGACAATTCAGAGGAAATTTCTCAGGATTTACAGATCACATAGTGATCTGACAGAAAAAGGAAAATATGTATAATTTATGGCTAGCTCAAAGTGCCAAATGCTAGGTAAAGCAAAGAAGAGCAGATTGTGTTAGAAGTACCCTTGTGCAATGGATGACAGAGATAAAACTTGAGACTGAGAAAAGGGAAGGCTTATCAAAAAATAAAGATTAGGAGAGATGGGAACCAATTCCAACAATTATCTGTCCAACAAGACCAGCTTAAACTCAGAAAACTGCCAGACTAGTGGAAATGGGTCTACACATCTTCTCTGCCTGCTTTGTGGAGAAAGTAGAAAGAAAGATGCTCCTACTGGCACTTGTGGTCATGCATGGGACCCGCACTGCCCTCCTCATATGCCCAACGATGACTCAGGACAGAGAGATCTATGGAGAAACTTTCTTGTGGACATCAGCTAGATCCTGAATAGTCTTTGAGGATCCAGTCCTGCTTGGACTGGGAAAATGTCCCCCTACCTCCATATGCCACTCCATTCCCCTTCCATACCTCTTCACTCACTCACTGTACCAGCTTTGCTCCCAGTTGCTCTGAAGACCTGTATGGTACTTCTTTCGCTTAGAACTGTGATGACTCCAGTTCCACAGTCCCATAAAGCATTGTCTTTTACCTCACGTTTTAGAAATGAAATCTTGACTTCCAGGGAAAAAAAAAAAAACAAACACAAAAACCTAAAAGCCACCAAACAGAAAATGCAACTCTCAGCAGTATTTCTCTTCCAGGTTTCCTTGGAGCTAATTTTAGATCCAGCCACAAATTTCTGTTAGTTCAACAGCCATTGGCAACAGGAAGGGGTTAAATCCTCCATCTGTTCCCTGACTTTCTAGTTGTCCCTTTTATGCCAAGGAAACAAAGTGCTGTTGCTAGAGAGAACCAAAATTCCTCACTGCCCCTAGAGAGAGAGGAGGTAGGACACACATATTTATAAGTGTTCAGGGCCCTCCGCTGTCACTTAGCTCTTGCTGGGCCTGAAGCAAGCTATTTTGCTTTGCTGTCCCATCCAGACTCTGTCTCTCTGGAACTTGTCCCTCAAGTCAAAGGTCTGATCTCTTCTTCTGCACAAAGGAGTATACCTTAAGCAGCATCAAATTGAAGTCCTCTTCAAAAGTAAGACACAGACTCCTTTCATTTCTCTTACTCTTTTCAGTTTCATTCCTGTAGTGCTCACTCTTGCCAGGTCATCTTCCAGCCCATATCAATGATCCTTGCCTCCACATCTCTTTGTCTCTTCTTTTTTCAGCTCTCTTTTACTTACTCTTCCCCTCACTACCCCATCTTCTCTTTCCCTGATGTTTATTTCAGGTTCCACCTCTTCCTTTGCTAGATCCTCTTTTTTTATCTCCTTACAAGTGAAGGGCACTCTGTGGTCTGCAAAGCAAGCAGCAAGCTCTCCTGCACCTCCCCATCCCATTTCATCCCCCATGTATCTACACTTTGAATCCAGCTCTCTGCTCAGCACAACTTACACAGAGTGCTGCAGGAGAAACTGTGTTTAAGGGAAAACGGCAACATAACACAGAGAAGTTATCCAGCTCGCCAAGAATGCCAGAAGGAGAACTTCTGTATGCTGACATTGAGCAGTAACAGAATGAATGCATTTCATTTGTTAGCAGGTGTCAGTCCCAAGGAAGACCATTTATGCTAGTGATGGACTTTAAGCACATGTATCCAACTGACTTTGGTGGGATTTCCTGCCGGCTGTACTTCAGCACATGAGCAAATGCCCACTGGATCCAGAGAAAACACAAACAGCCTTGACACAGCTGAAACCACACTTCCACCATCTACTGAAGACAGCCAAGGAGTGGCTCTGGCTGAAATGCAAGTCGAAGGTGGGGAGAATAAAACCACATAGTGGCTTTGTTCTGTTATGGCAACATCAGCAGTAAGTTGGCAGGAAGTATATTGAACAGTTCTCCTTGCACATACATGCCTATTCAACATGTGAATTGACAAGCTTTCTCTGTCATTTCCCATATACATTGTCATGATTTAGCTCCAGCCAGTGACTAAGCCCCAACATAGCTGCTTGCTTACTTTGCCCCAGTGGGATGGGGAGAGAATTGGAAGAATAAAAGTGAGAAAAGTGAGAAAACTGGTGGGTTGAGATAAAAGCAGTTTAATAGGGAAAGCAAAAGTTACGCACGCAAGCAAAGCAAAACCAGGAATTTGTTCACTTCTTCCCAAGGGCAGGCAGGTGTTCAGCCATCCCCAGGAAAGAGAGGCTCCATCACATATAATGGTGACTTGGGAAGACAAAATCCACCACTCCGAAAATCCCCGCCTCTTCCTCCTTCTTCGCTTGCTTTATTGCTGGCCATGATGCCATGTGGTGTGGAATATCTTTTGCTCAGTTGGGTTCAGCTGTCCTGGCTGTGTGCCCTCTCAAGTCCTTTAGCACCCTCAGTCTCCTTGCTGGTGCAATGAGATGAGGGGCAGGAAAGGCCTTAGTTCTGTGCAAACACTGTCCAGCAATAATTAAAACATCCCTGCTTTGCCAACACTCTTTCCATCACAAATCCCAAACAAAGCCCCACAGTAATTGCTATGAAGAAAATTAACTCTATCCTAGTCAAAAGCTGCACACACATATATTTCTAAAAAGAGTATTCCCTGCAAGAATATCCTATGCAGACACAAACACATTCAAGTTGCAAGAAGGATAGTGGCCACATCCCTTCCTGGTAAATGCAGTTTTAAGATTGGAGGAATTCTAGCTTGAAAGACCTTGTTAACACTCCCACCACACCAAATTACCTAACACCTTTTGTGGCTTTCATAGGGATTTTTATCTGGCATATTTATCAGGTATATTAATAATTGCAGATCTGTAAATAAGATGTGCTTTTATTATTGTTCAGATAGACTTCTGTGGATATTGGAATTTTTTATTATTCCCTTTATATTTTAGAATCTGAGAAACATGTAATTATTTACCATGCAGCCATGTTGTGTTCAGATATTACTGCTTACTTGTATGTAAAACCATAAAAATAATTTTTCTCCTGTCAGTGTAATACTCTTCCTCCAATTTCTGATAAGACATCATAGCACCTGCTCCACAATACCCTAGATTTGTCATTCAGAAATCTGGTCAGCTTATTTTCAGTGCAAGAGAATAGTTTATTGTCTTGCTTTAGGGGATTGTGATTCTATTTTTAATTAAAATAGATTTATATCCTTCTCTTATCACTACATTCAGACTGCATTTTCTCAAAATGGATTCAGGCCAGAAAGAACTGTGGAAACCTGCAATGAATCTTATTAAACCTGAAATAGGTGTTTTAGCTGTATTCACAAGCCAGTCTGGTTTTGAGGTTTAATCCAGCTCTTGCAAAGAACATCCAGTTCTTTCTGCATTATACAATTCATAAGATGTCTTCAGATTATTTTTAAAGGCAAATTCTATTTTATTCTCAGTCATAAGAGTGTTTATTTTTTCCTTTTGATGAATAGATCCTGTGGTATTAATCTTTGAGGATCCTTGGAGTTCTCTGTTCTTACTACTTCTCCCACACTTCTTAAAGCTTAGCTTTTAAATCAATAAAGAAAAGTTTTTGAAATTGGAAGGATTTGCTGTTTCCTTGAACATTTTTATTTGGAACAGAATTGAAGGGAAACCAGTGCTATACAGATCTTTAGCATCAAGGAAAACCCCACAGCTGTTCTAACTGAAATGTATGGAAAGAGGACGGTGTCTTTGTAATACAGTAGTACAGTTTTCATGATGGTGGGGTGACCTTTAGGCTGCAGTGAAGGAAAAGAAATCACTTATCCCTGCACCCTTGGAATTAAGATTTCAGCCCTTTAAATTAACCAAAGCACGTACCATTGAAAACTCTATATTCTTAAATAAAATCTCCAGCCTTTCATTCTCCTTTAGATCCAGTGACTCATTCCATCTTGTCACAGCATAGGCAGCCAGACACAAGTGAAGAAGCTATTATTTGGTTTTCTGCTGTCTCCTTCCCTTCCTCAAGGATCTTTGCTTAGTTTTGCCCCATCAAGCAAATTAGAGAGCATTATTGGAGCGTTTGTGTGGTGACTCTGGAATTGTCCTCTTTTCTCACTTTAACTGCTTGTTAAAGTTTTCACAACTGAAAATTGCTTTATTCCTCCTTTTATGGGGAACAAAAGGAGATTAAATGTCATCAGAAAGGATGGATGCATCATTTCAGGTGGAAGATTCTGATCTTCTTGGTAGGATTTAATCTCTCTTTGATGCTCATGTGGGGAGCTGGCTTTTCAGTTTTGGAAAGCTCATGTATCAGCTCTGTTGGATAAGCAACTCAGGAATGAGGATTTCCTAGGTGGGATGGAGGCAGGCACTGCTTCAAGTTCACACTGCTCCACTTTGTGAAGTATGGCAAATGGCACTTCTAAAAACATCCATACAGATGCAAGGTAACTGTCCAAGAGTTGCTACTTTCTTATCCAAAGAAAGCATAGGCTGATTCACAGCCTTACAGCTGAGAAAAGCTTTTCAGAAGCATTTATGGAGTATGTTCACCATAGGAATGTGAGTCAACTCTGAGACCTTAAAGCAAGAATGCCATATGAACTTCAGACATGATGCCTTGCCTCATTTTACAATGTATAGCAGTTTAACTCCTCGTTGGGCCATGAGGAATAAGGTGACAGCACAGATCCTGGGCAATTAAAACAGAAGTGTATATGAGGTGAATATGACTAGTGGCTGGTTACTTGCTCACACCAGGTGCAGCACATCATTTCACTTGTGGTTGGTAGCAGCGCTGTGGGTGCTGACACAGCCGAGAGTTTGTTCTCTGCCTCCTATGTTTTCCAGCAGTTCAGGAGCTGAGCACCACAGGACTTGTAAATTTCCCGCTTTCACAAACAAGTATTCCCACTTGCAGTGGATTTTGTTGTGGGAAGGGGTTTATTAGCCAGCTCTTAGAACCATCTGGTCAGTGTTTAACAAGAAGCTGAAGCTATAGTGCAAGAATATTTTATTCATTCAGGGCCTCTCCTCTTGGCTAGCAGCCAGCTCCCAGGCTCCCTAAGTAATTTTCCCCTCCCCGTCTTATGCTGTAGAGTGATGCAGTAAGTTAAGCATTGAAAAAGCAATCCCTCAGATAAGTCATCTGTCTCACCTTACATATCTGTCTTACAGACATAATCCTTACCTTCCTCGCCCCAGGGTCAGGTACTGGGGTTTCAGACATGTTGACGTGCTCAACTCCATCTCCATCCTTGCCAAAGCAGACAGAAATATACTGCAGCCATCTTCTCCATCTATTTCACGCAAGTGAGGGATTTCAAAACTTTTGCCTGATCTAGTGGGGCTGCTGCGCTCCTGCTTTCACCCAGGCAGACCTATCCACCCCATCCTAAGCAAAAGGCGTTGATTTTGAGACAACTGCTTACCTGCACTACCTCGCTCCATAATTGCCTGTGTCCTAGTGGTAGAGTAGGAAGCAGAATCACACAGCAGCGAGAGGAGTAGAGTGCAACTTTGATTGGGATAAGCTCTTGAGGAATCAAGATCTTTCCTCTGCAACAAGCTGCCTTGACCCAGGAAGTGTGGAACTGCACTGAGGAGGAAACAGCGAGCCCTAGTGAGAGGTAGAATAGACTGGGACTTGACTGAGGTCAAACTAATGGGGATGCATGACTTACATTCATTCAGGGCAAATGTGTCCACTCTGGCAGGGCACTCTCAGGCTATTTACCAAAGCTGGTGTAGACATATCCATAGAGTCTCTTCCTTCTGGAGTACATCTTATACTTTTCAAGCACTTTCATGCCTTAGCTTTATATGTGCAAACCACACCCATTTGGCAGGTCAGTCTGACAGACAAGACATTATCATGAATCCATCCTGCCCTGGCTGATCATGAGGGCTAGAAGACCTCTGAGTAAAATAAGACCTGAAGACCGACCCTATCAGGGTTATATTGAGAAATCCATGAGATGGAAGAATAAATAATAAACCACTCATTCTCCTACTGCCTCTACAAGAACAGAAAGCATCTTCCAAGAGGATAGGGGTTACTCCGTTAAGTACATACAGCAGACAGTTCAACTTTTTAGAACTTCTTGAGCACAACCTAGAAGACTTAAAAGCCATTGATAATTACTGGAAACTCCCTGTCCTAGTTCAGCAGGTGGGACCAGCTGTCACTGTGTGGGAGTGATCAAAGCTATGTATTCTACCCCCTCTATTCATTCCCAAGGTCAATGTCCCATTTGCAGCAGCTTCCCAGGGAGTCGTTAGCACCTCCACTCCCAGCCTGAGGGGGCGTGGGTGCTAATGGGCCATCAACAGTCCAAAAATAACCCATGTCTCACAGAGTTAATCACCCATTGTGTGAGTCCCCGCCCCGGGGGAGGGACTGGATGCTCCCTGAGGGTACAAAAGGGGTAGGTAAGAAGACCTCGGGAACCTCTCGTCGGACCCAGAGGAGCAGCAGGACCTCGACAGGAAGAGACCACCACTCTCAACAAGACTACAGCCATCACCTGCACCAACAGGTTTTTTCACTTCTTTTTGCTTTGGACTTGGGGAAGCCACACGGGGCTCAGCACAAGGCTAACAAACCCCTTTGGGTTTGTACCCCAGGGCACTGGGTTATACAGCTGGGTTTTGGGAGTTGAAAGCAATTTCCCTTTTGTGTCAGTGTATTTACCGTAGTATTATTATTAAATTGTAGCTCTGACTTACAATCTCTCTCGTGTTGAGCTCATTTCTCCTGCTGGTTTACCTCTAAACCAGCACACTCCCTTAAGAAACAAATCAACCAATCTTTTTGTGACTAATTTCAAAGCAATTCTGCATTTGGAACCCCATTTCTTCTCCTTTGAAATGAGCCCAATGGCTGGAAAATAGCATCTGTAATTTAAGTCACTGAGTCATTAAATGCTCAACATTGTAGGTGTCTGACACCTTGTTTAGCAACAGTTCTTCATGTTGGCCTTTTCTATTAGTGAGGTTTGTTTTGGGTTTCAGAGTGATTTTCTCCATGAAACAGACTTTCCAGAGAGTAGCTAAGCACCCAGGCCAGGAAGATATGAATTTAGACACTTTTGCAGTTCTGTAATCCCTGGCAGTAGACAGAAGATGTGGATGAAGACCGCCTAAATTCCCAATAGCTATGACTATATTTTTCCCCAAGGTTTTCGTGTCTTCCATATCACTTGAACTGTGATTAATTCATCCTAATATTCTATCTGAAAGCTAGTAAACAGTCAAACAAATTGCTGTTTTGTCTGCACATGTTTTTCACTTCCTTTCTCAATAACTCATTCAAGCCAAGCAAGAGAAAAACCCCATAGAATTACTTAAAATAGTAGCCCAGCCAGCTTTGCTACCATGTCTACTATATGCAGACTGTCAGCAATGAAAAGTGGAATTTAGCTCATTAAAGAAAATTTGTGAATTTTTTTGAGGACAATATACCATTAGAAAAGCAGGTACAAGTTTGTGTCCCAAATTAGACACCAATGTATAATTCTTAAGTAACAGAGTCACTCTTACAGCTACTGTTTATTAGTAATCCTAGGAAACCTCATACAAATTATTTTAAACACTGGATTTAACTTCTAGTCCATGTGATAATTCCTATCCTGTGCTTCAGAGGAACCATCATCCAAACTGCGGTAAACAGAAAGGACCTCCAGATATTTGAAACCTAGAAACAATCAAATTATGCCAAATACTCTGGTGTTGTTTCCATTGACACCTAAATGCCTCTTGATTTCAGTGTGGCAGACACTTTGACATAAAATGGCTTTTGTTTCTTTAGAGCCAGTGTCTATCATTCCTTATTTCCTTTAGCATTACTAGCATTGCACTTGGTAACACAAACTACTTCCATCTTAGGAGTATGTACAGTCAGATCTTATGTACCAGATGTCAGGGCTCATGAAGGCAGCTGGAGACAAAGTCCATTCATTTGCCTATAGAAGAAAATATCTGGCTCAAGAGGTTTTCCCTCTCTATCAGTGTACAATCACTGAAGGCTCAGGTTGAACATCATTGCAATCTATATAAGCATAAGGGAAGCAAACTCCATGACTGAAAAGTTATGTAAACAGGGAATTCCCCCTTTCTGACCATGCTGGGCAGCAACAAGACTGCCTGCGCCCAAGGACATAGCCAGGGGGCTGGATAACCTGGCCCCGTGTGGAGAGGTAGCAGGGTACATTAACTCCTTGTACTTCTGTCAAGCTCTAGGACCAGTACTACAGCAAATCCCTTGCAAAAAATCTTTTTTCACTAAGGATTCCAGTATCCTGAATGCACAGAAATTAAATACTTGTTTTTTAAAAATACACTGGGGGCACAGTATTAACCCTCATCTGACTTCTGCTTTGCCTGTGGTTGGCTGTTATCCTCTCCTTGTGCTAGCCAGGATCTCCAACAAGCCACAGCAAGACCAGGATATCAAACAGGCATCCAAGGGCACTGTGGGAATTTGAAGCGCTCCTATTCATTATTTCCCTGCATTCAATTTCAAATATTAGATGATCCATCTTCATCCTCACTTGGCTAGAAATAGATCAAATAACTATGACCAGACTGAAAACATGGTAATACAAAAACACATTTAGAGGTTAAAGCATAAGCAGTACAGGCATAGGCTCATAGTCCCAGCTGTTAGTGCCCAGTAAAAATGTAAAAGGCTAAATAATACCAAGATATCTCCTTGACTTTGCAGATAACATAAGATGATATCTTTAAGAACTGTGAACTGTCTCTACCTCCCTATCACAGAAACCTCAGAGCTATGCAAAAAAAAAAAGAATTAATAATCAGGGCTTACCCACCATGGGGGATCCTATCTCTCACACAAGGAGAGCAAATCTGGCCTATCTATGGACAGTAACCTCCTTTCCCTCCAACTTCTACCACCTTCCTCCTTTGAACAGAAGGCATCTTTTGCAATGCACAAATTTTTCTTTCCCTCAGACAAGGAGGATTTGTGCTGTCCACTCCTCAGTAACATGTACTGCAACCTAGAGTCCTCACCAGTTACCCTTTCTATGCCTTTCGGGAAGCAGCTTGCTTGTCCTTCCTCACCCTGCAAAGAGCAAGCAACAACAAGGAAGACTTTTTTTTCATGATTGTTTTGGTTTGAATACTTTGGTAAAATGCCAAGTATAAACCAATGGACAAAGCTCGCTTACCCCTCTGCTGAGAAAAGGGACTTAAAAAACCTGGGCACTTCAACTTGAACTTAACTAGTTATATATTTGTACACAAAAGAAAAAATTAAAAGGCAACTACAATATAATACACACTTACTCAAGTTAGATATAACAAGTAATTCTTTTACCTCTCCACTCAACTGAAAACTGAACTCTTCCAAACACAAATCCCACCATTCTAACTACAAAACGACCTAAGAGAGCTCAGTCTCCTGAGTGACAGACCTAAGCAGAGAAAACTAAAATTAAACATTTTACTTTCCTGTAGATAACATAGCAGTGAAGTGGTACTGGGCTTAATCAGCAGAGCAGCACAGAGCACATCTACTTAGCACCACAGCTATCAAGAACTGCGAGAACTCCTCCAACTCTACTGTATTTATACTTGAGATGACATCGGAATATGGTATGGAACGCCATTGGCCAGGAGAAGGCAGCTGCCAGCTGGTGTGACCCAGCTCAAGTTAGCTGATAATCCGAGGCCTACTCTAAAACTAAGGCCTAAGCTTAGGCCTGGCTAAACTCATAACAATGATGACTTTCCAAAATCTTGCCAGGGCCAGGACACTGAATGCCATCTTTTAAAACACCATCTAGTAACAGCTTTGATATGTTCATGCAGAGATACAGAGCATGAACTGCTTGATATGGTTCCAAGTAGGTTTGGTAGTACATGCTAAAAATTCCGGAAAACCCACACCTGTTGCACCAAAGCTTTTTCACTCAAAGTGAGGGGAGAGAAAAGAAGAAAATATTTCTTATAACCATGATTTAAAATCTTACTAAAATGAATGGAGCAATGTATTTATTAGCAAAGGGCTACAGTATGCACATAATCACAATATGGTAGACATAATGATGTCATTGAGACAAAAGAAAATTACCACCAGTGTGCTCATGTGTGCTAAGAGAGAGCAGGGGCATTCACTCTGGTATCTTACAGTGATAAGCATCTCAAGACACATGGACAGACAAGAAGGAGATGTCAAACTGTGACACAAGATCTGTGTCACATCCAGCTTTGCAGCTTCATGGGCTGCCAGGAATAGCTGCAATGAGAGGGAGGAATAGGAACAGGAACATGCTGCAGTCACTGGGGTGTCAGAAAGGACATGGGAAGCACACAGGGAGTCTCCCAGGGGAGGAAGTAGACTAAAAAGTCCCCTTCCCAGGAAATTTTGGTATATTCATTGCAATGTCACTACACATTCAAAGCAGTTCTATAATTCAACTTATTCCCACTTCTTACATGGTTTTTGCTACTTCCTAATTTCAACACCTCTCCGAACACATGACCTGTGGAGAACTCCACAGAAACACAAAATTTCTAAAATGAAAAAGGGCATTTAAGAAAAAACATGTTAACAACTTTTTTTTTAAAGTTGACTTCAAGAGACCAAATTCCAGATATTGTATGTGCTTACCACTCCCCTGTGATTGCACTCTATGATGAACTCACCACCTGCTGCCGCAAGAGAGGAGCCCCGAAGAGGAGGTACAAGGACTCCCTGAGACAACACCTCAGCCTTGGCCGTATAGACTGCCACCAATGGTCCACTCTGGCCCCTAATCAGGAGACATGGAGACACACTATTCATAACACTGCTGCTTCCTTTGGGAACACATGCAGGATTATTCTTAAGGAGAAAAGACAACACAGAAAGAACCATGTCTTGCCAATACAGCCAAAGGAGACTTTCCGCTGTGCCTTTTGCAACCAGATTTGCCTATCCCGCATTGGCCTTTTTAGTCATCAGCACATTTGTAGCAAGTGTGGGTAGTGCCCTTCCCAAATCTTCATTTGCAAAGCCTAGCCATGATGATGATGATGTGGTTATCCTCAGGAAGAGCACTTAAAAAACATGCACAGTTCTGATTTACTTCCTGCAAGCATAACACAGAACAGTGTTTTCTTCTGTAAAAGGAGACATATAATCAGCTGACAGGCACCACATTTCCTCTCCTTCTCCTTAGATTTAAGACATGCTTTTCAGCTCACTGGTCCTGATATTTCCTAGTTGTTCCTCTCTCTGGCAGCTGTTACTGAACTGACTTAGTTTTGAATTCAAACCCTTGCTCAATTTTAACTGCACAAATAAATGTCTCCAATCAATCTAACTTGGTCCCTAGCCAACGTGAGATGAATTAATCACCTGTAAGTTAAGGTAGATGCACATCTGATAGATGCAAATCACTGTAGTTATTGAAAAAAACAACTCCATTATCACCACTAGGGACTAGGTTTTGAGGGATAATCATAGAGGAAACAGCAAAGCAGGACCACAGCAGATGTCAGGACACGACAGGATAAGACATTGGCAATGCTGGTAACAATCACAGCCTGCAGGGCCAACACCACCAGCCACAGCCTTTGACATTTCTCCCATTTCCAGCATCAACACGTTCTTTCACTGAACTGTTGTAGGAGTCAGCATCTAGTGTCAACTCTCTTGTGCCCTTTGGGACAAGTACTGCGGTGCCCTGAGAAGTCTTTCTATACATCTGTGAATACTCTTGCAGCAAAGAACAAAGGACACCTTGTTTTACCTCTACCTTGCGGGCTGATTTTGAGAACACTGATTCTCAGAGAGTGCAGGGAATTCAACATTTATGAATTAAAACCTGAGACAGGAGAGAAGCGTCTGAGGTTTAAAAATAATTAGGTGTTTTTTCCACTTTCACCTTCTATGATTTCTCCCCTATCTGCTCTCAGTCTGGGTACATGTGATGCTTTTGGATATCCAGCTAATTCAATCAACCTTTGGAACCAGCATTCGTTGCTGCACACTGCTATCTAGTGGTGAAACTGCAATGTTCCGTGTGGGAATGGAAGGGTTACCAGATATCCTCCCAGGGGCAACTGCTTTTATACACTAAACATCTCTTCTGTGACAAGAGAACCTGTGATTCTATAAATATGCATTCCCCTTAAATAGCCAGCACAAGTTAAAAGAATGTATTTAGTAAAATGGACCCATTTAAAAGTGTACTCCCTATACTGTACATTTCACTACACTTCAAGGAGATGTTTTACTTTGGACCAATGTGAGTTGAGTCCTATATGGTTAAGGAAGATGAAACAAGAGGTTGATTTGAAAAGATAAATTTGCTTCCTTAGGAAAGGTGGAGAAGGTTATATGGTAAAAGAGAGGTTACAGACCCCTCTTCCTTTGGGTTATTGGTCCTTAAAGGAGTGGTGGCCTTCTATTACATTGTAGCTACCATGGGCCGCCTGCGCCACAGGATAAGAATCAAAGAGTAGCTGAAGTTGGAAGGAAGCTCTGGAAATCATCATGTTCAAACCCTCTGCTCAAGCAGGGCCACCTAGAGTCAATTGCCCAGGACCATTGTCTTGGCTTTTGAATGAGGATGGGAACTTCGTAACACCTCTGGGCAACCTGTGCCAGCGCTCAGTCACCCTCACAGTAAAAAAATTAGTGCCAGATAAATTCTGCTGTGACTTCATGGCCCAGCCACTGCCAACAGCACGAGGGTCTAAACAGCCCTTCTGGGCTCTAGTTCAGAGAGGGAGAAAAAAATTGCTTATAATCAGGAAACTGTGCAGTTTGAGGATCTCATCTTTATTGCACTGAAAAGAGTAATCATGTTGCCTGTGGACAAGTCATCCCACGTACATAATCTGAAAAGCACCAGACAGTAATTGAACTAAGTTAGTAGTCAGGTCTTAAAAATGAGGACTTCTTAAATTGAATTATCTGTCAGAAAATTGGATCACTGTTTTTTCTCAAATATGAGTTCAGACTCTTGATCTACATTACTGTAACAGCCATTAATAATCAGTGAGACATTATCCTACAACCTGTCTTAATATAGACTCCTGCTTTTTCTTGGATATTAAATATACTGCATGAGCTTTGTACAAGCGCTTCTTTCTCCTGCTCTACAGTAGAAAATGATGAGGATGTAACTTTTGCTTGGAAACAGTTTCATGAAACAATTGAATTTATGTAGCCTAATCCTGTTTTATTAACTGTTATTCTCTCAATGTCCTCAGTTTCTCTGAACTTGTCTGCAAAACTCCCTCCACAAAAAAGAAAGAATGATGAAAGAAGATGTGAGGTGAGAACTGAGAGTAAACCAGGCTGCCCTAAGTAGGTTCACTGGGAAATTGAACAAACTGTTTTGCTTTGCATTGCTGCAACACTTGGGTAGGAAAATAGTTTGGAAATGTAGTATGCCTTAATCTGCCTGCTGAAAAGGTGCATCTGAAGATGAGCTGCTGTGTAATACCATGTCTGCCATGAGATATAATTAAGCAGAAGAAAGACATTTGATGTCTAGGATGAACATCTGTTGTGATAATGAGCAGCAGAGTGATTCTTTTGGAAGCAAATAAATTACAACCCCTTCACTTTACACCCCAGTCATGTCAAATGGAAATGAGTAAGCAGGTCAGAGTAGGTCCAAGATTGGAGAGGACAGAATGAGGAAAAAGTAGCCCTGGCATGGGAAAGCTCAGCTCCTTGAAGCTTGAAAAAAGGTGGCAGAAAATGTCAGACAGGAGTTGATGAAAAAGCATCTGATACAGTGGATGATAGTGTAGGTCCTAGAAAATGTATCAGGAAAAAGACCATCTATACTTTACTTCTTTCTCCAACTTGCACTTTTCCAGCCCCTGCTGAAGTGGTACTGCATGATCCCTTTGATCAGACACTCTCTAACCAAGGCTAGAGACAGCATAGTCCATGAGCTTTTACCAGGTAAAGCTGCTGCTGACCATATAACAATAACACATTCCTTACCCTATGATTTCACCACAGCACTTATAGTACAACTGGAGTGAATAAAGTCCCCTTTCTTCCTAAGACTCAGAATGAATGTCAGGGATGTGGAAAGCATGTTACACACACACTTGAAATATTACCAATCTCAAGCCTTTTCACAAAAAGAATGTCCTGAAGGAGTCAAAGGATCTTGGATGTAGTCTAGTGTCTTTCCCTTGGATGCAGCATTGCACACGGGAGCACAGAGGAGGCAGCAACTTGAATGATTCATTTTCTTTCCTCTGCTTTCTCAAGACTTTTATGTTGTTTGTTCTTCCTTCATGATTTTGAGACCAAAAAAATCAATAGTGATGTTAATTGCACTTCTTAGATTGAACATTATTCCCGAAACACTGGTGCAGGATTGTTCCTATTGACAAACTTTTAATTTCATTGTCATTAATGTTGTGTTGTTGTTTCCCCTCTCCCAGTCATGAACCCAGAATCCCAGGCCTCATAACAAGGTTTCAATTAAGGTCAGAAATTAGGGTCTATAAATAAGTGTCTTATTATAGTAATTTAATCTACAAACAATATGCACAGTCCTGCTCCACTGAACAAGGGCAGGTGAGAGCTTGCTTTTCTCCAAAATCTCACATCACAGAATCATGGAATCACAGAATGATTAAGCTTGGAAGGGACCACAGTCATCTGGTCCAATCTCCCTGCTCAAGCAGGGCATTTTAAAGCACATTGCATCTAGACAACTCTGTGGCTTGAGGCAGAAGATTAAAGATGCAGTGTCAACATTAAGGATCTCTCCAGTTTACCCCAAATCTTCATGTACTTCCAACTGATGAAATACACCCTTCTTGGAATTTTACTTTAATTACAATGGAACTTTTTGTTCATAGTAGCAGGTTACGAACCTCTCTTAGGGACTTTAACTGCTCATTGATGAGGTACCCTGTTAGCTGTCTCTTCTCAAGGCTGAACAGGCCCAGATCCCTCAGTCTTTCCTCCTAAGAGAGATGCTTTGTTCCCCTAATCATCTTTGTTGCCCTCCGCTGGACCCACTCCAGGAGCTCCATGTCTCTCTCATACTGAGAAACCCACAACTGGGCACAGCACTCCAGATGTGCTCCACTATGGCTGAGTGGAGGGGCGAGATCATCTCCTTAATGCATCCCAGGATACCACTGTCATCTTGGCCACAAGGGCACACTGCTGGCTCATGTACATCTTGTTGTCCACCAGGACCCCCTCTGCAGAGCTCTGCAGAGCTGCTTTTCAGCAGGTCATCTCCCAGCCTGTCCTGGTGCAGGGGGCTATTCCTTCCCAGGGGCAGGATCCTGCATTTGCCCTTGTTGAATTTCAGATGGTTTGCCTCTGCCCGTCTTTCCAGCTTGTCAGAGTCCTTCCAAAAGGCTACAAAGCACTGTGGGGTATCAGCCCAAAGCTTCTCCCTGATGTGTCAGTGAATTTTCTGAGGAGGCATGTGCCCCTTCGTCCCAGTGATGGATGAATAACTTAATACTGAGCCCAGTGTTGATCCTAAGGATACACCACTAGTGGCAGGCCTCCAACTGACCCTGCACCACTGATTATGACCCTCTGGGATCTGCTATTGCCAGTTCTCAATCCACATCACTGTTCACTCATCCAGTCTACACTTCCTGAGTTTACCTATGAGGATGTGAGAGGCAATGTGGAAAGCCTTGTTGAAGTCGAGGTACACAATATCCACTGCTCTCTCTTCATCCATCCAGGTAGTTCTTTCATCTTAGAAGAGGCAATCAGGTTGGTCAAACCTGGTCTTCCTTTAGTGACTCTATGCTGACTACTGCTGATCACCTTCTTGTCATCCACATGGACAGAGATGTCATGGGTTGAGGTAAGTCAGTGGCTCTGCCCTGCTTCTTCAGGGGACCTGACTCAGGCTCCTCAGTTGGCCAGCCCTGCCACCACACAGAGTTGGTAGGAATGGTCTAGGAGAACACTCTCGCACTCTCTTCTCCATCCCTGTCTCAGGAAAACCCTCTTCAGGTGGGCTTTGCCTGTGCTCATAAATCCACAGTGCATGTGCTTGGGCCTCCAGCACAGCCAAGGGTTGGAAGTGGAAGACGAAAAGATGTACAACATTAGACAGAGTCTGAAGCAAAGCTGCAAACAGTACTGACCTAGTGGCACAGCAGAAGGGATTAAAAATCTGCATCAGTCAAATGCCACTAGTACAAGGTGAAGGGACTAAAACCTCCATCACAGCACTACACGGCTGAATGGGAAGTCCATATGGTGCCATTGCTCCGTTTGCTGAGCTGTTACAGATATTTGTCCTGTTGGACACTTATCCTTCTGAGCCATTAAATTACATGAATACATTGTGAACATGGATCTTTCATTAAGTGCGGGAAAGCAGAGTCTGAAGGCAGCAATGGCAGGTAATTCTCAGGCCAAAGCAGACAGGAGAGCATGTGTTGCTCAGTACCCTAATTACTGCCATGCCCAATTCCCCGGGAAAACTGCCAGGAAGTAGATTCAGAGTAATGCATCTGAGCAATGAATAAATGACATAAACCATCTTAAGTACAGTAATTCATCTGAGTTTTGTCTGCAAGATGTTACACAGCAGTGTCCAATATAAATGAATCAGTATCAGCCTTCGTGCCTTTCCCAGGGGGCCAGTCATTAAATCCTCGCTGAGTCATTACCTTGCTGTGGTTAAGACTAAGCAATTCAGGATTAAAGGACTCTATAGTAAAAATTTATTTTACAAGGTTTGGACAAAATTCTATTGTCAGCTACAGTAGTGCCACATTGTATAGTGTGTGGTCACTCTGAAGTAAAAACCCACATTTCACAGCTAGAGAGGAGCCAGTATTTTCATCCTTTGAAAAACACGCCAGCCCATTAAAAACTCTTGGCTTGCTTCCCTGCCATGAACACACTCAAAAGAAATTTCATAGTGGACAGTTAAAGACATAAAAAAGAGAATGACCTAGATAGCACTCCAGTGTCCCAATACTGGTCTGATTTTCCTGCTCAGAAAGAAAGGAAACTGTAAGTATTTTTGCATGCAAGTGAGACTTTTGTGGAGGAAGAAGAAGAATAGGCAGTTTGTGGAATCATGTGGAACAGCTGAACTATGAAATGCAGGAGAGTGCTTTAATTTATCTCATTTGAACTGAAAGCCCTAAAAAGCTCAAACATGCCCTGGTCATTCAAAACATCAAGTCTAAAATAAAACTAATTGAAAGGAAGAATGTAAAGATTTGAAATTTGAAAATTTGTCACAGATCCAGGTCACTTTCAAAAATACCTGAATCCTTGGCAGAGAGTAAATTGGTGTTGCATGTTATAAACTACTGACATTTATTTGTGAATGGATCTACGCTAATATCTGCCAGCTGATCAATATTTATATCAGTGTATCATACAGCTGTGAAGGTTTTCCACTATAATATTGAAAACTCCCTCTGTAGAAATACCTTGTTTGATTACTAAAGTTTCCTCCTAACTACCATTTCCATCACAGGATAGAGTCTTGGACTTATTTCCAAAATCAGAGGCCAGGAATTATTTTAATTGTGAGTTTAATTTTGATTTTTTTTTTTAAGGATACAAAAATAGGATAAAATGGAATGGAACATAGAAACAATCTCGTTAAAATAAAACCACAGCTGACCTCTAGTGGCTGCTTGTCAAAAATAAAGATGTTGAAACACTCTGTGAAGAAAAAACAACACATTTTCTGATGTACTCTTCAGTCTGTATTCAAACATTCTTTTCTTCCCTCCCTTTCTCTAGGAAGAATCTTTTTTCCTTTTTCTGATGCATTCCCCTGCCAGCTCCAGGCCTCCTTCAGAGAGCATCCAAGAGTCTTGCAATGAAGATGAGAAAGATGAACACAAATGTTTCAGTTGCCTTTGAGCAAATTTTAAAAGCAACTTTCCAGTTTTAGAAAACTGTATTTTTTAAAATATAACATCCATTTTACTCAAAACAAGTTAGATTTTCAATGAAAATTTGTCTCTCACAGTTTTAGCATACCAGATGTTACATAAAATTGGTTAGTCAGAAAGTAGTTTTCAATAAAGAGCCAAATGTTTGCTGCTATACCTCATATTATCTCTTTGCATAAAGGCTTTTTATAAGGGAGTTTTAATTTTTTTCCATTAAAACATTAAAAATTTAGTGCATATCTCCGAAAGTGAAAAAATACTTATACACACACACACACACACACACACACACACATATAAATAGAGATATAAACAAAATGAAATACATGAAAATGTTTGTATACAGCTATAGGATTTCCTCTCTTCCTCAAATCTTGAAGGGTGGGAAGACCTATGTCAACTCTTATACAGACCATGTGGCAAGAAGTCCAGGTATTCTCAAGGATTTCTGTGAATGGTTCTCAACAGATCCTTGGTGCCTGGCTCACTCTCACCCTAACAGGTACCCCACCAAACCCGTACTGGCATTATAATCACTCATGTCACAGCACATCACCTTGTCAGGTCTGCTGTTGAAGGAGGATTTTCTGTAAGCTCAACATGTAAACCACACTGAAATTTTATAATTTAACTTAGTAATGCACTGGCACTATTCAGTACCTATGCTGAATAATTAATACCATAATTAATTAGGTAACACAGTGATACCTCCACCTCATGCGTTATCCTGGGCCTATTGCATCAGATGGGTACAGCTCACTTTTTAACATACAATAGGGATGCTCTTCTGTGTTTTTAAGTAGCAGTCCCAAGTTCTAGCCTGTTAACCTGTGTTCTGGATAGAGCTGAAAGGACATAGTGTGAGCAGCAACTCACAGCTGCTTTTCTTAAGGAGGAATCCCCATTGCCTTATTGCCTTGGGAACAGCTTAGACTCTTGGCCAAGTGGGGCCAAAAGTGGCTCTCATACCTCCTCCTTTCTTGCTCCTCTACACCTGCCTTCTGGGCAGCACTGGGGGATGCCCAGAGTGTGAAAGCCTCTGAGATCCCTCCTCGGTGCTCCATGGAAAATACTTTTGTGGAGAGGTTTTGGTCTGTCTGTCTTTTTTAATGCAGCCGGGTCCATGGCTATCACCATCACTTCTGCAGCGTGTCAGAGAGATGACTGTGAGTGCTGGGCACTAGATGGGAGCAAGCCTGGCCATGGAGATCCCTTCCACATGCACATTATCCAGCATGTTGGGGGCAGGAGACAAAAGGCTGGCTCAGCTTGGTGAACCACTTCAAACCACAGGATCTGCCTGTGTTCAACCTATTCTGATACCCAGGTGAGCACAGAGCAGTTGGAGCAGAGGGTGATAGCTCAGCTCTGTGTCCACTTCTGGGGTGGAACCTCTCCAAATAGAGGTTGACCTTAGGGGTTTTGTAATTTTACCCTGTATTATTAAAAAAAAAAATCACATCAACAACCAGCACAGTGATGCAGCTATGATGATCTAAGGATATAAGCAATGCCCTTGGGAGAAAGGTAGTAACCATCATTCAAGCAGCTGAGAAGCTGGTGCACTCAAGAGTGTCTTGCTTTTTCCAGCTGTACCACTTGACATTGTAACAAACTTTCCCTGCTTGGTTTGTGTTTTCTGTCTGGGGCAGTTATAGTGTGTGGCCATTTACAGGGAGCTGTGAGCAGTGTATAATTCCTATCTTGAGCTCTCGAAAAGCATTGCTGGTTTCTCTGCATGAAGTCATCAATGCTGTTGTCACTTACTTTGACTGCAGTGAAGATTGCACATGTTAGGGCATCTGTACTACAAACAAATTCCCACACAGCTGGATAAAGGTCAGTCTACAGCTCACAGGTGGCTCAGATGAGGGTGCTCCTGCTGCAGCTGACAGTCATCTCTCCCAGTGACAAAGTTCTGGGCAAAGACTGCAAATGACCTGGGTGGGCTTCACATTGGGCTCTAACTGAGAGTCTTGCAGGCTGTCAGCTGGCACCCTTTTAGGCATAATAACATTCTTAAAAAGCCAAAACAAGAGAAGTTTTTGAAATGGAGCCTAGATGCATAATATTTTTCTTGTAACTCAGTCTCAGAAAGTGCACTGGGCCTGTACAAACTTGCAAAATACTGAAAACTTGTATTGACGTGTGCTTGAGAAGTTCCAAATCAAGTCACTGTAATACCGTATAAAAATAGCTAAAATGGAAAATAGTCAACAGAAAAACTAGAGTACTAAATGATCTATGTTATTATTCCCATAGTGATTAACATACTGCATTTTCCCAGCCTGTTGCAATTTATTAGCCCGTGTTCTTCTGTGTCAGTATCAAATATTATTTCATTATAAAAACTTGTGTGCCTGTTAACAGAAAAAAATCCAAATTAACTGTCAACATATGTTACTTTCACTTTTTCAAATTAGAGTAAGCAAACTGGCTCTAATCAGTTTCCTGATTAATGAGTGCATGGTAAGCAAGAGAATTACATTAAGAACAATTTCCAGTTTACACTGGTTAGGAGGAGGTAAAAAAATAATTTTTCAACAGAGATCAAATAAATCTACAGAACCTCAATTTTTTACAGTACTGTGAAAATATGCAAGACATCACATTGTAAATTGCTGTTTAGGTCACTGGAGCAGGATGAATAAATACTGTTTGCCATATGAAATTGGCTAGTTAAATGAAGATCACAAAATTGTTTGTTGCTATATAAGGCTCATTTTTGCTATAAAAAGAGCAATTTTAATTTACAGGGGCTTAAGGCAATTTTCCATCTAATTTTATGTTTTATAATGTCTGCTAAAACACTGGTGCCTTATTAGTATGTGTGGTCGAATATATATTGTTTCCAAATTTCAAGGCTATCGATTTATCTTGACCAAAGCAAAACCAGGTTACTTTTTCTTCCTAAATACTAAGAAAAATACATGCAGGTCACATTAAGACAACTAAATTAACTGTACCATAGATATATCTCTTATTGTGACCAATAGAAAATGTTACAGTTTATTTGGGAAGGAGTAGGTTAACTTCAGGTTAACTTCACTGGTGAGAACTATGATCCTTCCTATCCCACTCTTTTCTGTGCAATTACACTACTAAAGACCTTAAAACTGAAGTGAATTAAACATCTGTTTTGACACAGAAACAGCTGGATAGACACACATCATGATTTCTTGAACACCTGAGCTCACCAGCAAAGGTCCTGGCAGCCAGGTCAGAGGAAACTTAGGGCTTTTCATCATCATGTGGTTCACAAGCTTCAGTTTCCTAACACCTCCCCTCCCAGAGATCCACATGTGAGAGGATAACAACATTGCCCTGTATTCATCAGCACAACCCTGGGCAGTGTTGCTCTCACTGTTCAGAAAAATCAAGCATCTCTCTCCTTGGCCATGACACAGCCAAGAATGACCATAAGCAATGCATCAGCCCTCCACCCACAGGCTGAATTGCTCTGATTTTCCTCAGAAACCATGGCCAATTATAGATTGCATCTAGTCCAAAAAACTGCATTGTTTACAAGCTTCCAACCAGATGTATTTTTTTAGTTTCTTAACCAACAGCCCTTTCCCTGTCCTTATTTCACTAACAGAGGGATTTCAAAAGCCTAGAAAGTATTTAGCTCACCATGTATCATGTGAAAATATCATGGCTTACCATGAGATATAGAGGGCAAGGAGTGATGGATTTGTGGTTGGCTGGGACCTTCTAGCAGATCTACTCTGACAATACAGTCCCAGTTTACAACCTTTTCCTTCTCTGAGTCCCTCTGTGCAATGGCAATACCACAACACAGCTGTAGCTCTATGACCCCCCTGTAGACAGTGTGTGGACTCAGAGCAAGGCTGATCTCAAAGATACTCTTTCCAAAGGCTTTCCCAGCTGAGGTTTCTCAGCTGCTGGTACTGTACCCTTTCTGCTCCAGAATCTCTCCAGCTACATAACTGTCTGTTCTTCCTTTCTGCATTCACCCCAATTTTTAATTCCTGTCATCAGCTGTTCTCTCTGCCTCCTCTCTCTTAGGTCTGTCATGTTTTATCCCAAACATGTACTAAGCTCGTTCAACTCAACAGTTTTATTTTCATGTCACATAATTGTGTATGCTGAAGAAATTTTTTTTTTCTAGTGTCAGTGAAATGGGCAAGGCAAACGTTTGAAAGCAGTCAGTGTAGCAGACCTGTGTGCCATTATTAATGCTGCAGTAAGCTTGCCTGGATTTATCAGTGAGAGATGTATGTTCTTAGCGCTTTGCCAAATCAAACCGTGGTTTATTTTCCATCTAAGTAGAGAGAGCCTCAGGTGAGGAAATTTGGTAGCATTTGTGACAGAAGATAATAGCATGTCTATTAGAAGAACCACTAAGTCTTCTTCTTCCACCCTTTCAACTTCTGAACAAATGTTGATGTGGAGGAGAAAACAAAAAATCCTTTCCTGGCCCAGCAGCCCTGCTTTGTTGTACATTTCTGTGTGCTGGTTGTGCACAGGAAGGATGACTCTCACTAAAAGTTTTGCAGATAACTCTGCTTTGCTTTCACATTAGTCTAAACATATGTGTTGCTGAAGAGGTGGAATTGAAACTACCTTAGTGCAGGCAGCCCCTGTGTCCGAGCTGGTACAAGGTGGCAGTGGTAGGGTGAGTGTGGCCCTCTGCCGGCTGGTTCTAGCTGAAGACAGGAACTCTGTTGAAAACTGGATCTGGGACAAAGATGCAAAACAGGAACTCTCTGAGGTGGAACAAGGGTGGCCAGATGTATGGCCTCTTGCACAGAGAAAGGCTTGTATGGGAATACAAGTTCATGCATTTTAAGTGTAAATGAATGAACTGGGGCTGCTGGAAAACCAAAGAAATTACTTTGTTGATCTTATAGCTTCTTGCATGGCAGTATAGACCATTCCTAGCTAGTCAGGGACAAATGCTAGGTTTCATGTCCAAAAAGGAGACATTCCCACCTCTTTGCTGCTGAGAGGAGCCCTGCAACTGCACTGTGAGAATAAGAACATGTGATAAGTACTGTTCCACCACTTATAACCAGCTCAGGTAAGTTGACTTGTAAGAATCACAGACTATTCTGAGTTGGAAGGCATCCACAAGGATCATCGAGTCCAACTTCTTAAGTCAATGGCCCACATAGGGGATTGAACCCATGACCTTGGCATTTTTACAACCAAGTTTTAACCAACTGAGCTAAAGTTATACTTTACAGACAAAAAATAACAATGCAATTATCAAATAAGCAACTTTATCAGTGTTCCAAGTAATTACCTTTTCTTTCCATGATTAAAAAAATAGAATCCTATAGATAGGGTGAAAAAAGCTTAATTCTTTTAAGCTAACCAGGATTTGAGGTCATTTAATAAAGAACAATGGCAAAGGCAAGCATATTTTCCTTTGCATGAAAATTCTTGGAGCAGCATGTAAACAGACCTTCTTGTGGTATTAATATTGCCCCATTCATGTTGAAGCTATGCAAACAGAGACATATAAAATCATGCTCCTAAAAACTTAGGTTGCCAATAAATATTTTTACCACTTTTAATTTATACTCTTTGCAACTTTGCCCCCTTGCAGAAAAGTGATCCCAGAATGCACGCTAAGTTATTCTGAGGTTATTGAAACTATCAGATATTTAAAATAATGGTAATTTATGTTCCTCTGAACTTAACCTGCTGCTTATTTGCAAAGATTTGACTTAGCAGTTTGCAAACCTTTGTTTCATGGACTAGTGATAAAACCACAGAATTTTTAGCTTGAATTGACAGCAAGCAGCCTTGTTTACTGCCTCAGGGGATTGGAGTTACCATATTGACCTTACTGTATATGCCCTTGCTGTAAATATTGGTTGTATTTTCACGAGGTTACTGCTCTCCAGTTAGCTATTTTGATCCCTCAGTATTTAAAGAAAAATCTTTGCATTAAATAGTTTTAATGTGCCTTGCTACATTGAGATACTAACCTGTATTCCATTAAAACAAAACATGGCTTCAGGCTTTCTTTATAAGCTCACTGAGTTAATGGAAGTTACAAATTCTCAACACACTGAAAAATCCGTGTGAAAATTAGCACTTTTATTCTGGTGCCTACCTAGTGCATGCTGGATTTATTATCTAATTTTCATAGTGCTTTAGATGATATTCATCTTAAAAAGGTATAAGCTGTGCCTTAAAAAGCTGTCTTGTAAGGAAGAAGATGATTTGAAATGATGAACTTAGGCATTTTAAAGTTTTTTTCTTAAGACTTTCGGGTTTAAACTCCAAAAATTTTATCCATATTCAACAGGAGGAGGAAAAGGACAGCTGAAGCTCTCCCACAGCACTTGAGTATTTGAGCTGTGGTATTCAAGGCAAAAATAGAAGATTGTTACAAAAGCAGGGGACATTGCAGTCAGTCTGCATTAGGGACTGCTGAAATTTATTTTGAGCTATTATATTTATAGTTAATTGTACAGAAAAAGAGAATATTTAGAAGATCATGGACAACCTGACTTTCTTTATTTTTGAGTGTTTGACTTATGAATTTTTAACTGTTCTTTTAGACATATATACAGATGATCTCACTAAGGTGTAGATATCGAACCATTTTAATTTCTGTCACTTTCTCCTTTTAGAAGGATGTGAATTATATGAATTTTCATATTATCTATTCTAGCACTAGTTATTTACTATGGAAGCCAATTATTTTTATTTGAAATTTGCATTGGTTTTAAGCAACATTTAAAGCATGGATGTAGCTACTAACTGACTGTCTTAGATGCTATATTTTTGGGACATAAGCCCATAAAACTTCATGCATTGGCAAGCCTCTGCTCTCTTTTCATTCCAAACCTCTCCTCCTTGAGATGAAAACAAAGAAGAAATATTTGCAATTATAATGTCGCAAACTACTATTTACTTGTTATATATTTTCAGCTCTCAGCCTAGAACAGAGGATGATGGATTGAAACCTGCCAGCTTGCTAATGAGGCAGCTTCGCCTTGAGGAGTGGAGAAATCTGGGCAAACAGGTATAACTGCAAAAGGAGACAGCTGCAATCAAAGCATCTTCTCTGAAGACTTGGTAGTCCTGGGGGTGGAAGTACCCAGCTGTGTGCACTTTTCAGCTCTGGGTAGTCAGTATAGGGGAGCTGTGGGGTCCATGAGTTATCTGTGTATCTCCTGGAGCACTAGTCATGGGTACCATGAACAGATCCTGCACAGCTGTTAAAATGTGCTACGGTACTAGAGGTTTGCCTTTATCTGCAACCTTTTCCTCAAACCAGGAATAGTTTTGTGCATATACATGGAACAAAAAAAAAGCAAAAATTTAGAAGAGAGAAAATAAGTGAACATGAGAAAAACAGGTACAAAGAGGAAGAAACTGGCAAATGCCACTGTAACTAAGATCAGTGTTGATGAAGGTCAATGAAGCTGGTTGGCAATTAGCCTTTGTCTGGGTGAAGAAAGTACTTTTGACTAGTTACAGCATTATTCTGCAGAGGTTACTGTTACATACACTCACAAAATCCTCCTATGCCACCCAGCTTGCAAGCATAAAGCCAGGAAAAAATGATACTTTTTGCCAGTTGGCTATATAATTTTCAATGGCCAAAAGCCAACTAGTTGCTAATTGTTATTGCAGTGAGACTGAAAACAAAGCTCATGGTATGAATACTTGGACTGTTAGTTATATTCCTTCTTGAAATTCTTCAGGAAGTGCCATGAACTGCAGCTCACACCACAGCTTGCAGAAAAGATGAACTGGGTGCCTGGATCTGCATGCAGCACTTGGTCTGCAGCCTTGGAGAACAGTTTCAAAAGGCTTTTTGCAGTTGAGATTAGCAAAGAAATTTAGTTATTTCAGTACTGTGTATGCTTAGAGCATTTTCCAAAAATCTAGTGTATGTAGACCTAGGGAGGCCCCAGCAAATGTGTGGAAAAAGATGGAATTCTTTTCAGTCATAAGGAGAAGCTTGTGGGAGAAGCTCCTGAGGCAAGGAACAACTCTTTGTTTGGTATTTGTGTGACAGCCAGCACAGTGGAGTGCTAACTCATGACAGGGAAGACAAGGTAATTCCACCATTCAAGTAAAAAATAATGGTTAGTTTCCACAGCTGATGAAGCAGACACTAACTGCATCACTTGTGCTCACCCTCTGAGTCACAACCACCCAAAATAAACACGAAGGAAATATGTCTGGGATCAGTTTTACTCCTCCCTCACACAACCCACTCCACAGGACAGCAACACTGAAAAAAATTTGTTTCTTAGTAAATTTAGGCACTTACATGATTGCTTGGTTTCCATTCAGTTACAGAAATTAAGGTAGATCTGTGCACCAAAGTTTTGTTGCTATTAGTTTTGTTGTTTCAAATATGAATTATTTGTGCCCTCATCAGCTGCTTTTGGTGTGCCCACAGAACTTCTAGCACAAGTACAAAGCAGCAGAGTATGTCCTGAGATGTCCCCTTATTCCACATGGGATGCTTGCCTAGGCTGAAAAAAGAGGTAATTTTATGACACACCTATGATTTCTGGATGTAATAAGCCCTGTCAAAGCAGAAATTTTGATGGAGTTGCCTGATGCTCAGATAGGTGGCCACTGCCCACCGGCAGATCAGCCATATAGTGGAAGGGGTTCCAAGTAGGACAGGGTGCATGCAACACACAGTACATGTACAAAGGCTTTCTGCTGGAAATATGGAAGGCTGCATGCAGAAAAGCTTTGTGTCCCTTGGTTTTATAACTCTCAGAGGTGTGCTGTGAGCTGACAAATAACATCCCCTGTTGGCATGAACTGCATTGACTGTTCTGCTAAACTACCTGTAGCAAAGCAAAGCTGCAGCATACATGGCATGTATGGGGCCAACACAGATGTGCATAGACAGTTCCTTCTTCAAAGTACATGATATATGTGCAGTTTCAAATAGCAGAAGGAGCACTTTTGTTTCTTCAGAGTTGTGGAAAAGATAAGGCATCAAGGGGCAAACACAATTTCAGCTCCTCTGTTAGCCAGCATAAAGGCACCAGGAAAATACACATAATTCTCAGACTTCTATCTGCTAATGGTCTTCCCCTGGGGATGTCACCAGTTGCAATGCAAAGATTAAAAAAAAGATAAGAGACCTTGTGTATTATAGTAGAGGGATAGTGTCAGAGGTGAGCAATCAACAGTGGAAATGGTGAACTTTGAAAAAGAGGCAAAGAAAACCTTGTATATTTGCCAGGAAAGGAAAGCTGTGGTGAAAACTAGCTGTGGGTTCTTACTCACAGTGCATCAGACCTATCTAAAATCCCTCAGAAGAATATATATCTTTGATTTTAATGGCCAGTTTAACTATTTATTTGATACATGCTAATGCTTAATATCGTTCATGAAAATATCAAGCATGTTGCACTATTAAATAAAAACCTTTCTTAAAGTTAAGGGGAAAATGTACTTCAGAATATCCATCTACCAAGTAGATGGGTAAAGGTTTTATCATTAGTATTTTATTATGAGTTCAACTACACAGAATCAGAAACTGCACCCAACTGCACTGGTCGGTTTGGAAACACGTAGTGAGACACTGTACTTTCCCCAGTGCAAATCTAAAACGTTAATCGGCAAATACTTAGGCAAGAATTTCTGAAAGCAATAGTCTAATTGGATGCAAGAGGACGGTTCATGTTAGGTAAATAGTCTGCACACATTTGCAAGATCAAAGCCTTCCTCGGGGCAATTCACACATTGCGAAAAACACTGAGAGATAAAGTGAAAGAAAGGCTGAGTACAACAGTGAAAGAAACATGGTGTGGCACTTAACATAGTAAACGATTTTGAATGCGACAATGTCATTCTAAAAACTACTAATGATGTTATTAATCTCCATAGTAGATGTGTCTACCACCGTTTGTCACTCATTATTCAAAATAATATCACAAAGAGGAATATATTCGAAATTTACAAAAAATTATCACTGTGCATAAGCAAAAGGGAGAAATGTCTTTCCTTCTCCAGAAATTACCAAAAGGGCAATTTCTGTCATTGTTGTTACTGTTATTATAGAGAACTGAAGAATGCTTCAGACACTGACCAAGTTCAAATCACACAGGACTGAAAGGTGAAAAACACTGTTCTGCTTTCCTCGGCTCTCTGCCCTCATCTTCAAGGGTTCAGAGAGCCTTGTTGCCTCTGGGTGTCATAGTTTCAATTTATAGCTTCTTTGGCAACCATGGTATCTAAGGAAATTACACAAGTATTCCACACTTGTTTTCCACGTAGTGAGAGAAGAATTTCCAGTCTAGGTCCTTCTATCGGGAAAGCTAGTGGAGCAGGGAGTGTCCCTGGCTAGTTTCTCCTGTAGTTGTGAGTTCTCCTGGCCTGAGTGAGATTGTTTTTGTTTGTTCTCTTTTCCTGAAGTCTTTAATTGTATTTAGTTTAAGTTAGTTTTCTCCACATTTCGAGGTTTTTTTTCCCTTTCCCTTTTCCCTTCTTTTCCCCTGGGGGGAGTGGGGGCCCCCTACGTCCCGTACATACAGTGTGATTGTGAATATCAAATAATAAAGGTTTTTTGTTTATTCAATTCGGTTTCTGTTGCATTTCGTTTCTTTCCGGTTTTTTTTCCCCTTTGCTGGGACGGCTTTGAGAGAAGGGAGGAGGCATACAGTCCAGGGCTGGCATACAGTTAAGCCAAACCTGTGACACTGGGAAATCCTGGGAGAGATTCATTCTCAGGGAGAAAAAGATGCTTCCTAAACTCAGAAGCTTCTTTATGCAGAACCCTTGGTGCAATTGTATCTCAAATTAGGGTTTACTTCTAAACTATTGTTAGCTTAGCTTGTACCCCCAACTACTTCCTCTTCAGTCCCTGTGGTGAGTAATTTATGTTGTACTGTCTGCCTCAAGCACTCAGATACTCATAGGTCAAGAAAAAACAGATTAATCTGTGATTTAAGGATATATTTAGAGTTTTTAACTGGTTCTTGGACTTCTGTAACTTCAAGAAACAGATTTTGTCTTGGTGAAAAAACAGGACCATCAATTAACCACTTAGTTTAGAGTAATGAAGCTGCACATTTGCTGTAGCATTTCTTAAATTTTTTATGAACTTAGAAAAAATACACAATACATGACCTTCAGAAACAGTGCTCAAATCATATGGCAAAATTTTTGCTCCTAAATCAGATGTCTAAATACTCATACACAGGAGCAGAGACTTCAGAAACATTTCATCATGGCCACAGAAACCTGTCTGCTGCAGATCTTGTTAGAAACATCCACTCATATGGGAATTTTCAAAATATTTTTACTTCTGCCAATATTGCTGGAAACTGAAATTCTTAACATGAATGAAAAACAAATATCAAGAAGCAGCAGAACAGGGTAACCCACTGTGGTATTATAAATTCAAATAATTACAACTTCTCTGCAAGATTCATTCAGCTGTAGATTTGATAATATTCCTCAACTGGAAATGCCTAACACATTGTATAGTATTTTTTCTGAATGGCTTTATAAAGGCTGCTATATATATTTCTAGTTCCATTTGTATTTTGCATACATGGTCATTCACAGTAAAGGGAAGTACTTGAAAGGAAGCATTTCTACAGCAGAATTTTAATTGCTTAGAAAGAAATGTATTCAGGTCAGCACATAATGAAGCAGCTTGAACAGTTTCTGAATTCTGCTAGTATCTCCCATTGCTAATGCAGGCTTAAAATCATCCACTATTATGGGAATAATGGTGGATGTTCACAGGGAATTTGCCAGTAATAATACATGTTGTTATTATGTAGTTTCAGGGCACACTCCAAAACAGACTTCAGGGGGAGAAGAGGCAGAGGAGGGCTCCCAGGGTGTAGACAGTCCTTAAGACAAAAAAATCAGCTCTAGAGAAACCCCTAAGAATTGTATTATCTCTACATTATAATGTATTTATTTACTTTTACCCAGTGATGTTCTGACAGGGCAGGGGAGCATTTGACGTTAGAAGTTTAGAAAAGAAGAAATTCAACTTTTAGGCAACCATAAAACTGAATGGCCACTTTGTGGAGAGATGCTTTTGGCATGCAGGGGTGTACCAGTAATGTCGCGGGGATGCCTCAGCAGCTTCCTGGAAGATCTGTCTGGGTCTTACGGAGGACACATTACAACAGAGCCACCTTAGGGACGTATTTCAAAACACATAGGCATGGGCCCCTGTGCTCTGAGGTCCTGGGGATTTGACATGTAACCCCTCCTTCTCAGAAAAGTATGTTCTTCAGTTTCAGCTTTCTTTTCTTAAAAATGTGTATGACTGCCTCATGGCTGACACAAAGCTTGAAAGTATCTGAGCAATAGGAATGCTCCTGACCCCTGACACAGCAGTCCCAAAATCTGGTGTTTCCTATTATGATCTAAAACTCAGGGTTTGGGGCATAGAAGTGGCTGGTTGGCTCCAGGCAGATATCACACATTTTGTTTTCTGTCCCCTTCTCAGTGAGGACCTGCTTCTTGCTGTTCCCTTTCCACACCTAGAGAAGTCAACTGGACAACAGTGTTTGTACTTTCTGCTCTGTGTTATGGAGATGGGCCACTGGTGAACAGAGAGCCAGTTATTATTGCTTTGTGAGAGACCTTTCCTCTCAAGTAATTATAATTATCTTGCAAAGCTAGGGTATAATTACTGTCTGTATAATGCCAAAGTGATTAACGATTATTCTTTCCTTGTGAAATAGCATTTTTACAATTGCTTTTATTATCTGAAAAGTAAAAATTAGATCTATATTTCACTGGTGTCCAAACTTGTATGTGCTCTTCTTAGACTTCTGATCTTAAGAGTATATTAACCTGAGTGAGTGGATTTTAAACTTCTGTAGCAGCTACATCTCACTATTTCCAGACATAGCACAGCATTTTCAAATGTAAAATTTTTACAAATCTCCAGTTTGCTACAGAAGGGCTGTCTTGGGTCTTCAACCTTACTGCAGATAATGACAGTAGCTCCTGCAGAAATCTCTCATGGCAACTCTTTACTAGACACTGTTTTGTAGTAAAACTTCTTGGCGTACAGACTTTCCTGCAGTGGGTAATGCAGAATATGTGGAAGGGAAAGCCAGAATGGAAATGCCAGGGGAGGGTTTCCCCATACAGTGAGATAAGGAATAGAGAAAATGAGCTATGACTTATGCAGGTACCCGAGATCCAGTGGTCACTTACCTGCCTGAGCATGTGTCTCTGGTGTGACTCATAGAATCAGCATCAGTGTTTAATACTTTTTCAGAGACTTCTGATTTTTTTTTTTATCTCAATATTTTTTTCATGGGACTGAGGAGGGGGAGATGAGGAAATTAGTTTTTACCTCACTTTCCTTGGTGGGAATATGTGTGAGGGGGTTAAAAAGGTTTTTCACCACTTCATCCAGTTCGGCCAACAGAATTGTTCCACTTGTAAACTGGAGTGATTACTACCACACCCACTAGTTCTCAGATCATCTGACACATGCATTAGAAAATCAAAGATATTTTCTAGCTGGGAAGAGAAGTCTTTACTTTATATACTAAAATAGAAGTACTATGGTATTCTGCAATCCTCTATAACAGATCATTATGCAAAGACAAACAGGGGCACAAGTTTTCTACAGGGTGAGGCTAAGAATGTTTTACTAAAGAAAACATGAAACACAGAGTTCCTGAAACATCTAAACAGGTGCTGTATTTTCCACAATAAAACATTTCACACATTTTGAAGTAATTTAAAATGTTGTGATTTATTTTTGTGTGTAATGTGAACAAGTGCCAGATAGTTTCTTCTTTGTTTTTTTTCTAGATCAATCAGATATTTTTTTTCTTCTTCACAAGAGTCCAGTCACTGTAGCTACATGAATTGGTCCCATTCATCTAAAGATATTTAGACTTCTTCTTTTTGTTTTGAAGTATAATGGTGTTTTGGTTTTAGGTATCAACACCTTTAAGTTTGTCTTGGACTGTCCTGAATTTAAACATATGCTGTAGGAAGGTGCTAAGCAGTACAGTCAAAGGAAAAATATAGACAATATGCATCAGTGTACAACACGACTATACACCCCTAAGCTACACCAACTCCCATGATGAACTTCCATTTGTTAATTTTTACTGTATCACATTGAATTGCGATTCTGTGTCCACAGACTTCAACTTGTTTTGACCTCACTGAATGACTTAAAGTATGACTAGATAATGTGATTTTAGCATTGTTAGCATTTAATGCGCCAAGTGCTCTCAGTAAACAAGATGTATCCAGCCATCACAGAGTTTTTGCTTGCTTGGTTTTGCACCTCGTTCAGAGGCACCCTAATTCCAAGATAGATGTGTTATCTACACTGTAATACAAATGTACCTAAATAGAAGCAACCCCACAAGGTAATGGACACGTGAATAAGAATCCATATGACCACACAAGGTTGTGTAATTTAATACATAATTAATTTTTCACATAAAACTATATTTTTGCTCTGGAAATATGAGGGGCCATTTATACCATTTCCTATCAGCACCTGGCTTAGCATAGGCATGATCTCAGATTGATTTTCCTTCTGCTCGCTCTCCTGTTCATTAGCTACACCATAGGGAAAATGCTTTAAGGCCTTTGAATGTGGATTTCTGCCTCCATAACTGCTTGGTTCCATATGAAATGTCTGACCTCTAAGGCTTCTGAGGTTTCAGACTTGTAAGTATCTCACTTTAGCAGCTGCACCCATAAAATTGCATATACAAGCAAATTAGTAGAGACTTGAATCTTTCCCGACTTCCTCATGAAAATTCTGGAGCAAACCCAATGAGATTGATGTATTGCCATCTTCCCAGCTGTTTCTTACCACCACCGTAACAGTGAAAGAAATCATGCATAAAGGTAGCTGTGGGCATTGTAGGGCAAATCTAGTAGGATAAACAAGTTCCATGGTTGCTAGACTTTGGGCTGAAGTGGATTTGTGAGTGGATTTGTGTTTCTTCTATGGTTCTGGTAACTCCTTTTGATGTCCTATTGCAGAGCTTTGGGATAAGCAGCTAAGATGCCCAGGAGCTCTCATACCTTTCCAAAAGGCTACAGCACGAAAAACAAAGAGCAGACACAGGCTCCTTCTTCCTGACATGCTCATGTAAGCCTTTCTGTATGAGCAGTGGCTGAAATGAGACTCTTTTTTCCTCCTGGTCAGAGATTCAGAACCTAACTCATCAAGGACAGAGAGGTGAGAGTTCACAGTGACGATTTATAACAGAGTCAAACACAACACACCCTTGCACAATAACTAATGAGTAGGAAAGCAAGCAAAGTGCCTTAGCTCATACTTAACGAGAAACTGTAAGGAACCATTTAAAATTACCCCTTTGAATTCCATAGCAAGGACATAGCTAGAAAGTGTTAGGAGAGAATGGCTGCCCATGGCCCCAGACTCTGAAAGTTAATGGCTTTTTTTTGATAGGTAGCAGCTCCGTTCTGCCAGCTTCCCTCTCATTTTCTTCCAGGTTTTGACAAAATCTCTTTCCTTCTAGGTCAAGCTACAATTTTCCTAGCAAGTCAGTGCTGGTAGGAAGGTGTCTGACTTCAATATTTCTTAACAGAAATAGCACTTCTAGATTTACAAGACCCAAGTGAAAATCTGCATTTAACCAGGGCAGTCTCTCTGGTAGACAAAGTCTATAATCAGAGCTGTGAAGTCTCATATGCTGAGCATGGGACTTATCCCACTGGCTTCTCCCTGAGGTCCCTTTGGTTAGAGTTCTATTCACACAGTGCACTATTTCCCCCTTGAACAAAGCAGAGCAAAGTCTGCTAAAGAGCAGCAATTGATATAGGGTGATGGATTTAGAAGGCTGGGACCAGCAGAGCTGCCAGACGTCCTGTGTTCAAAGACACCATGGAGGAGACATGTTCCTCAGCTCCAGCCATGCACTGTATCCTTTCCTCTGCACCTGAGCAAATAAAACCCCTTTAACTGACACTATTCATAGGTCTGTCCTAACACACAATCTAGTGCCCCAGACAGATACTGTCCCTCATAATTTGACTGGAAATAGAGGATTAACCCATGTGACTCATATAAATGTCGAACCATGGCAGGGGCTTCCTATAGCTGTTTGAATCACAGAAATCATTCTGATGTGAAAGCCATTTACATTCAAGAGCACTGTGGTAAATGACTGTTTTGAGGCTGTTTGAGCACCAAAGCCTCAATTCACTATTTCTGGTACCAAAATACTGGCTGAGACCAAAATACTGGCCCTCACACAGCAACCATGTCCACCAACAAGGCAAGACAGTGTTTTGCTTTCCATCTCTATCCCTTGCATCATGACTTCTCTTTATCTCAGTCCATTGAACAAAGGCTGCAAAACATTTATGGTTGATAAGCATGAGTACATTTTTACATTAAAATTAGGAAAACCTCTATTTTTAATGAGTTATATGTTGTGGCAGCAACTTGAAACTAATGAATTATAGAACAGAGACGTTCCAAAAGTTGCAGCGAGCCCAATTATACTAACAAGTGAATTATTCCAATGGAACATAAACCCCCATAATTGTCTTCATGAAATTTGTATATAAAATACCAGCTGGTTTCTAAAAATACATTTGTTCTTTCTTTTACCATAGTCTCCTGTTGAGGAGAAGCTTGATCTGTGCCTGATCAGTTTGTTGCACCCACTGGAAAAGAGAGAACATGTTGCTTACAGGTGGATTAAGCCGCCTGTTTCCTCACAGGTTTTCTCCTCTGACCTATCTTCAGGAAAAAAAATTCGCAAGGGTTTTCTCATGGATGCAGTCAGCAGTGTTAACTTTCAGTGTGGGTAGGTTGCTGCAAACCCTGAGCTGAATCAGCTTGGATTAGCCATCATCTTTATGCTCATCCACATGTTAAAATTCGTGGTGGAAACACAGCACATCACAGGAGAATAAAGAGCTCCCTGACGGCACAGCTCCAGAGCTTCCTCACACAGGCAAGATGCAGTGACACAACCCTGTGTCTGTGTCAAGGATTTTGCTGTACATGTCCTTCAGTGAGTGAATACAGTTTGGTTTTGTTTATGGTTGATGGTTTTGGTTTTGGGGTTTTTGTTTTGTTTTCGGTTTGGTTTGATTTTTTTTAACCATGATGTTAATCCATACCACATAGCTTCTAAAAAGAATAAATTCATCTCTGGGACCTGGCCTTACACTGGGATTCTTTGCTCCAGTTCTGGGCAAGGCTAATCAATTACTATATATAAAACAGCTTATAGCAGTTTTGACTTTTTAGAGTAAGGATTTGAACCAGAGTACATCTATAATGCTGATTTCTAATGATGGAGGTCCCTAGCAGAGACAGACAAGGAAAAAAAATTAATTCACTAGCACTAATTTGTACTTGGATATTATTTGGGGTGAAATTTTAAATAGAAGTCAACAAGGAACACAAGAATAAAAGGAGTCTTTCAGTCTTCCAATATACCCAGACTAAAAAGGTATGACTGTTGTAGTGGAAAGCCTTCCCACATTTCTCACTCCAGCAGCTTGTAAAAATAGTGGGCTGGAGTACATTTTATTTCATTTTATATTATTTATTGCCTTATTTTCACAGAGTTTGCTGAGCACAGAGCCTTCAAGTATTCCAGCAGTAAGTGGTCAGTCAATGAGACCAATGACTGTGGTCCTCTAGGAGTCCCAGTAATGCACTTTGGCATCCCCAAACAGTCCCAAACCATGACATCTGACCATTCACCCCTTTAAGCAGCAAGGTCTGATGTGAGAGAACCTTCAGCACCAGGAATACACAGACTATGCTCAGCCCCATCTTGGGACCATGCAGTACCATGACCTGAGAAGAATTCTGCAACACCCTGGGGTTTGGGCAGCATTTTTGCTCCAGATCTAGCAGAGCATTTCCCTGAACACCACCACCCCTGCCCTGGTGTGGTGTGAGTTCACTCCAGCAAAGAACGTGCAATCAAGATCTGAAGTTCAGATCCAGGAGCAGAATGCTGTATTTCATTCATGAAGCTTATATACAAAATGAACCCTCAATGTGATTTGTATTGCTTGTGCATATACTATTTTCCTGGTATCAGCATAGGCTTATGCATATAATTTAATTTGGTTTGGTTGTTTTTTTTCATTTGATAAATTCTTTTCATTTCCTAGTCCACAACACCCTTCCTGCCTCTTGCTTTCTCTTAGTACATTCAAATGTGTGTGCACGTGATGGTGCAGATAAATGTGCACATTCGGAGACTCCATTTAGCCTTGCTGTGTTTCACTGAGGTTCCCAACCAGTGAATTTCTTATTGCACAGTTCCAGCATCTCAGGAACTGGAGCTCTCTCTATTTACATGAAAGTTACTTTTACATAAGATTTCCTCCATCATATGAAAAATATTTCTGATTATGTTTCCTGCAGCCTTAGGAATGTCAGGTGAGAAGGGACTTCAGAAATGATGACGGCAGTTATTACCACTATCTCCATGACATAACAACTTCAAGAAGCTCACGATATACCACCTTGAGGCTCTACTGGTTACCAGAGAATTTAAAGCATTGTAATCAGCCAAATAATTTTTGAGAGGAAAATCCAACTGCATACTAGCATCAAATTCAAGCAATATGCCTTTTAAAGATCCTTATTAGTAAGGCAAAAGTATTTTTGATTTTCAGTGCATTTTTCCATGTTATATCATGTCCAGAATCTAGAAAATACTGGATCTACTTGACAGATGTTCAAACACTGGGGTGAGGCAAACCAAATAGGTTACTAAGAAATATAGGAGTTTTGTATACAATATTACAAACAATAATAAAAAATTTTATTATGTCGAGCAAACAAAATAGAAACAGAAACAAAATAGTCTATGCCTTATAAAATATGGTAAATTGTGGGTTGTGACATTTCCTCTTTTCACTCAATCAATTGGCTAAGAAGTAAAATCTGGATACTTTTATTACTTCTGTTTCAGTACATGGCATACTGTTAAACATGATCCCACTGTGACTGAATTGTGTCCTGCAACAAATCTAGTGATGGGGAGCTTGATCAATGCCATCTGCTTCCAGGACTGGAGAACTCCTGGTCTGAGAATACAACATAGGCACAAAGAAATGCAGTTCAGCCAAAGGACTGAGTGGTCTGTGGTATAGGGACAATTTAGGAAAGTCTTCAAGGGACAGAGTTTCAAAGTTGGAACTTGGCAGGTAGGAGCTACAAGGCTAGGAATGCGTAAGAACAAAAATAAAATGCCAGTTGTGGGAAATTGAGACACAGGAACAAAGAACAAAGTACAGTCAGAAGTGTATGGCATGAGAGATCCCAAAAAGAGGTAAAGTGGCCTCACCAAATTGGTTATGCAAAAGTTGGAAGAAATGTCACTTTCTGTCTGTTGTGTATTCTGGATGGTTGAAAAAAACCCTTGAAGTCTTCCAGCGTCTCACAGGAAAAGATTCTGGGATTTTCCTTGGGGATGTCAGAGGGGACGGGAGTCCTTTTTCATTTAACATTTTTAGTATTCAAATTAGAAGACTTTCAGCATCCTGGAGTGAGACTCAAAAGCCTTTCCCTAGGAAGCCTGGGAGTATATCAAAAATCAATGGCATGGAGGATGGAAAAAGTTTCAAAAATTTGAGACTGGCAGGAAATACTGGCACATTTCTGTTTGATATTTACTTTCTTGGCATGCAATGGTTCTTTTAGCGCCAATGGAAAATCCTTTAGTGCCAAGCCACTCTCAGATAAATCTGCACACAAAATACACTTTGAATTGGCATGTAGCTTTTGAGATTAAGGTTTAACCCTTGCCAAATATGTAATTTTTGATTTTAGCATCTCTCAAGTAAATTAGGCAACTTCATAACGCTAAAATGCTACACATGACTGATTTGAATTTGATGAATCTGAACTCAGCAAAACCAAATGCATGGGAAAGAGAAGACATCAGATACAGATGTAAAAGCAACAAATTAAGGCTCTGAATTATGTACAGATATCAAGGAAATCACAGCCTACAACCTACACAACCTAAACCTAATCTCTGGAGATGACTGAGTCCCATTACAAGAGCAGAGGTGATCTTCATGTGAGTGAGGAATGTGGAGTGGTTGAGGAAACACAAGCAAAACCTTGCATTTATTTCTGCTAAGCTATTTTAAAGCCCCTTAGCCATTCTTATTAAATCCATGCTTGCACTATAACCTACATAAAACCATAGACTTTAAAGTTCTGCCTTCAACTGAACAATCTGTACAATCCTCAAAGTAAAAATAAAACCTTCTATTATTCCAGAGGTCATGGATTTCAACTCAGCTCATTGACAGTCTTGTCCTTAGTCTGGCCAATGACTGGGTGGAGGTTTATTGCTGTCTCTCTCACTAGTTAAACAATGAGGTGGGAATATCTCAGATCAACGGTGCTCCCTGCAGCAGTCTGGGAACAAGTACTGGAGCTCCAGAACATGTAGTGATTCAAAGTAACTGCATTTCAATCTAATAAAAAAGGTGTTCATCTATATGGTACAAAAAGATGTCATGGACAGAGGCACGGTATATACATCATTATAATGTAGTGCCATTGTCACTGAAGCAAGAGGTGTGGTGAAGATCAGGGACCAAAGTCAGGCAGCCTGGAAGATCTACTGAGCAAGACAGTTATGGATGTTAATCAAACCCTTGAGCTGTATATTTTGCCCATTTCCCACTAATTACTTCTTTCTTATTCATAAGCATTATGTGGAATGTTTCTCAGGAAGGAAAGGTTACCTGCATCCTGGTTTTCCTCAGAGTTTTCCAAAACAGCACACCTTCTGATGGAGTATCTTTCTACTGTCAGTGGTACATTGAGAACCCAGTGGCACCTTTGGGAAGCTGGAGAATATTTTTGGACCACGGGGTCAGTTGGACTTCTTGAACTTTCTTTTTCCTTTCAGTATGTGAAGACCATATATTCAATTGCAAAGTAATGAAAGGTATGAGATTAACTCAAGTAATTCTCCTGTTCTTTTCTTTTTTCCTTTTTATATAGAATTTAATGAGGCTGTTTTTAAAGGGTTAGGACCTATGAATTCAGCATGAATTCAAATTACCTGTATTCCATAATTCCATTATTATAACTCATCACAAAGCAATCACTTAAAATATAGTTTGCTCTAAAACAACCCCTTTTGGGCAGCAGTAGAACAAAAATCTTAAACTTCAGCCGTACTAGCTTAGACAAAGCCTAGTGCTGTTAAAAACTGTAGGTATGCAAAGTCTTCCAATGTAAGGTAACAGAGTAATATTAACTTTTAAAAAATATAATGGACAGTCTATTCAATAGGTGTGACATACCTTGTTTGTGCAATTTATCTCTGCTACTGTTATTTTTCTTTGGCTTCAAAGCAGTTAAGTCAGATTTGTACAGAGAACCCTAATACAAAGTCTCTAGCCCAGTGTTTCTAGGTCTAACCAACTCATGTACAATGTCAGACCCCAGATTATTCTGACTGTCCTACTGAAAAATGACTTGAAATCATGAATTTATGAAAAGAGGAATATCGGCTGTCATCCCAGCTTTCCAGCATTTGGCAAACTTGCTTTTACCCTGTCAATAAAAATAGATTGTTATTAACAGAGCAGGAACTCAAAGGAATTGCTTGAAGCCTGTTTCTTAGATACACAATTTATGGTATTCAGACAAATTCACCAAAAATGTGTTGAGGAAAAGAAGGTTGTTTCATATCTTTTCAGATCAAAGAGCTCATTATTTAAAACACTGTCAGACTGTCTTTCATCTTCAGAGCTGGCAAGCATAGGAAAACATGTTACAAATAAAAGCAGCCTTCCAAAATGTCATACTGATTATGCATTCACAAGTCAGATACTTGAGGCTCAGCTAAACAACAAATATCACGTGAGTCCACTACAACTTCTAGCTATTGTGGTTTAACAGTCTGGACAATAGTCTTTTCTACATATATGGCCAAAATGGCCATACCACAAGCATAACCAGTGACAGTATCTTTAACCTGCACATTTATGTTCATTTCTTTTGGTGGTAGATAAAATATGGTAAAGGCTGGCAATAAGTTCCCAGTTTTTCATCACACCACATGTTTCACAGGAAGGCAGTTAAATGCCCCCCTGATGCATGATCCCATCAGATCTTGGAAGCTAAGCAGGGTCAGCCTCGTTTAGTACATGGATGGGAGACCTCCTGGGAATGCTGGGTGCTGCTGTAGGTTCTAGTCCTGGGGACTTCACTGTCACTGTCCAAGCTCACTTGGCTGTGGCAGATGAACCTTAGGAGTTAAAGGGTGGGACCAGTTCTGCGCACACTGTGCCTCACCTAAAAAATCCACTGCGCAGTCTTGAAGGACACACCCATGTGGGTTGAGCCCTTCCCAAATCTTCATTTGCACAGCCTGGCCATGATGATGATGTTTCACAGGACATATGCTGACATGTTGTGTAACTTTGTCCACTATTTTTCGCACTATTTCCCCACAATTTAACTGTGACAGCAGTATGTGACCATCTGGCTCCAGGAACCTAGGAAGAGTATTGTAATAGATAGTTAGACACTTTTTATGCATTCAAGATCTTCTTCAAAGTTGTGAGATATTCCCTAGTGTGTACCTTTCCAACATTAATGAGGTGTCGAGCAATAAAAGGAATGCATGTCAAATTGTAACTGTTAACAGGGAATGATTTACTTCCACTGACTTTACCAGTTTTTCTTTCTTAGAAAAATATTTAGTGTATATTTTCATTAGTATGGTATCCTCAGAAGAACAGGGAAATTGAGACTATTTAATGCCTCTTGAAGGAATGCTTTCAACTGCTGAGAAGGGAGGGGGAAAGCCATGGAAGTAATTTGCTACTGAATTTCTTCATAATTATAGGGTTACGACACATGCAATAACAGTGAGTCTCCTTTTGAAATTTTACATGGGTGAAAGGTGAAAACCAAGCTGAATTGGGTCACTTGTTTATTCTGACAATGATGACAAGCTTGAATGTATAGTAATCAAGAGAAGCCAAGAGCCACATTGACATAAATGAAAATTAATACACCCTAAATTGCTGGGAAAACCTAAAATTATTCAGTCTTTATTTTTCCAAGATAGCTTCTGCAGATTCTAGTAGCACCAGTAAAAATTGATAAAAAATCAATACAGCTTTAATTATCCCCATATTTATTCATGTCCATATAGCCTGTGTCTGTATTAGTGCCCATAATGATAGCATGTTTTCTGTTTTGGAAAGCTGACAATAAGTTAATGTTTGATAATACACAAAAAATTTAGCTGAACTAATGTTTGCTAGTATAGGAATAAGGCTTTTGGAAAAGGTATTATAGGGTGTACACCTGACATCTTAATCCACTAATATTATTTACCATACATAGACAGGAAATTCTCCATTGCAAGGTTAGTGAGGCACTGGAAGAGAGCACTGGTGGATGCCCCATTTCTGGAAGTGTTCAAGGCCGGGTTGGATAAGGCCCTGAGCAATCTGAATGAGTGGAAGGTGTCCCTCCCCATGACAGGGGGGTTGGAACTAGATGATCTTGAAAGCACCTTCCAACCCAAACCATTCTATGATTCTATGAATGACAGCTGAAATTAGAATCTCTTTGTCAAAGAGATGGTGAACGAATCATGACCAGTCCAGAGTTCTGCACAGATCAAAAAGTGTCACAGAAGATGTTTACATACATGTTTCTTTACAAATGTAAAGATGGTACTGATAGGATGGTGCTGATACCATTGTTTCGTAATAATTTTTTTTCTAGGTTTTTAGAAACAAAATAGATTCCACCTACCTGATTCACATAATTTCCATCACTTCATTGCCTGTTTTAGCACTCTAGGACTCCATATTGTGAATCAGTAAACTCTCCTGGTTTCTTTGTGTAGGAAGGGAGCCTCTTTGCGCTCAGATACATTTAAATTTTAGGAGTCATCCTCTTGGGGATGAAGAAGAAAGTTTTACCTGCTTTTATGTAGTAAAGAATTAGAGTCTCCACATAACCAACAGAAAGAGGTCTCTGAGGGTCTCCATGGCACCTCAGTTAATCCTGTTGACTCTTCAGTGAAGGTCAGTAAAGACTTAATAATGACACTAGAAAACAAGGAAATTCAATGAGCTCTTCAGAGTTACAGAGAGCTTTTAGCCAAACCTGGTATTAAATCCAGACCTTTGTAGGCAAATTACTTCTGTACAAAATCTTCCTAATTCATCACTATGAACACCAGAATCTTGATTGAAAGGAAATCTAGGTAAATATATAATCATAATTAGGGGTAAGAATGTGTCCTGAGAACACCTTCCAGGTGATCCAATCAGTCTGAGATCTCATCAGTATTACTGGAAGAAAAAAACTTCCATTTGAGGCTGAAAAAGGGTACCGGTTATGAACCAGGGAATTAACATTTTCTTCTAGATGAAATATAATGGCAGCATGCCCAGTTTGTCGTGGTGAACTAAATTATTTAATAGGCATCTTTCACCTCTAATTTTAAAATGTCACTTATCTACTTTAACAAGATGCTTTTTTTGACAAGGGCCAACAATAATGATGACGGACATACCCTTTCCACTTAAAGGGGTTTTTTAAATTTACATATATCGCATTTTTCATAGCATTAACAGTATTCAAAAATATGTTGAAAAGGTAATTGAAGCAAGTCTAGATCTGTCTCTCACATAAACATGCAGAGTGCAAGTATACATAGCATGATCATCAGTAGCTTAAGTGACTTTTATCATAATGGCATTTAAGCCTTATTTCATACACTCTGAGGTTATTTTTAAAAATTTCTTGTGTAAGAAGACAAATCACTTCTGGGGAGTTTTACAGCCATTTGGTTAAGAATTATCCATTACCTCCAAAAGTCCTACAGCTATTCTAGCAGAACAAAATAAATGCCAACATATTATAAATATCAGGAATAATATTGCAATGATTTGATTTTAAGTGTGTTTGTTTACTTGTTAGGGTTCACTACATTCCTAAAATATATCTCTTAAAAGCTATAATAGGAACTCATCTAAGTAGCAGCTCAAAATGGCAAATAACTCAACTCCTTTTCATTCCAACTATGTTTGGCTTTCATTTTGTAAAATGAAGTATGAAATGAAGCCTGGAGAACAAAGATTAAAAAACATAACTATAACAAAATGCCATTTTTCCCAGTATACCGTTTCCTGCTTTTTCTGATCTCAGTATTCATTTCCCACAGCAGTATGTCTGTTTCTGTGCACAGACATATGGGCCAGAGGTTGACTTCTCAGCTATGAAAAAAGGAGTGCTATAGAATCTAAGTAAACTCTTTTTGCCACTTGCCATACTTACCTATGTGTACCTATAACCACCAGTCCTGCAACAGGATGGTCAGACAACATGCAAAGAAATCCTTTTTTCCAGAAAACTCAGCCTAGCAGTAATTGTGGGTTTGGGGAATAACTATGTCACAAGAATTTACTTAATCAGAGCCTAAAGCAAACATTCCTTTTGCCTGCATGTCTCCCTCTCATCCAGCTATCTTCAGCACACCCTTGCACAAGCCAGAAGTAATACTGTGCCCTCCCAAAGGCAACTGCAATTTTTGTATTTAAAAAAAGAAGAACATGGAGGTGATGGCTGCCCTGATCCACAGTGGTAAGACAGAAAATGGAACTACGAAGAGATCCTGGAAAGTGCCATATCAAAATCCTGAGAAGAAGCTTTCTTGAAATGGGAAAAGTCTTACAATTATATTGACGTTATTGAATACAAAAACAAAGATGGTTCTTAAGCTAGTAATGACATGAGATAATTTTGATGGCAATTTTTGCATTATGACATCAATTATTTAGAACTGGATATGTGCCCGTCTAGAAATGAAAATCACATGATAAAAACAGAAGATAAAATTAATTTTCCCATATCAGCCTGTTAGTGATTTTTGAGAACAGACTTTTTTCTAAGCCTGACATTTGTCTCACTGGATGTGAATAACAAAACTGAAACTTCAAGGACTCTGTCCTCAGCCACTTTACACTTGACTACAAGAACTGAGGTTTTGGCCTAAACTATTCAAAAGACCAATTGTGTTTTAAAAATTCAAACAATCTTAATATTTTAATATTGCCCCTCAGGTTATTGAGAAAAATCAGATTTAATATTCACCAACCATCTGATTTATATAAATATCTTATAAACTTTAATACTGGTGCCTTTGCACACTTAAGAGCCACATGGGATACGAGAACGGGGAAAAGTTGCAGAGAAAGTCAGTGGGAAAAGATCTGGTTTCTTATTTATAAAGCAATAAAGGGCATGCATTTAAAATTACATATTTTAATATTTCACATAACCTATGCTGGATGTTGTGGAGAATGAGTATGTGGGTTCTGAGCTTTGCATGTGCCTATTGATGGTAACAAGTCCAGGTGGGGGGCCTTCATTTTGTGCTCAGGCACTGTGTGGTCAAGCGTGCATGCTGAGGACCAAGGAGAAATCATCCTTCTGTACATAAACTCCATGACCACTCCTGCTTTTCATGTTGTTCATCTCCCTCATCTGTGGGATTTACCATCAAGGAAGGCAAATGGTCTGCTGCTCACATTGATGGCAGTGAAGTCATTTGCTCTATGGTGCTGGACAGACAAAATTCGGTTGAATTTATCACCTTACTTGAAAAAATTTCTGCCTGCACAGAGGGTTAATATGAAGTGAATGTACTCCAGATATTCCAGTTAAATCTTCAAAATAAGCTGTGGGTTGGGTAACACAGGAGGGACGCTGTGAGAATGGAAGCAAGAGGGAGCAGAGAGTGCAGCAAGGCAAAAACCTATCAGATGGGACTCATTGGCAGTCATCCGGCATGAATCCTAGATGGTGCAATCACTCCTTGTGCTCCCCTGGAGTTGGAGAGGAGAGCTGTGAGGTGTCTGAGGGGCTTTTGGCCAAGTCCTTGGAAAGACCTGCAATGGCCTGGGTGTGCAGAGGGAGGAAAATGACAAGCTGGCAGAACGGCTTGCTGCCAGGGACAGCAACACAGTGGGATTTAGGAAGGAACTCAAACCTTATCTGATATCACCTATTACTGTATTACTTCATTATATTGTGGAAGGATTGACCCTGTCATCTTATGCTGTGAGAAATGAGGGGCAAAAGCAGGGCTCTGTGCTGAAAGCTGCCATTGACCTAAGAGTAAGAAGGCAAATAGCTGCAAAATGTCAGCACACACAAGATGTGAAGGAGCCAAGTCCCATGGCAGTTGTTCGACCTGTGCAAATTGCTGGCTCTGTTCAGACCGGCACTGCACCCTGATGTCACTTTGGAAGCTAAATGTATTTAAAGCCAAAAGAAACTGAGTCTTATCGCAGAGCAAGCATATCCCCAGACAGCACTGTAATGATACAGCTACACTGGAGCCACAATACAGGAATAACTGGCGAAGCATTCCCGTGATGACAAGCCCTCAGCTTGACACTCCCTCTGGAGCTCTCATGTTTGGAGAGGCAGGGAGACCCAGGGAAGAGAGGCCCATGGAAAGGCAAGAGCAAGGGGCAGCTTCTGCACTGTGTCCTTTCTCCTTCCACTCATCTCAATTACTGCCACCATAGAGAAAGAGACTCACAGCATCACCAAAAATGAAAACAAAAAGTTACTTAATTCACCTTCCTCTCCCCCTTTCAAAGGCAGGATCATATTTAAATCAGCCTATGATAGATGGTTGCTCCCCTGTCCTTGAGGAATTTCTAGTTATGGACAGCCCACAGTTTCCTTAGTAATTTGTTTCTGTCTTTTTTCAGGCTTTACCCAATATTCCACCTAAACTGGGCAATTTAAGCTCATCATTTATTTTATCAAACATAGAAACACATTTCCCCTTTCTCGCTGAGGAACATTTGACATGTCTGAGGCCTCTAGGATATCTTTTAGAAACCTGCTCTCCTTGATACTGGGAATGGCAGGCAGATGGCAAACTACTTACACAGAAAGCTTATGTTTTGGTCCATTGCATCCAAGTCTGTTAACGTACAGATATAACAGGATAATCCATCAGTAAGAAGCCATATACTCATACGTGGCTACTAGGAACAATGGTTTTATTGGTGAAATAGAGCAAATGGTAGAAGTGAGAAGAATCCAATTTTATTTTTTTTTTATTTCTGTGTTATAGAATTAACCTTAATCTACTTCACAGAATTTCTGTATTTGTTGTCAGTGAAATAGTCGTGTATAATCATAACTTCAGATTAACAGCAAAAGGGACAGGGGGTGGCAATGCTTAGTTCTGATAAATTATAGCACCATGACCCGTTTTGTATATGCCACTCTTGCTGGAGCCAGGCATGAAGATGGAAAAGGTGACCAACACATTGGCCAAGCCTTTTGTCCCATAAGTGTTTTATCAATAGAAAATGTCTAGATGATTCTCAAACTGGCAAATCATTAATTTGCTATAGCTTCTCAGAGTCTCAGACGTGCCTATGTCTCACTGCACACAGAGACCTCAATTCATCCCCTCTAACTGAATCATCAAACAGAGGTTTCCTATATATGCAGTACATAAATATAGGACCCTCCAGAGAGCAGCAGGAAAATCATTCACTAATTGCCCATTGCCTTAATTGCGGAATTAAAGGCAATTTTATTCCTAACTTTGTCACTTTGACTAACCCAAAGCTCTAATTATGTAGGTCTAAGAATGGAATTTAAGGAATATAATCTCCTACAGATACTCTTGAGGCCTGTAGTCTACATATAATGATAACAACTTTTTCCTGTTGATACTGAAGGGGGTTTTGATTTTTGATTTTCACATTTTATAGATTTTAAAAGTACTTGTAGCTGTAGCAAAGTAGATTTTTAGTGGGTTAATATTTCTGGCTTAAGTTTAATGTCTTTCTATCACTACCCCTGCCCCAGAATGGGGAGCTCAAAATCTTTTAGATATTTAGACTCTCTTCAAGGTAAAGAGCTGAAGGCCTGCTGAAGGCCTGCAGAACAAAACATAAACACAGGGCAGAGTGACCCAGAAATCAAAACACTGGAAGAACTCCAGGAGACCAAGGAAGAGGAGCTGATGAAGACGGAGGGTCTCAGTGACCCCAGTCCCAAATCCTAGGGGGTTGGGACCAGGGGCAGAACCGGGGCTGGACCAAGAGATGTGTAAAGTAATGATTGGAGGGATCATATTATAAAAGCCATGGAAACTAGAACTGAAGGGCATGTGCATGTCGCCATGTATTCCTGTGGGCCTTCGGCCTGATATTAAAGGACTTTACTTTTTGTCTTATCCTACACTAACTTGGCTCAGAGTCCTGCTTTGTGGGGGTTCTCACACAGTATCACTGTATACCTTGTTCCAATTCCTGTCCATAGCTTTTCGGTACTCACTCAAACTGCAACTTCCAGTTGCACTGGTATCCTTATATGATGGGTTTGTGGTGTTTATGATACAATACACAGTAGCATTGCTCATGTAGGGCAACGTGAGCAGAAAAACAATTCTGAAACTAAGGAAAACAAGTAATTTTAAAGAAAATTTCCATCTTTGTGGAAGGAAATGTAGAGTAGAAATGCAGACATTCAATTAGGTAAGTAATGAAACATATTTTACAGGTTGTCAACTGGTATAATTGGGCCTAACAATCCACCTTCAAAGCCTGAGACTAATTTACTTCAAGCAGAAGACCTGTAAGAGAACATGGAATTCCTTACAGCAAGATCACCTCAGAAGTGCTCCATGTTGACAGTAACCCTAAGTCTTTATCATCTGACAATCAGTTCAGTGACCTGTGCAAAATGCAGATGGTCTCAGCTCAATTTCCAGCTGTAAGGTAGCCATGGTGGGGAAATCTCCATTAGCAGCTTCCCCAGAAAGGCCTCAGATGCTCCCCTGAGAGGTAGACAGGGATGGGAAGAGCACCTTCAATAGACAGTCACAGATAAATAGCTTGCACCCAGCTGGCTGTGCCATGCTAGCCTTATAGAAAGCTAACCAGTAATGTCCAGGCAATTTATTTACAAATGCAAGATTTGAAGTTTTATTATTTATTTCCATTTACAACATTTATTTCTCAACACCCTGAGTACCTACACAATATTTTTACCAAAAGAGGAAAACAGTATCATGAAGAAATCCTCATTTTATATATTCCCACCACATAAGATCAAAAAAAGACCAAATTCAAACAGCTGCCCTAAAGAAAATACAAGACGACCTCACAAATCTGACAGGGAATTTGGTTAGTAAAAGCATTACTAAGATAATACAGGGTATGCTGTTTTTGTAGCTGGGATATGGTATGCTGCTGTTGAAGCAGTGGAGTCAGACCCTGCTTGGACAGCAGATGGTGTCCTACTGTAACACTAAGCTCCAGTACTCAAAGAGGAATCTTAAACCAGCGTTTAAAATACTCTCCAATTTCGATTTAATTACTTTAATTGGCTTTATAGACTATGCAATAAAAATGATGGATCTGTTTAAGCACTAGGCTGAATTAAAAAGTTTAGAGTGTCAAAATCAGTGACTTTGAAATAAATATCCCATTTCTGTGAATATTTTCCAATGTTTAAAGGAACTTTTGAAAAATGTGACCATGCCACTTAGGTGTGTGAGCCATCCTTTTCAGAGGCAACACAGGCAAACAGGTGTTAAGAATCCCTACGAGGGTCAAGGGATTCAAGTGTCTCACACTTCTCTGTGCCTTTGCAAATGTTCTCCTTACAATATAAGTTATCTCCATATAATAATGAAAAGTCCAAACTTACAGTTGTTCTGCTAAAGGCAACACAAAGACTTATGATTCTACATGGAAAGAACTATTCTTTTTTTCTGTGCTGTATAACATCTTGTGCAATGGACATCTGATCCCCTTTGGAGCTCTCAGATACCAACAGTCCAATTAAAAGTCCATAGGAATTAAATTATCCCTGGTAAGAGATATATGTTGCTGTAATACTGAATCTAAAGAAGATAATTTAATGCTTTCAGTCTGCACCCAAAGACATTTTTCCTTGTATATTTTGGGATGGTTTTTTCTTTTTTTTTTTTTTTTTAAATCCTGATCTTTGGGATCTGTAGGAGCTCCCAGAGCTTGTGCCTAATGAGGTGAAATGGGTAGTGGAGAGAAACTTGTTACATTAAGAAGCTACATGGCTGCTGAAGCCTCTGGACTTCAGGAAGTAGATAAGTAAAAGATCCTTACAGAATTTCTGCTTTGAGGAGTCCCTCAAAGTGCTGCACAGAACCTCTTTACTAAGCCTGGTCTAAAAACACTTCTCCAGCGATTCCCTTTACACGTCACTTACCGAATCGCAGCTGTGGTCACTGTGGGGTCTGATGCATGGCCCGGCACACTGGTGTGACTCAGCTCAGGATTATAAGGAATCTGCAAGCCTAGATTGGATTTACTGTCACTGGAAGGGCAAAATTTGTTGGGAACAGTTTTGCAATTCATACAGGGATGTGATGAAATCTTTGTCTGCTGGAGCAGATAATCATCATATTGTACAGCAGAGCCCTGGCTGGGGCAGCAGAGTCATAAATGGAGTTATTTGCACAGTCATCACTGAATCACATATCTTTTTTATGTAGATATCCTTGTAAAATTTCTCTTTTTTTGCTTTCAGAAGAAAATTATTATTCCTCTAACTCCAAGTTATGGGAGTAGTCTAAATGATTTTGGTGAGATCCTCCATCCTCGATCCCTAAGAGAAATAGGTTAGTAGTAGTTGCGTGACTGAGATACTTGGTTTTCAGAAAACACTTTTCTTACTCCTTGCAGATATGACAGAGGATGAAGAGGTCAATACTCGCCAAAAACACTTACATAACTACTCCAAAAGCAATAAAATGATGAAACTCAAAATCTGCAAATTGTGGTGATTTGTAGTGCTTTGATTTATAGCCCTGTTGGGTTTGGAGTGAATGATTTCTACAGAGACCAGACCCTCTAATCGGAATTTTACAAGAAACGGATGTGCTAAAAGAAACAGAAAGCTAACAGGGCTTCTGGTTACATTTTCAGCCTGATTTATAGAGCTGTAAAACTCTCTGTATCAGGGAGCTGACACCAATTTCTAGAAAGCTGTGAACATTTGTTTCCATCTGATTTTCCTGCTGGGCTTCTAGGCCCACTTCGTTCACAAAAGACCCCAGTGAAATCCATGTCAGGTGTGAGAGTGTTGGACATTGGTGACACAAGTGAGCTAGTGGCAAAGGAGAACCAGTTTTGTAGCTGAGTAAAAACAAACTAGTCCTGGGAATGTCTGTTCTGGGGACAGAAATTTACTTTTAAGGAATTAGGAATGGAAAGGGAGCTGAGGTGGGAGTAGGCATTACCGGGGCTAAAATGGCTAAGGAAGGTCCGGTCCGGCACAGCAAGAGATGCTGTAAAACTGAGTGATCCCTAGATGAGGACAAGCAGGAGGAGGCAGACAGCCACGCCTGGAGCTGCAGCAGCCATGCCACTGCAGCATGACAGCAGACATTGTACCCATTGACAGATGCCAATGCCACCTGCATGTGGATGCATTCAGACAGCAGAATAGCAAGGCTGTGAGAAGAGGAAGAACCAGACAGAAAATGGGCAACAAACTGGGCACAGGAGGTGCATTCTGATCAAGGCTGCAGCTTTGGTTAATGCTCATGACATAGCACAGGGACATGGTAAAACTGGCCAGACAGGAAAAGATGTGCCTGGGAGCCTTGAGCTGGCAGGGGTTGGCAGGAAAAGTGCCATGGCCAAGATCTTCTGGACACCTCACTGGAGATGGGCTGCAGACAGGGCTATGCACTTAGAGGCAGTGTCCATGGCCACTTATGACAGCAAAATTCCCTCAGGAGAACCAAACCAGACTAAACCAGGACATCCATCCAGGCAAGTGAAATGCGCAAAATGAGGAAGAGACAGAGGAAAGGAGCAAGACAATGCATGGGTCAGGACAAGGACTGGGAGAGGAGAAACATGAGTGAATTCCTGGTTCAAGAGTGGGTACATCACCCTGAATTGTCTTTCTGGATGTGGACTGTGATTCACATCTGCCTCTGTGACAATGCTGAACTATTTGACCCACATCATGGAAAAGCTCCACAGCTTGGATATTTCCAGTTCTGCTCCTTCTGATAGCTAGAAATGTGAAGAAATGTTTGACATGTAATTTCATGCCTGAAAGGAAGGTGCTGTAGAAGTTCAAACAAAATAATCTGAGGTCTCTTTTGAGAGGATAAGCTGTTCCCTTCCAGAAAACAAATCATGCGTCAGTCACAGGTTCTTACAGGGGCTTGAACCAGTATCTCATCCAGTGAGAGTTACAGAAGTTTCTGGGAAAAGAAAATAGAAAATTACTTTAAACAAACACTTTAAGCCTAGTGGATCTTCAGATCCAAGGCCCTGATGGTTCTGTGTTCTAAGGCCCTCTGTGTTTCAGGGTATTTAGCAAGGTTGTTGGCAGGCACTACCAGGCCCAGCTGGCAAAGGTTTTAGTATCAAAGTCTGAGGTATTTTTGGGTTGGCTAACAGGCAGAATAAAATGGCAGTTTCTGCTGTCAAAGCATTTAAGAAAATGTTCTTACTTTGTTATACTGTTTAAAGAAACCCTATCAGTTGCTTTCCTCTATAAAATGATTAAATATTAAATACATTATTTTATAAAATTGCTTAGTAGTATGGGTGTGTTATTTTGTTTTAAGTGTCAAAGGAAAAAAACCCAACAGTTATTAATTAATAAACCAGGGTGCATTTCATTTCACTAATAAGTGCATCTCTAAAAATTTATTACCACTTTCCAGGGATTTACTTCCCGTATTTAAGAAAAAATTGTATAGGTGTCTTAAATTAATTATAAAGATCAATCTTCCATGGAGAAGCCCTGATCCAGCAAATGCATATTCTTATGAGTAATTTAACTGCATGGGTAACTTCATATATTATATGAATATATATATATTTCAGTGGATGAGAGAGAAGCTGTGATCCATGGAGCTCCAAGTGTGGGTAGAGTTATTTGTGGGCACAATTGTTTGCAGGACTACAGCCAAAAATAACACATATACAAATTCCCAACTAGAAGAAAAGGCAAATGAATACATAGTAAAAAAAAATATTACATGTCATTGAATGTTCTATATTCAATAATAAGCGCATAAACACAAATATGGGTTCAAAGATGCTCAGGAACCACTCATAACTGATGGATAATAAATTGAGAGGTAGAATGAAATGCAGAAATGAAATTAACACAATGTGACTCTCTTCATGTCTGAATTTCTCTCTGATTGAGATGTTTTTCAGATGCAGTAAGTATACACAGGAAATATGCAAACAAAAAAAAGGGAGAGGGTTGCACTCACTACCATTTTTGGACACTGAAAGCAGGTATTGTACTGTTTAAAGAACACTTGCTTTGGTCTTTCAAGATGTTTTAGAGCACCTATGACAGATGCTTCTTAGATGCTCAGTCTGATCTATAAATGAGAAGTAGGCATCTCTGAAGATTAAAGTCTAAAAGGCCTTCGCCACACTTGGGACCATACCACAGAAATTACCTCTGCATTTTCTATCAGGTAATCATTAGCTGGAACATTGAAACAAAAGTGGATTCCTCTGTTCCTTGTTCTCTCTGTGATCCCCTTGGCTGTGCAGTGTGTGCTGTGAAGGGATGTGGCTCCCACTGGAAGAAGGGAGGTAATGCTTCTGTGGGGGAAGAGGATGCTGCCCTGGAAAGTGGGTATATTGGCTTTGAGCTCTTCATGGCAGGGAACCCTGCCTGCCCTGAGCTACGCTGCTGTGTTCTGTTCCAGCTGTATTTTTTTAAGAGAGTGATGCTGACTGACATGCCTGATATAGAATTCAGCAATTCCCAGCAACTATGTGCAGATTGAGTGCCTCTACAACCTCACTTTGAGCTGAGCTTCTTTGGAAGAGAGTCATGTAGTTGCTTAGTTTTTGGCTGTTAGGAGGTGGTGTTATGCCTTTTGGAAGTTGTGCAGTCTGACACAGGAGCACCAGCTGGTTCTAGATGGCAGAGAGCTTGCCAAATTGCTCTCCAAGATGTGAGTGTCTGGAGTTTACCTGTGCTTCACGACAAGCAGAATCCAAACGGCCATCAGCTCTCCCACAATGTTGAAACCCTGCAACTGGGAAAGACTGGATTATTCTGGTTCTGGCCTGTCCTCCTTATTAAAATGTGCATGAATACCCAAGTCTCCCTGGGCCTGGCTGTGGAAGCATTAAACACTTTGCAAGTTCTTCTTATGAATTGCCAGTAAAATAGATGGTTTGCAAATGTTTATGTTCCTGCACTTATTTTGCCTCTGTGAAATAAATGCTGCTGCCAGGCACAATACAATGCACCCAGTGTCTTCTGCAGTATTCTTGCTGCTGTTCACTGTAAACTGCATCTTTGGGGAAATATTTATACCTCTTCACCTCTCTGCCCTTCAGCTGTACTTTGGCAACCTCTACATGGAAGATATCATATTTGCCTTGTTTACACACTAGATATTCTCTTCAGTTCCACTGCATGCTAACTGCCCATTTTTCATTTGCATTTTTTTCCCTATGCTTGTTTCTCTGAGTTCGCTCTCCCCTCTGGCTGTGCTGGACAGTCCTATGCACTGCACATCTCCTGGAAGTACTTCTACTCTGGAAGCTACCTACTATGGTAGGAATACTATAAAACACACAATTATTTTGCCAGCCTTTCTTCCTTGTGCATGCTTGGGATGCACACAGCTGATGACTGAATCTTTTGTTCATCTATATAATATGTAAAGTATACAAATGCTTCCTTTCTGTTTACACAGAAGGAAAAGAACATGAAAAAACTTAGCAATCTCTTCTTTCTCTCTAGCAATTAGAATTTAAAATAAAAGATCCTATTCATATCAACACAGAGTTCTGTGAAGGAGCAAATGCCACTCTTTCCTCAGTGGCATTGTTACCTTACAGAGTTCAGTGCGCTAAAGCTTTCTAAATGCTCCTTCCTTGCAACTTCCATTTTGCCACTGCAAACCATGAGCAAAGGTCATAATTCTAAATCTCATCAGGTAACTGATCCATTTAAAAATGTCATAAAATGTTTTGTGACATATAGCCAGGAGGGCTCCCTCTCACACAAGGGAAGAATTGAGGAATGGGGATAATGAGCAGCAGCTAAGGTAGTACGACTTCTTAAAGCCTCAAAATGTGAAGCCACATCTTCAGGCAAAATAGAGCCACTTTGTGGGTTAATCAGGTTCTTATTTACAGGCCTGAATGTGTGCATACCTCTTTAAGCAGTGCTGCTGCTGCTGCCACTGAGTTTATATTCAGGATAAAAATTCATGCAGGATGCAGGAAGGTTCATCTGTGGGGACAAGCCAATAGACATAAGGGTTAATCTCAGAGAAGAGCTGTATTGCTTTCTACTGGATCATCCAAAGTAGTGTCACTTCTGGATTTTTTTCCACCCTTTATGCAAGAACTGCACTATTGGTTTTTGAATGTGAGCTAACTTTGCTTATCAGTACCCAAAAAGCAAGTCCCTGCAGGGTCCCCACTGACAAACACTGCCAGGCAGTCATGTCCTTTCCTCTGCTCTGAGTGCAGTAATTAGAGAGATGCAATTTTCCAGTAGTGCTTGACAGCCTACATCAAAGGCACAGAAACTGCTTCTGGACATTGAAAAGATAAAATTCTAATACTAACTGATGCCTCCTTCAGTTTTTATTGCAGTTCAATGTAAACAGATGTTGCTGGGATTGAAAGTGTGTGTTCAGATCTGTCTAAGTATCTGCATGGCAGTGGTGATATCTACTGTAGTAAAGGCTGATATTTACCATCATGTGTATATACTTGATTCAATCATCTCTATGGCATTAGCTGTATGTGTGCTTACTCATTCACAGATGTCTGTCTTTACATGTGCTTGCATACAAATACAAACACATGCATAGGAATTAAATGGAAACTGTAACCCAATCCTAACCAGGGGTTTAAATTAATCGTAATACATACACACACTTACAAACATTGGGCTATATTTAACTTTCACGTAAGCAAGGTAGAGCTATTATCTTCTGTGAAGCTCTGCAGTTTATGAGTCAGCCCCAAAGCCTGTTAGCCCATGGAAAGATGCCACTGACTTTACTGGGCTTTGGACCAGACCGAAGCCAATGGTTAATTGTCTCATATAATATAACTTTCCCTTCCAGCAAACTTAAGATAAATTCACATTCTAATTCCAACAACTCTATAATTTTTTCCAAACAAATTCCTTATGGAATGGAAATGCCCATTCTTGTTCTGGGCATTTTTCAATGCTTTCGTGTTTCTTTGTTTTGAAAATCGATTCAGTCATGTTAAACATTATGCAAGCTTGAAAAAGATCACAGTCTCCAACTATGCAAAGTGAAATTCTCATGCATACATAGCTCAAAAATAAATATCATTACAAACTTCAAACTTGGCTAGTATTAAAGCCATCTTTTAGGAAGGGGAAATAAAATTACATTTGGAGAAATTCAGCCTAGTGTTTTAGAGAGTAAGAATAATTTAGGATTATGTGTCCATCTCAGCTTTCTCATTTTATTATATGTGCTATACAACTTTCTATTTGCTTTCCAGGTTTTTTGACATGGATTGAATTTGAGTATGTACTTGAAATATGCATTTATTTAGAGGGAAAATTAACATGACTGCATGGAACTTCTTGAATTAAAGGGGGAGCTGTCTAAAGATCTACATTTGAACTCTAAGCTAATATGGCTGTTAAGTTCTTCCTAATTCATGTATCATAGCTGACAGAAATGCAATTAAAGTCATATCATTTTAAAGAAATTATTCTTGAAGAATCTTTTGTCTGCCAGTCCTCCTTTGAGTAGTCTCAAAATTAAAATTCTGAGTAAGAAACTCATGGTTAAGCTTTCTGAATGTAGATTTTGTATATGCAGTTAATATTTAAGTTGTCTATAAAAAGAACGTGGCTGAAGTTTCTTAGCTGTGCCAATCACTAAAGAGAGCTCACATTTGGTTTACTATTTATATTGATATCATGTTTATCTGATATAATCTCCGCTGTGGAGACATTGTGCTGCTTTCTGGCACTACAGCTCTCAGATGTTGGGCATCTTGCAGGGTACTCAAGTTCAGGTTCCCTGGTAAGAGGCATCAGGGAACATCTCTGTTCTGTAACCTACAGTCTGCACAGTCAGATAGGTGCCTATAGTCCTAACTCAAGGCAATTAATGCTTAAAATGCTAAGTTGTTTTGAAAACCACTGAATCCTGTTTCTCTCTGTGTCTATTCCTGCCCCACATGGTATGTATTATATTTTGCAGCCCTGTGTTTTGTTTTATAAATAGAATTTAGTGTGTATTGTTTATGTAGCCTCCTACCCAAAGAGAAGATTGACAATATCACAGAAAGAAAAATCTTTGGTCAGATTGACAACATCTACGACATCCCACTGTCTCTTCTTGTGGTATACCACAGATGTGGCTTTCACAGTAAGTCCAAAGCTCATTACGAAGTTTTGAAAAGCATTTATGGCTTTTAGTGAGTACAGTGTGAGGAGCAGATGCTCCCCAGGACTAATGCACACAAGCTTGCCATAATGTGAGGGCAAGTCTTGAAGCCTCCACTCCCTTGCTGATGTAAATGGGAACAGGCCCATTGGCTTACATCTAAATGCATTTACAGTGTAAGTCAATCACCCCTTGAGTTTTAAAGCATCCCATCCTTACTTCGGTATTTGTGTTAGCTAATATTTGCATAATAATGCCAAAGCACACAAAACATTGCATCAAAAGAAAGTTGCTCCTTCCCCCCAGCTTGTCTTTTGAAAATAATTCTCTTTTCCTCCATTCCTGAGAGCTTCCCCACACCACTTGCAGCTAACATACTTTTGTCATCCTTTGCTACCAGACATCTTCCCTCATGCTGTCACCTCCTTTCTCTCTCCATGAAAAAGGAGCCTGAATCATAGCAAAATCTTTAAATACTGCCTCCCCGGAGTGCTCTTTCTCTTTCTACCCCTACACTAGGCAGCAAGAAGAACTACTGCAGTACTGAGAGTGTTCACACTCATGATTCTCATCATGAGAATTGATTGTTGGCCGAGGGGACACCATACCACACTGGGCAGCAGCATACGGTGAGCTGGTTGCAGGCACTCACCTCCTGGGAGGAGTTTGGCTCCATATCCAGTGGAATCCTCAGCTGCACCACTTCCCCAGATTAAAAGGACAGCTTTGCACGGAGGATTTATTGCACATTCCTCGTCGCACGAGGGAGACTGCATCCAGGTAGCTGCCTCTCTTGCTTTCCCTTTAATCACTGCAGGGTGGGAACCGGAGCCAGCCTGGAGGGATAAAAGATCCCTGAGATGAAGAAGTACAATGGAGCAGAGTTAATGTCAATCGGTTTACTGCTGTAAGCAAATCACTACCACATCTCTCTGTGCAGCATGTTACAATTTACAACTTGTAGTTAAGTGAGTCAGAGCTGTTGCTTCTGGTTATGCCTCCAGCTTCTCCTGACACAGAGCTGGACAGACAATGGGTCCGTGTTGCAGAAGGGGCCTCGGGCCAGCCCCAAGGAGCTGAGTGTTGCAATGCCCATTATCGCAATGCCTCATTTTTAGGCTTCCTGCTGTGGAACAGATTGCTCAGACCAGAGACAGACACCACTGTGCTTCACATAAGGTGTGGAGAGAGTTAAAAGCTAATGAAATGAAATTTCAGGAATCCACATACTTCTTGGGTTGGAATACATATATTCTAAAATATATATATATAGTGGGGCCCAGCACTATGATAGTCAGGAAGAAGACATCTCTTTCTGTCACAGATTCTCTTGCAGTTCAGTGCCTAAGTCACATCAGCCTGCTTTTGTGGAGAACTAGAGGGAAAAAAACACCTCATGGCATCCAGGAGCTCACTGGGTACAGCATATTATATGCCAAGTAGTGGGACACTTACCAGTCACCACTCTGCTGGATTTAATTTGGACGGCCCCACAGCTTTGGGGCATGTCCTGGTCTCGAGGTTACCTACACAGCTGCTTTTTCTTGCTCTCTCTGGCCACCTCCGTGTCTAATATAAAATCAAGTGTATCATTAAAAGAAATGAAGACCAATTACCTCCGAGTTCCCAATAAACTGGTGATTGGTATTTTCACTTTGCATACAGAATATCTGAATTTAGCTGTGTACTTAAAATCAGGCAGTACTGAGAAGTTTAGTGTCAAGCATCCGGTTTCCTCGTGAAGGTGTCCAGTAGGTATCTTGGACAGACCTTTCACTTCCCAGATTTTTATGAAGAAGGCCTGACTCAGGAGACTCACAGATGATGAGCCTGGACTTAAGCATAAGAGCACTACTGAGAAGCAGGCTCTTCCCCTCCCCTTCTCCTGGCCTTTACAATGTTAGTCAGCTTCCCTGTTTTGCCTCTGATTTCTGAAGGTTGTGTTCTCAGGCACAATCCCGAGCAGCAGGAGGCTGCTGCTGCTGCTGCTGCGCCTAACTCACTGAATTTAGACTGCCCTAACTTTTGAAAGCAGGCTTTTAAGTTCCCAGTTCACTTGAGCACTACGGAAAACGTTCTATAAAGCATTCAACTGGGCACAGATTCGTGTTTCGAGTGAAAGAGCGAATTCAGAAAGAAACCCCGAAAACACCAGAAATTCAGAGCAGGCGACAAATCCGCAATTTACCCAAAATTTGCGCAGCGAGTTTCCCCGGTAGCCACTTTCTCTGTAGCTAAAACTGAAAGAGAGCCTTTCCTTGCTTGTTAGCTGCTAAGCCCTCGCTGCGTGCCTCTCTGTCTCTGTCACAGCCGGAGCTGGGCAAGATCCCGGGCTGTTCGTAGCCGGGATTCCCGAGCCCGCACGAAGCCCATGCCGTGCAGATGCGCCCGGGGGCTGCCCCTTGTATGGGTAACGGAGACGTTCCTGTCCTTTGCGGGAATATGAGTAGAAATATGGTTTCTTTGTTATTTTGTATGTGTTTCTGCTCGTGTTTGCTTCCTCTCCGTGCTCCGGCTACTGTGAGCTTTATTTCCTACACTCCGTGGGAAGTGCCGCACCAAGGCGCTAGCGCTTTCCCACGGCACAGTCTGCCTCGGCTGTGAGTCCGTGGTGGGACGTGGATGTGCTCGGGGGCCCTCTGCTTTCTCTCGTCTGTCTGCTGAGGCTCTCTAGGAGTGCGTGTGCAGATATGCATGGAGGGGAGGGGGCTACCGGCGTGACTAGGGAGGGGTGGCGGGGGAGAGGCGAGTTATTAGGAAACTTTGCTTTGGCTACTCTCTATCCTTGGGGCTGCGTGGCGCCAGCATCCTCAAGTTGAAAGGAAAACAGCCATTCTCACTTCCAACTGCCCACTGAGCTCCTTAAGGCGACAAAGACACAAAAGTGAGTTTTATTTGCTGGTAAGCCAGAGGCAAGAAAAAAGAAAAGCCAATTCGCCCTTAAAAAGAGCCGACAAATCCTTTTTACTCTTTTGTGTGAGCTTTTCCTATTCACATGGAGCGTTCATCCGTGTGATTCCCAACTTATTGTCATTACTTAGTTATTAATTGTTCTCATCTGGGTTTAATTGAGCAACCAAGGACTTTAGCCCAAGGGTCAGGGGGAAAACTTAAAGCAAAGACATGTTCAATAGGAATCCAGCGCTTCGAATATCCATCCCGAGTTGACATAATGTAAAAAAAAAAAATACAGAGACAAAGCAGAGAGATGAAAGGGTCCCGCTTTGCCCGGAGCCCGGCGCGGCAGCGCCCAAAGGTGCCGGCGGAGGGGAGCGGGGCTTGAGAGGATCCAACTCAAGGCAGTTCTCGCTGTTTAAAATCTCTCGGTTTTCTAAGGGCATTTTTACAGGATAAACCTGGCCTCCTGCGCGATTAGATCTTCTCCCCAAACCCGTGGTCTAATCGCGCAGAAGCTAAGTTTATCTCCAGCCTTTTTCTGCCAGAGACACAACGTGGGAAAAAGCCGTCGCAGCGCTCTCCCGCTCCGGCGCGGCGTTGGGAGCTGGGGTCAGGATCACAGACACTGTCATTTACACAGAGAAAAGAAATGATCGGAAAAGAAAGCCAAAGGGGTTGGGAAAAAAGTCCAGGGGGGGAAAAAAAGAAAAACCACAGAGAAAAACAAAAAACAATCAAAACAACCACAAAACCCCCAAACTCACCCCAGCCCAGAAAGGATTGGGCGAACAGAGCGGAGCGAGATAAGAAGAGGGAGATTAGAGCAATGAGCTCTGGAGAAAGTGACTGGGTTCAGGTATGTTGTTTCGTTGACTTATTGAAAGCATCGTTGATATTTAGGAGATGATAAAAGTCCCGCCTCGCCCCCAGCTACAGTCTTGCTGGAGCCACAGCGCCTGCAGAAGATTGCCGAGCCCTCATTATAGCAATTATTTTTCTTCTAACTTTGCTTCAACCTTAACGTTTTAAATTGCTGGAAATGAAAGGAGCGGGGCGGGGGGGAAGGCAGAAAGAAAAATATAGAGTCCCAATTTCTCGGTGCCCATTCCTTGAGCACAAAGATACAGCACGAAATTAAAAAAAAAAAGGCGGGGGGTGGGGGGGAACCAACGCTCTCCCTTACCCGAGGGATCCGCGAAACCAAACCGGGTGGAGCGGCGCACTGAAGGGGTGAGGAGGCTCAGGGCGCAGCCGGCGGCGGCGCCGACACTAGCGGGGTCTGCGGGTGCGGAGCGGCGCAGCCGAGGCTGTGCAACCCGCCGATCTCCTCTGCAGCGTTCTCGGTCGCAGCCAGCGGTTTCCATGGGGTCGTGGCGACCGAGACGGGTTTCCAACGGAGCCGGCCACTGTGGGCTGTGAAGCTCTTGGAACCACGGGGATGAGGAGGAGAGACGGCGCCGAGAGGCCCCGACTGTCAGTCTCGCGGGTCCCACTAGCTGCTTCATACACACTCGAGCCCAAAACACCACATCGCCTTTCCACAACCCCAAAACCTACCACCCCAGTGCCACGGCCTCGGCTCTGGCGCTGCCGCTGCCCCGTTATTAACCTGCTTTATAAAGTACCACCTGAACCGCAATAGACCCCCATCTCCTCCCCATCACCCCAAACTCCGAACAATAACCAGCTGCCAAAAGGAGCTCTGGGGGAAGCCCTTGGTCTCTCGCTAGGCTTGGCACCAACGTGTGAGACTTTTATCCCATCCCCAAAGTCTCCAAATCTGCTGAAGACTGCAGCCAGGACCTTTCTGGACAGAAGCAGCTGGAAGGGAGAGGAACAACTTTTCTCGCTTCTAGAGATAAGGGAGCCCAGCCGGGGCTGTGCCAAGGTCAGTTAGCAGCACTTGCCTGCACCCTTGGGGTAGGGATGCGGTGAGGATGCTGGAGAGGGGTAACAGAGGGGAAAGGAAGAAACCTCAGACAGGGCAGTATCAGACTACACGGCAAGTTGAAAAGTCAGCTCACCATCCGAGGCTGAAATCTCCTGGAGAAAAGGTAAAATGGCTAATATAGCCAGTGACTCTCTTTTGTCCCCCAACACACAAATTTAGTCTCTTCTTCTGTCATCCCCGGCATAGTAAGGAATAAGCAAACAAACTGCATCAAACAGTAGCTTAAAATTAATTTATTTAACAAATATAGCTATAATATAAATGATAATAAAATTTCAAATATACAGTATATTACATAGTACACAGAGCCCCTTCCAAAGGAGCTGGTGGAGGAACAAAGACAGGTAACAGACAGTGCTGTTACACAGGGACAGGAGAGGCTGCTTTACACTTCTGCATCTTGACCTTGCCTTGCAGAAAAGTAAGAGAAATGTCCTGTCTTTCAGTCCCCTTTTTTCCATTTCTCTTCCACACTTCCTTACCCCATGTGTGGGGGCTCTCCTCAGGCTGCCAGCTGGACATAGGGAAGCAGGACAGAATTGGCCCTTTACCACCCTGTGCCAGGAAGGATCTGGGATAATGCCTCAGGCTTCTGCCACCTACCCAGGACTGCTGAGGAGAGCAGAACAGTGTTGGGCCAGCGGCCCAGCATCAGAGGGGTAACCAGAGAGGTCAAGCAGAGACTGACTGGAGAACTTTCCATCACAAGGTCCATGGGAAAGTCCACAGAGAAGAGCCAGAGCAGCAGGGAGGGAGTGCATGTATAGCCAGCAGGAGCAGACAGCCAGGTGGCTGGGCTCAGCAAGGCTCAGGCTCTATGTGAGGTGATACATGCTGTATCCCACGTGTGCTGTGTACAGTCCCACAGGAGCCACAGGCAGCCCTGCCCGCTGAAAAGGGCTGGAGGTGCCATACAGAGAGGCGCCGGCCACGGCCGGGCTGCCCAGTGGGAAGGAGATGCCGAAAGCAGCAGGCGGGAGCATGGGCTTGGCTGCCATCTTCAGCTTCTCCAGCTCAGCCTCTTGGAGCCTCTTGGCCTTGGCGCGGCGGTTCTGGAACCAGATCTTCACCTGGGTCTCGGTGAGGCTGAGGGAGCTGGAGAACTCCGCACGCTCTGCGATGGACAGGTATTGCTTCTGCCGAAACTTCCTCTCGAGGGCCAGTAGCTGTGCCGTGGTGAAGGGCGTCCGGGGCTTCCTGTTTGTCTTGTGCTTGCGCAGGGTGCAGGCTGGAGGGCTCAGCCGCCCTGTGCCGGGGAGCAGCAGGGGGAGAGGGGAAGGAGAGAGACACCTCGGTTAACAGTGCCCGAACGCCCACGGCCTGCAGAGTCCCCACCCTACTGCAGCTGGGGTGAAGAGAAGAGGGTAATAACGTCCCCTTCGAAGCAAACTGGCCCAAAACTTCCTAGGCTGCCTAGGGTATACCTCAAATTGCCACGTCCCGTTCCAGTAAAGAAAGAGGGTGCTTCGTAACTGGAAAAATCTCCAACTCCATGGGAAAAAAAAATCGGCAAAGGGCAGGAGTCAGGCACCTACATGCCCTCCATGGCTCCCAGTTCATACAGAGGAGATATAAAAGTAAGGGAATGGCTCTCAAAAAAAAAAAAAACAACCAAAACCCAAACACCCTCTTGTCCTCTTTATCGGATTAAAGAAAAAAAAATAAACAAAACGGGCTTGATTCTCAGTCTCACACCCTCTACATTAGGTCCCTGGGAACCGAATTAAGCATGTAATTAATTACGAGGTTTGAACTGACACTCGGGCTCTATCTACCGCTCTTCACCGGTTCGCTCCTCACCTCTTATTTAAGATTTCTAAGGATCCCCAACATCCCTCTGGTCCCGGATTTACTTAGCAACAACTTTTACTTTGCAATTTAAATAAATTAAATCGCTGCTATACTCTACACAAGTCTTGTCGGGAAACCTGCCTTTTCCCAAGAGACAGAGAAAACAGCTCTGTTCGCAACTTTGCTAAGGGCACACCAAATGCCCCGGAGAGTCTCAGCCCAAGATCGCCCCTTTCCACGGGATCACGGGCTGGCAGGGAGTGCGACCAGGCTGAGGGCAGGCGGCCCGGGCTCAGCGCAGCCGCTGGAGAAGATTAACGGGCTTTTCTCACCTCTCCCACCCCGATTTCTAATAATTTAGATTACTCTGTATTAAAGCAGGAAAACATCAGCAATTGCGGCTTTTCAGACTTTGGAGATACAACACCCGAGTTAGCAGTCGGTGGGGCTGAAGACCGCAAAGCTCTCGCTCCTAAGAGACCCGTCTGTGCGGGTCCTTAAGGAATTACTTAAGTCACTTTCTGAGAAAACGCCGCTGAGGCTGTCAGGATTTGCATAGCCAGTATGAGCCCCAGGTTAAAGTAACAGGCCGGCTGGGTTGGTTTTTTTTCTGTTAACATTCAGCACAAGACCTTGCTCTGGCACGGCCAGTCTTCCCTGTGCCTTCGCACCCATCCTGTGGCTTCGCACACACTCGAACCGGTTCAGTACTCTGAATGGCCGAAGTGGCACAACAGAAAGTGCGAACCTCAGGGAAAAGTGTGCCAGGAAGAGCCAAGCAGAGTGAAAAAGACAGGAAACCCCCGGCCGCCCGCGCAGCTTTGCCCTCGGCCTGCCCGGCCCTGCGGGAAGGTCGCAGACGACCCAGAACTCTACCAGCCCGCCCGCTCCCGGACCCTACTTACTCGGGGGAGGCGGCGAGAACCGTGGGTTTTGCATCCAGGGACTCCGCTCCTGCTTCTCGGGGCTTTCCGCTTTGACGAGCGTGTCTTCGGGCAGCTTGATCAACCCTCCGACGGAGAAATGCCCGCCGAGGGGCAGCGGGGAGCCCGGCGCCTCCGCCGTCAGGGCGCCCAGCCGGGGGCTCAGGCTGGCGCGGGCGGCCGTCCCAGCACCCGGCGGGGGCCCGGCGCCCTCGGGGCCGTCCCTGACTCCCGGCTTCCTGTGGTCGGCCATGAGCGCCTCCACGCTGAACGGCAGGAGGGATGGGGAGACCTTGGGTTTGTCGTTTTCTTCCTCCCCACCCATCGCCGCCGCGACGGGGAGGGCGCCGCCGCCGGGACTGCTGAAGGCAGACGCGGGCAACTCGTCGCTACGGACCCCAGTGGGCGCGGCGGTCATATCCACAGCCGGGGCCATGCAGAGGCGGCCCGTGGTCGCCACCGCAGCGCCGGACGGGAGCGAGCGGCGCCGCCGCGCATGAGTCCGGGCACGAGAAAAGCGCGTGCAGCCGTCAGCGCACTCCAACCCCGCGGCGGCGGCGCCGCNCCAGAGTCCCGCCCCGATCTCCCCAGCACCGATCCGCCTTGCCCTACGCCGCTCCGCTCCCCCCAGCCCTGTTCTGCACCACTCCAACCCTCTCTGGTTCCCCCACCCTGCTCTCCTCCTCTCAGCCCCGTTCCGCGCTCCAGCTCTCATCTCACGCGCGACTAAGAAAGGCCAGGGCCGCCTTCCCCAGAAAGTCCCCTCCGCCGCGGGCACGGGAAGGCTCAAAAATCGGGAAAAATGTATTAACGTCGGATAAAAAAAGCCAGCCTTTCTGCTTGTAAAGCGAGAGGGAGCGGGCCCGAGCCTGCTCTTCTCTAAAATCAGCAAATACCGGACTGTCCTAAGTGTGACCTCTCAAAGGGAAGGAGCCCCTGCCCGTCCCACAGCCTGGCTGCGCCTCGAAACAGTGGTTTTAGGGGGGTTGTTTGTTTTGTTTCGTTTGGTTTTTTAACGAGCACCGGCCCTGCGGTATGTTCGATCTGACTGCGGAGATCTGCGTTTATATGCGTACCTGCATACACAACACATAAATTGTGCCACTTTTCATGGCATAAATGCGTGCATGTCTGCAGATAACGAAATGTTCGTTCACGTAAAAAGGAACATATAACCCCCTGAGCCCTTAAAGTCCCGGCTATTTTGTTTTGTAAATTCGTTTTACGATCTCTTATCCCCGCGCCCAGGACGGATGTGCAGTAAAACGGAGCCGCTCTCTAATAACGGGATTGGCCGCTCGCTGAGAAAAGTTTATTGATAGCTGCAGGGCTCTAATCTCCTCTGAACACAAGAGCCTCTTGCAGTCATTTAAGGGCAATTATCTAAACGGGGAGGGACAGAGAATTCCCTTTCCTTTTAACTGGACCAAATAAAGATGGTAGATTAGAAGCATATAGATTATGAAATGAATTTATATAATAGACGTTTTATTAACTGATAAGCAATAGGATCTGATTGAAATGAATTGTCCTGCACGCAGCTACACACACACTTATCTTACACACGCGAGAGCATGTGCCCTTGTGGTGTGTCCTGCACGTATCTACCTCCCGCATGTGCTGTGCTCATGTATGATCCCTCTGCTCGAAAGATGATTTGTAGGTGACTTGCCGGCTACCCTCGTGCATTCCTACACATGGGAGTAAAGGCACTTTACGCAGACCTATCCACCGATATATAGGTCTCATTGGCACATCCAGCTCTCCTGGCGATTCGCGCCGCCCTGCTGAAGCGCTCCTGTGAGACGGGGAGCAGCGGTACCGCCGCCCAGCCCAGGCCGGCCCCGCGCCCCGCCGGTACTGGTACCGCTGCCCGCAGCGTCCCCCGCGCCCCATCGGGCCGGTGGGCCTGGTCGGGCCGCGTCGGGGCGGGGGGTGGAGGGTGCTCGGAGAAGCGGCTGCATTGCTAATTGCGAGAATAAACAATCTGTCACGATTAGTCAGTGCCTCTAATAGGCAGACAAGTGATGTTGTTTTTAGGCGCCAGCAGCGGTCTGATCAAAGGCTTCAGCTGGAGGGGGACTATTGAGGACGTTAACCCGCATCAAGGGAGCAAGGCGCCTTAGCCCTGGGACATCGGCACATTCAGCCTGACAAAATTAGTTTGCTCTACCAATCACAGGACATTTTCCCAAAGCCCGGTGCTCAACACGAAGATGCACCCCCACCCCATCCCCCGGCTAAGAAAATACGCACATATATCGATGCATCGTGTTTCACGGTGTCACCGTGTGCCCTCCACCCGATCCTACAGGTAGGATCTTGTTTTGGGTTTTTTTATTTTTACCCCTGACTCCCAACTTAACTGTGCAAAAGGCTAAGTGATGTGTTTATTAGTCCTCGAGACAGCTCCTGAGCTGATTTCTATCTCGTTGTTCGATGGAAATACGAAAATAAAAAATAGAGCTGCCAGCTTGTTTGGGTTTTTCTTCCCCCTCACTTTTCTTTTGCAGAACGGTTTGAACCTTGGAATATTGCTGGGGTTTGAAGAGATGTGTGTGCGTCCCATATCGAAAGCGCGATCCCGCTCTCATTGAGAGTTGACAGAATGAGATAATTAGCTCTCTATCTATCTTACAGCAATGAGCGCTTTGTGTTTACATTTCTGTCATACTCGGTGGTATTTCAATCACTGTATCATAGCAAGGACTTGATTCTAACTCACATGCTGGCGAGCTCTTGGGTTGAAAAAGGAAATACAGTAAAGTTCCTTTCGGTTTTCACTACATTATTTCTTTCCCATCTTTCTTAATGAAATCTATAAGTTCTAAGTTAGGAATGCAGGAAACAAATTTGCAAACGAAATTTGCCCCAAGACTGATATGTGTGTTTAGCGGAAAATTTTTAGTATCCAAACTCTTCCTCCCTTGCTCGCTGCACTCTGGGTGACCAAAACACCGCTGAATTTTAGGAACTTCTTTAGTACCTGTTTCGTGGTGTTGATACTTTGGCTTGCTTTAGGTGCTTCTCTCTTACTTTGCTCCATAGACTGTAAGAAAAATCGAAGTGAAAGAGGAGAGGGGAATAGGTGACTTTATTGGTGCTTGTTCCAGTCCAATGTTTTTATTGGGAGCCGTGGCGTTTCCCTGAAGGCACTTGTTCTAGATAACAACATTGGGCAATTAGCATCCTAAACAGTCCCGTTTCAATATAATGAATGTGCTAGGCAAAGCCATTACCCATAGCATTTTATTTCCGTGGGAATACAACAACAAGGGTTGGGAAGAGTGCGTGGGGGATGGGGAGAAAGGACAGGAGGCAGCGCTAAGCCAATTCAGGGCATTGTCTGCCTTTTGTAAACGTTATCTTTGACTTAAAGGCAGAACTCAGAAAGGAGAGGGGTGGTGTTTTTTCCCTTATTTCTATTTTATTTCTCCCGAGACAGCAGCTCTTAGGAGACCAGACAGTTCCGCAGGACACGAGCTGGCTTTGGGGACGGGAGGCTCCAGGGCAGCTCTGCCGCGCCGGGCACCGCCTGCGCGCTCCCTGCGCGCTCCCTGCGTGTTCTCTGGGCGCCGTTCAGCAGCCTTGCTTCATCTCTGAGAGACTGAGCCCTGGGGGCAAAGAGCCAGATCTATCGCGATTGCTAAAAATGTCCCGCGGTCTTTACAAGCCCTCAAAGCCCTCCCTGCTCCCGCCGCTATTTCTTCTCCTCTGAGTATCAGAAAAATGAGGAAAGATTTCAGCTCTTTCCTTTTTGTATTTTTCTTTCTTCTTTTTTTTTAATCTCTCACTTTCCCCCTTTCCCTTTCCGCCTTGGTTAACTATAACCTAAACTACTTTTGAGGCTTTAGGCACCTGGACTGGTCCCCGGGAGGTCACCAGGAGCGGTTTGGATGGCCAAACTCCAGCCGCCGAGGCGTCCTCGGCTCTTTGAGGGTCGGAGGAGCCGGCCTGAAAGGAAGGCACTATTTCAAGTGGCCTAAATTAATTTGATCGCGACATTATGATGTACTTGGAAAAGATGAAAGAAAAGGCTGGCCGTCTCCTCCAAGATCTCTATAATTATAGATAATATATCCTATTTCAAAGCAATTAGCTCAATCAGGCGTAACGAGGCACTTTGCTGCCAGGGAGTAACAATGCCTTACGGTTATTTAAGCTTCAAGATGTCAAGCAGACTTCGAGACTCTCTCTGCCCAGAAGGGAACTTGGATGCCTTGGTGAAAGCCCCATGGCTAAGGCAGTGTTTTCCCTTTAGTGACAACACGCCTATCTAATTTAATATATTTTTAAGCTCTTGCAATGGTGCCGGCTCTGCTGGAGAACAGCACAGCACCTCCAGGCCCATTTGGGGCCGGTTTCTGTGTGGCAGCACCTCTGCCCCTGCCCATCAGCACCGACCTGCCTCGCCTTGCCTGCTTGCTCCGGGATGCTTGTGCTCTCCGAGCCTTTCCCCGCCCTCGGTGTTTTTCTTTCGTTCGCTTTTTGGGGTGATTCCGGCTATGTCTCGTGGGGTACTGCAGCAGCAGCTGTTGATAGGGCGCACTGGCCGATGCGCGGCTCCCAGCCCCGGTGCAGACCTCCCTGCCGAATCAGCGCCTCCTTCCAGTCCCCAGACCTTTCTCCTGCCGTCGCCTCGGCTTTTACCTGGAGCTCTTGCCAAGGTCCCGAGAGCACCCGCCCGCCGGTTGCGCTAACAGCGAGCCCGCAGTTCTGTGTATGTGCCCGCCGGTGTGTGAAGGGGGCTCCGCAGTCACACCTACAGAGGAGCTCTGCCCCAGGTGCCTTAACCCCCTCGTCCTAACCCAAACCTGACCGGCGCGCAGAGCGGGCTTTTGTCCCCCGGTGCCCAGGAACGGTGGCTGCGGGTGAGAGTTTAGGTCAAAATGCCGAAAAGCAACTTTCCCCCCTTTTCCAGTGTCTCTGCAATCCGCTGTCCAGGGCTACTCTCCGGCGGCAGCCCCTCCGTATCCCGGTCGGCGGGGCTGCCCTGGGCTAGGCGCCCCGCGGAGCTGCTGCTTGCGGGGACCGGGCGGGCCAGGGGTCTCCTCCCGCTGCGCTGGGGCAGAGACACCGCCGGCTCATCATGGCCCAGCTCATCACGGCCCGGTTCGACCCGGCCCAGGCCGGCCCCGGGAGGTCGCGAAAGTAGAGCCGTGCTCGAATGAAACGACTTCGAAGGAAAATTAATAACCGTACAATTAACCACGTCAGCGTTTCTTCCAGGGATTTTTATTGCTGAGGGGTAACAGAAGGCGGGAAAATTAAAGAGAAAATTTTTAAAAAACCCAAAATAAAACCATAAAGCAGTTCAAGGGAAAGAGGAGGCTGGGGATGTGAATGCGAACTAAACAAAGTTTAGCCACCCCTCCTTCTTCTCCCCATGCGCAAAATGGAAACCTTATTATATGATTCACTGTGAATCACTAGATTCAATGCCATCATTATGAGTGAATGATAGTCAGGGCTCTGCTGGCCTTTTCTTTCCTAGAGGCCAAAGTACAAAATATGAAGGATATAAACGATCTTCTCTCCTCTCTCTCATAAAGGACATTCATCCAAAACCACACTGCCTCGCTCTCAATTGCTTTGGTCCTCTCGAATTCCACAACGATCAAGGTAGATTATGGCAAGTTCCAGTTTATTTGTCTTCACGTGTTTATTTATTGGCAGAATATCATGAAAAGTAATTTGTCCCAAATTCCTTAACATGAGAAAATACTTTGTGGTTGAAGGAATCCATGTCTGTAACGCCAAGTCAATCTCCAATGCTTAGAGCAAGTTCATTATCATGCTGTTTCACAGGGTTTCCATGTTTAGTCCTCATTTTTCAGGAGTTTTTTACATGTTGCATAAGAAAAAGATTTCGACAGTTCTACTTATGAGATTTCCTAGATTTTTTTTGCAGGCATAGCAGGTTTACAAAAGCGGTATTGTTTGACTGCAGTCTGGGTTTCCATTTGGGGTAATTATTGTATTCCCAGTCTTCTTCTAATCATTTGCTCACAAGGACAGTTTTTTTCCCCTCGCCTTTTGAAGAAGATGAAATACTCCAAACTTGCAAGGCTGTTGGAACAATCCCCCCACTTCTTTGCCTATTGCTTAAAAGCTATTCCTTACATATCTCAAAATTGCTGGAAAATATGTGATGTAAAGGACGTTAAGAAAATACACAGCACAGTAGAAATGCATGTCACCATATTTTGTAAAAACTTCACAGTCCCAATCAAAGCCTGTTCCCACTATAGAGGTCTGTGTGAATGGAGGGGGGGAACCAAATACAAAACAAACCCACTTTTCAGAAGGAAGTACATTCAGCTTGATAGTAATCAATTCTCAGTTTGGTGAAAAAAGAAAAAAACAGAAGAATCCATAGGAGGAAAAGCAAAGCTTATATGCAACAGGGCTGTCTGTGCAGAAGGGTTTCTCCTCCAGCTGCTGCCTCCAGCTGCAGAGCTGGAGGAGGCCCGGCAGTCCCGGCCCCACAGGCAGGCATGGCAGTGGAACTTGGCATGTCTTTTCTTTCCAGCACTCCTTTTTGGACCTTCCTTCTGGTGTCATACAGCTTCCCAAGGCAAGACTACTTCCCCCCACTCCTGTGTTTAATTTCCATCTCTAAAATACGAGTCCCCAAAATATCCTGCTGAATTCACGAGGAACAGGTTTGGGGGAAATACTTTTTTTTCTTCCTCTGCTAAGATTGTTCAAAAGCGATTGCCCTAAACAAAAACTTGCCAGTTAGCAAAACATATATTTATGTAAATAAATATAGAAGGATAGAAGGAATTTAATTTCCTTGTGTAAAGGAAACTACAGCTGAACAACAGAGTAACTGGTGTCAGGTATCTTCCAGACTCTGTCAATTGAAAAAAAATGCAAAAAACATCACACTCCTGCAACTATCGAAGTCATCCTCAGGTACTTAAAACTGTCCTGGTGATATGTAACCTCCTGATTAGCAGCTCCAGTGCTGCCTTTTTTTGGCGATGTGATCTCACCACATGCTTTTAGTGAGTGGCAACCGATGGCTAGATATGATACTGGGAGCTACATCATTCTAATAAATCAATGTAAACAAACAATTTCATTGCCAGGGGAGGAGAGGAAAAATTCCAAATATTTTGTAGGGAAACTGAATTTTTCTTTTAGAAAGCTTATGTTTCTCTCAGACTTTCCATCAACCGCAAGCATAGACATAATCTAAAATGTTCCTGGATTGCCTGCTGCTAGGCTGATTAGTTTTGGAACAGAAGAGATAACATTTCTAGGCATTGGTCTGCCTCGCACTGCCTTCATGTTATTCTCAGTGTATATGGTTTTGACATTATTTATGTAGCAAGTGTGTGCTCTCTCTTGGTGTTGGATCACTTTGCTTTTCAACAGCTGGATTTTTTCTGTCACTCAAAGCAGAAGTTGTTTCAGCTTCTCAAACAGCATCAGACTTCTTGCAATCCATGGCTTTAAGATACAACACCCTCCATATACCTTCCACTCAGCTCATGCTGGTCCACAAAGGGCCATAGGTGGCTTTGGGGTGCCCAGACCAGGCACATAGTCTGCTGCCCACCTACCTCCTCCCATGTCCTCAGCATAGCCCACACTGCATGATGCCCTGCCATTGGGTCCAGATTCTGCCAGTTTGGAGTTGCACCAGCTGCAGTCTGATCTCTGCTGTTAGTGGTCCTATTGCACCTGGGATGGATTTGGGTCAGTATGATTTTTACTTCTGAAACAACCTGAAGATAAGAGAGTAGACAAAAAGAGGAGGCTTTGACAGCAGGCATAGCAGAGGAGTGTTCAACACACGGAATTAGTTATCTCCCTGAGATTTCCTGGTGTTCTTTTACAAGTCATTTCACCTCTTTTGTACTGAAATCTCCCATGAGAGTCCGTCCTTTACTAGTTATTAAGTGTAGCTGCAAGCCCTGGTAGTAGGTGACATACGAGCACACGTGAACACATACACACACACTTCACATCCTGACTCACTTGGTAACTTGGGCTTGGATGTGGGGCCAAATCACAACTCATTTGACCCAGCAGTAACTGTTTACAGGGGAAAGTCATGTGCTTCAGCCTCACAGGTAAATTCAGGCCCTTTTCTCTAGCTAAATACCAGTGATGTACAAATCCAGAGACAGAAAAAGAAATGCCCCAGGAGTGCACATGGACCTGACAAGGGAGAGGAGCACTAAGTTCACAGATAGTGACAGGGAATACTTCTGTTCTAGCTGAGAGTTTGAAAAATAAGGGGAGGGAGGTAAGGAGGAGAAGAAATAAAAGGAGAAAGGAGTACAACGAGCATCTTGGAAAGTCACTGGGAAAACTTTTTTCTTAGGAATAAATCTGGCTTCTTGTGATTCCCTTTCAGCAATGCTGGCTGGGAGCCAGCTGGGTCCCCTGGAGTCCCCCTCGCCTTTTTGTCTGAAGCCTGGGAATCTGTCTAGAGCACAAGGCTGGGGGGATCAGACTTGGGTTTGCAGAGGGGATAGCTATGTTGAGGAAAGGGGGTTTGCAGTCCCTGGGCCTCTGGGAGACCTTCTCCAGGTCTGGTGGGTGGACAGGGGAGCTTCCCCCTGCCTTAGGGGCAGTCTGGAGGGAGGTGAGTGGACTAGGAAGCAGGAGAAAATGCAGGCTGCCTGTCCCCATTCCTGAAATGCCAGAGCAAATGGGGCAGGATGCAAGGATGGAGTGGAGTGAGCAGTGCTCTCTGACCCCAACCCAGCTGGCATGTGCAAGTTGTCCCAGAACGTCTCACCCTCCCCAAGATATTGTTGCAAAGGCAAATGCCAAATAAATGATAAATTACCTACAAGAAGAACAAAACCAAAAGCCTTCCTTGGAGCCATGGCACATTACATTTCCCTTGCCCTACTAGCTCTTCCTTTCTGCAGACCTCTTTTAGGGTGATGAAAATATGGGCTCTCAAAGCTCTCTGTCAGATTCAAAGATGCTGATTGACCTCTTTCCAATACTTATGGGTTTTCATGCATGATTGTTAACTTTCCAAAGATTTTATTCCCTTACTCTTTCCGATTCAGGTATGCTAGGACATTATTCTGCCCTTTTTTAAAAATATTTTCTCCCACTCCTCATTATGACTTTTAGAAATAAAATTCAATTTATTTGGCCACTTTGCAGACAAAATCTAAAGCCTGCCTTAATTTGTAGTTTACCAGCCCTCTGATGTGAGACTACATAGAGAGCCCCTATCTGATCAAATGGCTGATACCTTGACACAGTCCAATTATGTGAAAATATATCCTTGCTTATCATTTCAAACATCGTATAAGTGGAGAAACTGAAGTAGCTCCCTGTCTGTTTGATTTTCCTGTTCAGACACACTTGTTTAAACAGGCACCGTGAGACTTTTCTGTAATCTTGGAGGAGTTCAAAAAGTGTTTTTGCCTTGAAAACCCCAAGCTGGATGATGGTGGCCACCCCCAGCCAGCTTCCAGTCAAGCAAGGCAGGGAACAGGCAACATCCCCTGCAGCCGAGCTCTCTGCCAAGTGGCCACAAAATGCACCTGTGGCCAAGTATCTCACTGTGACATCCTCCTCCACCTCTGTCAACTTAGACTGACCCTGCTGCTGAACTGGTACATGACTGGCTCCACAGAAGCTCCTTTTCCAGCCTGGTCTCTCTGCATTCCCCCTCCCCACTCAGTGTCACAGCTTCCCCTCTCCAAACAGTGCTACTGCATCTGCCTTACCAGTCTGACCCCATAGCAACCCTCTTCCTGTGCCAGACCTGCTGTTGACCAAGGGAAGTCAGTAGATGAGGTGGTTTGGGATTTTAGCAAAGATTTCAGTACCATCTCTCACAGTACCTTTCTGGATAAAATGTCCAGCACATATGGAGAACTCCATAATACATTGAGTGAGCAACTGGGTGACAGGCTGGGCTCAAACTGTTGTAGTAAATTGGGGTTACATCAGCCTGGTGGTCAGTTACTCGTGGAGTTTCATAGAGTTTACTTGTAGGGCCAGTGCTATTTAACATTTTTATAAATTATATAGACACAGGAATTGAACACACATGAAATAGGTTTGCTGATGACCTAGAGCAGAAGGAGCTGTTAAGGTGTATGCAGAACTGCTAAGACATTGAAAAAACCAAATTAAGTACAAGAAGCAGTAACTCTTTTTGAAAAAATAATATATTCTCCTAACTTCCTTCTTTTATCTTTTTTATTCCCTTTTTACCCTCAGTTGTAAAGATGCAATAAAATCACTTTTTTTAAGGAATTAAAACTATGGCTGTTAATTATGTTTGACAGAGAAGATATCCTTCCTTTCCTTTGACCCAGTTTTGTTTATGTTTCTGTTGTGCTTGGGAAGACTGACATAAAGTGCTTACTAAGTCTGCCATTGTGTTTCTCCGTGATACTTTAAATCAAGCCATTCCTGAAAGGAACCAATATTTGAGAATTCCAAGTGCCCAACCTTTTTGCAAGACAGTAGTGCTATTAATTTGCAGGATTGAGAAAAACAAATTACTTACAGAGAGAGGAAGAAATTTGTGAAGATTTTGATGCAGACTGCAGTGGCAGAGATGCTAATAGCTAATCAGAGGTCTCTCCAGACACAAGAATGTCAGAACCAGGTGGGAGGAATTCCCTGGCTCAGCACGTAAGGGCAGTTTGCAACTTAAAGATTAGTTTGTAAGGACATTTTTCAGGTAACGTTAGGGGGGCTGTTGAAAATACTCTACTCAATTACTGAAGTATAAAATACAACACAAAACAACCCAAAAAGTCTCCTGCAGGGTGCAATCCTTAAACACAGAGTGCTCCGAACTCCTGCCTGGATCAGTGGGAACCATATAGCTGAGGGCACTCAACATTCCATATGGAGCCAAGCACTTATCCTAATCCAGAGTCAGGCTTCATTTTAAGGAGGGTTGAGCTGGCAAAGTGCCAGGATCCAAGGGCTGCATTTAATATGCATATATAAGAGACCTTCTTGCAGACGATGCTATCTTGTAGAAGGCAGTGGAACCATTCAACTGTCAGGCTTGATCACAGCGTTCCGGATGTATTGCTTGAAATGAAGAATATCTCTCTAGGAAGCGCAGTCTTCATATCCATCATCACCCTGAGAAGTTTCTAGGTCCATTTATAACGTTTAAGGACTGATGGGGACATCAGTTTGCTTAATATGATTTCCTGTGCACATTACATGTGATTTCATTTCATTCAGTTACAACAGTACTGAGTTCAAAAAAGTGTGCACTTGGATAAAAGACAGCTTCCAAAAAGGTAGCTGCTCTTAAGCTGTAAATACTGTAAATGAAGAAGTCATCACTGAAATTCAGAGATTGTTTTAGCAGATAAGTACATGAGCAGTAAGAAGCCTGTTTTAATCCCAGCATAGCTCTCTGTCCTCAGTTTTTGTGTGTTGTTCCATACAACTACCCCTCTAAATTAAATGATGCACCATCTTTCCTCCTTTAAGGAGGTGAAGCCCTCTCTCATGCTTCATTTTAGTAAATGAACCACCTGTAGCTGTTTCTCCATCTGCCTGCTCTTGTCCTCAGTCTCTAGATTCATATATGTAGGTCTTGTTGACTCCCACTCCATCATCATCGTATTTTTCTCAAAGTGTAGACATGAGGCCTGAGTTTTCTATTGCAATGTGTACTTCACTTGGATGGTGTGTACTGGTGCTGTTTGACCATGCCCATGCTTATGCTTACCATGTCTCTACACCAGTAAACTTCAGGTCTATCACTGCACAGTCATACTACTGTCCAAAGCATGGACAGTCTCCCATGAGCATCCGTGCAGATGGTGCTTATGAATGACTCACTCAAGGAACTGGGCTTGCAGGGCTTCCTGTAGTCCTCCATAGGGTGTGAGAGGTGGAGAGGCATGCCAGCTCTCCACAAATGGGCCTTCTCTCTGCCTTTGACACTAGCCTTAAAGGGGAAAACCCTGAAGCCACTGTCAGCCATGTTTGGATATGGAGTAACTTCTGCTTCTCATGCATGTCTTAAAAACCTCATGGGGTGAATCATAGATTGCAGATCTATGAAAGGACTTTTCTGTTGCAGATCTCTGAGCTAATAGTAACAGCTAATCTATTACACTCTAATTCATACCCTGCACTGACTTACCTATCACTTTTCTTCCTCCATTTAACACATCTGTGCAGCTGGTGTGTGCTTAGTGTATCTGCCAACTCAGTAATCATCAAATAGGATATAATTCCTGGAATTCTGATTAAAACCCATGCAACATGCAATGCACATATTATCCACTTTTGGGGAAACATACATTTACTACAGGCCTCATATCTTTTGCTTTACTTCGCCCAGCATTTGAGAGCAGTAGCTTGTTTGGAGGCCTACATCCTGTGGCAGCGGAGGACCAATGTCCTTGCTCTGTCTCCATAGTGTCCCTTGCTGGATGTTTGGTTCCAGCCAGACACAAAGCCATCATGATGTGCTGCAAACACATGGGCTACCATCGCCTGGGGTCAGGTGAGTGTGTAGAATGGAATGAAGCTGGGGTTTGGTGGATGAAATCTGGAATTGCTTGTCCTTGCTTATTGTCCTAATTTCTTTGCATCTCAGAAAGCAATATGGGATGGAAAGATCAGGAGTAAAGTACTGGTGGGGGCTACCAGAGAGAGGATGGTGGCCATACTCAGCAGTAGCAGAGTCTCGTTTCCAATTTCATAGGTAAAGCCCTGTGAACTATTGCTCCTCGATGTGATCAGAAACTTCTATTTAAGATGGACTGCCACAACAGTTGGCCTGGAAGCAGGGTGGGCAAAATACCAGGAATAGGCTAGTAGCAGCTGTGGAAGGGCAGCAGGAAAGGAATGGAGTCCATGAGCATAAGTCTGGCCTCACTGAGGTTTTACTCAGTTTAGTGGGCAGGTCCATTGTGCTTATTCACACCTCTGAAAGAATAGGCAGAATCAGGGAAATGCAGTGTCTTTCACTCTGTACTGTGTAGTGCAAGGTAAACTCAGAGTTTAGCTGCTTCATCCTGGAACACAAATAGACAGTTTCCTATTTTTTGTTTTATTTGTTTTATTGCATTTCATTTCCTGTTATAACACCCCCGCCATTCCAGATAGAAAAGGACAAATGGACCTTAACCTGGGACTTAGAGCTGAGTTACAAAACTCCTTTTCCTAAATACTGAAGTCCTTTAAGTCCTACAAGAGTCTTGTTTTGGTCCTGTTCACAGTGACAGCAAAACCTCCCTGAAATTAGTAAATGCCACTCTGGAGCAAAAATAAACTCAGCACAGAGGAAATCATTTTATCTGAGTGATACTTGGTATGGGCTTCAGTAACAGTTGAAGAAAAAATATGGTAACAAGAGTTCAACAAACAAGAGCAAGTCATGGACTTGTTGCAGTTAGTGTAATGCCCTTTAAGTCTATGAGACGAGTGCATGGAAGCTAAGGATCTGACCCTCTATCCTAATGGGCAGTCTTGGATCAGATAACACAGATGTGTTACATTAAGGACAGAACCTTATAAAATAAAGCACTGACTGCATGGGAAAAGTACTTTTTTTTTTTTTTTAATCCATCCATTGAAACATTCAAAATAATAGCAAAAAATGGTATAAGGCAGAGTAGAGAAGTAAATCAACAGAAAAAGTTTGTGTACCCCTCCAGATTCACACTCTTTACACTTCCTTCTTCTTTTCTTTTCCTTTTTTTTTTTTTCTTTTTTTTTTTTTTTTTTTTTTTTTGTCTCATGCACCCAACTGGTTTGAGGGTCTATTCTCTTTGTGGTAAATGCATGCACATAACTACCATTCATGTGGAATCTCCAGGTGATTTGATGTGCATTCCACATAAGGCATGGTGTCAAGTATATGATCCCCACACAAAAGAGCTGCCTGAGAATCACTCTTTGGAATATTTTTTAGGTTCCTTTGCTCTACATCTAGAATGTAGCAGATCAGAGTGCCTAACCAAGCAGTGGAACTACCACTGCTACTTTTTCATCAGCTTTGATCTGTGTCAGTTTGGGGAGGGTTAGGGAACTGATGAGAAGAAAATTTTCAAATATGGGTGCAGTCTTTCAAAATGTTGCATATTTTGTAGCAAAATCTTAGGAAAGAAGTAAAGATGCTTAAGAACTTTTAGGAAATCAAAAGAGGCAAACAGGAGAGAAAATGCATATTTTTGGAACACATGATTTGAAGAAATTATTTTACATGTCACTGTGTGACATCTAGTTAAGTGGTTTTAGGTCTATAGTGTGATTTATTCTGACTGCCAGGTCTAAAGCAAGTCTGCTCTCCTTTGCGCTTAATAAAGCAAAACCAGCTACATAGGCAATTACAATTATTGGGAGAGAGAGAGGCTTAGGAAAACTAGTAGGTGGATATAACCATGCCCAGCAGCTGAGTTCATGCAGGTGTCTGTTACGACACCATAAGTCAGGATGCGTCAAGATTTGCTTTAAGGGTGGACTAAAGCTATATACTAGGCCTGGAACTTTCTGTTCTGGTTTGATATATTGTCCCTCCATGGCAAATACAATTATTTGGGGGTAGGATTTTAGCACAGTAAATTATCAGGTGGCTTTTTCAGATGAAACCTAAACCCAGTGTTCCATGTTGGCATGTTAGACTTTCCTGCGTTTCAGGGAGAAACACCAACAACCTTCATTGTTTCAGATTTTGTTTTTTTCCTCTCTTACACACACACATGCAGTCCACATCTCAAGTAGGAGGCAGTTTGAACTGTGATAGGAAAACTTCTAAATTAGCAATAATTTTATTATGTCAGCAAAATTTTCCCATTTTAAACCAAATGAAAATTTGTTCCTTTTGAAGCAGCTAGTACATGTATATTATTTCAAGTTTTCCAAGCCTGCCATGATCTTTTGTGTTCTTCTGCTCTCCCAAATGCCTTGTTTGAATGGAGAAGCAATGTGGCTCAAAGGAGCCATGAAGGGCTTAGAGAAAATTGGAGTGCAGGGTTTGAGGGAATGAAGACAGGACAGACGTACCAAGAGAGTATGTGTCAGGACTAGGAGGGGCTGAGGAGAACATTGAAAAGAAAAAATGAAGAGATTTATATGCATATGCTGTAGGTTTGCTTTCATGGGGAAAGAAGAAAGGCAAATGTAGATGGTACTGATTTATTTTTTATAACAAAGTGAGCTGGAAAGGACCACATATGGTAATAGTCTTCTGAGCCCTCTGATTTAGCTGTTGTCTGAAAGATTTTTTCCCTGAAAAATGTACACTTGGATAAGACAAAATAAAATGCTATCAAATTCGATAATTTTTTTCAAACTCCTAACTCAAAAGACATTAGCATATATTTTTATATTCATAACTACACTTGTCACTTTTTAAATGTAAGAGTAACTAAAAAGCTAAACTCAATTTTATATTTGAATGAATTACAGATTTTAGTATTTTTTCATATGACAAGAGAAATTTGAAATTAAAATTCCTCCTTCTTGTCTGATTAAATTCACAACTTATACCCTTCTTCCTGCAGTATAACTTCCATTTCTGTGCGCATATTTCACCATTCAAATAATTAAGGTGCTCACTATGTTTAGGTTTCAGTATCATTGCTGTAATGAGCCCCCAAACACACACAGTTGGGATGGTCCCTGTATCAGAGATCACGCAGACACTGATGTTTACAGGCACTGAAACGGGAAACATTTCAAAGCCACTGTTTGCCATCTGACCCTGTACCTCATGGACTCTTTGCCAGGCAAAACTGCAGGAAGAGTTACCTGCAGTATGATTCACAAAAGCCACAACATGCCTTATCATCAAGATACCATCTTGGCTTATTATCAAGAAACACTGGCAGAGGTCAAGGGGCTCCGCTGGCTGAGGATCCTGAGACATGGCTGGGGAACAGGATCAGACAATGGCAGAGACTGGGGAGGGGAGCTGCAAGGTAGGAAGTAGGGGTAGCTGAACTATCAAAATGTTTATTGCCTGCTACTCCATATTCTTTTGCAGGACTGCTGTGCAGTGGGACAAGCTTAATCCAAACAAATAAAGAAGAAAAGAGGAAAAGATATTTGCAGTTTCTGGTCTAGCTAAGCCATGATTTCAGGAATGCATGTAGATATGAACTATAGCATTTCCATAAACATATTTCAAGTTGCAACTTCCCTATATAAAGTACTAGTGCAATGCCTCCTCAAACTGAGGACTGAAATACTTTTACACAGATGATTGTAAAGTCTTTGGTAATACAAACGCAGGTGCAGCATATTGTGGTCTTGAGCATCTTGTTTTACAACAGAAACCCTATCACACACCTGCAGAAGGACCAGTAAAAGATATGGTTTTGTAGATGCAAGTGTAATGTAGAAGGATTTATATTTAGGTATGTCTAAAAATACATTTTGCTTTTAGTGCTTTGATTTAGGAAATACAGAAAATATACAGAAATGAAGCTGTACTTAGCAGGAGAATTATTCATAAGCTAGTCTCAGTTACACACACAGTAAGGTAATGTTTGCCATCTTTAAAGAAAACTTTTCATTATAAATAAGGTTTACAGGGAACATGGCAGAAAAACTCTTAAGTATCTCAATACTGACAGAAATATCTCAATGTAATTTTTTAATATAATTTCTCTCATTAGTTTTAATAGTAAGAACACACTTCATGAAAAGATGATAGATCTTTGTCTTGGAATTCATATGCTTCACTCAATTATTGTGTATTTGAAGATAGCTCATCATTTATGACAAAACAGTTTTTTTTTTTCTTAGCAATGAACAGGATGACAGGAAAATTATTAGTGTGTGGATAGAAGACAAGGGAATAGTCGAACTTGTATGCAAACATCTGATCTTACATTCATATGAGCAACTTCTTTCTCTGCTTTTCTTATTCGGACAGTGCAGACAGCTAAAGACCTGTGGGTTTCGAGTTTGCAGGTCAGTGGCAGGACCGTGACTGACTGTGCTGGGAAGTGGGTCAAACTTACGAATCAGCTTAACAAACACTAAGAGATTTAGCCAGAGTATCTCTCAGAAAGTGCATCTGGAGTTTTAACAGCTTTGAAACTTATAAAATGTGTATTATTTTGCTTTCTAATTGCCTGGAAGGTCAAAGACATTGACCTTTTCCATGTGTAGATGGGATATACCTATTCTGCTGCAAATCAGTGTGGACAGGGAGAACCCAGACATAAATAATCTGTCAGCCCAGCTGCCTGGTATGAATTCAGACAAATATATTTAAACAAATGTGGATGCTTCAGAGGGTGTTCTTGTGGTTACTCCAACTACTTTCATTATACTTTTATATTAACAGTGTGTCTGCTCACCATGTGCAATAGAACAATTTCTGAAGCTCAGCCTCAGAACATGGGGCTCATTCACCGTCTTGAATAATAGCGTTGCTTGTTTGCACGGTTCTTATTGAACTTTCTAAATATATGTCATTTTCCTTTTCATTCTAAGAGTGATTGTACATTACAGCAATTACAGACAAACCCTTCCAGACAGTTTGAAGACCAAAACTTTCTTTGTGTGGAAGTCCAAAGGCAATTATTGGCATTACAGTTTAAGAGAAGCATTCCATCTCCCTGATGCAACAGCAGTAGCTTTCTGTGGCATGTTAAATAAAGCAATTTGCCCTGTAGGAGACTAATGCATGCAGAGTCATGATAAAAAAAAAAAAAAAGAAAATCAAATAGCTGCCATGAAAGAAAGAGAAATCTCCTCTTCAAAAAGATACAAAACTTCTTCTGGCACTGTTTTAACTGAAAGACACCAAGCATCTTTAACCTCTGCCTTTAGCTCCTTGACATTTCATATATTGCTTCAAGACTGGGATTCTGTAAAGACACAGGCGTGCTAATTACCAGTCAAATAGTTGCTTTTTGACAAAAAATAATTGATAAAAATGGAATATGACAGTGCTTTCATAACACATGCCAGAATATAGAAGTCAGCTCAAGTCAATTTTTTGTTCTCATAGCAGTTCCCATTTGCAGAAAAGAAGGAAATGAATAGACTTGAGGCTAGAAGTATAAAGACTTGATCTCTAAAAGTCTGACAGTAATATTTTCCTCTTTTGGGAAGTCTTAAATGTTAGGTAAATAAAATCCAAATGATTTGACCCTTCACTTATACTATTGACAATATTTAACCAATTAATTAAATTATTCACCTAACATAACTGTAAATTTTTTTGCTTAGCTCAGTAAGTGTGAGGGGATGATCAAATACTCTCAGACCTGAGCACCTTAGAAAAAGTCAGAATATTTCATCAGCAAAACCAGTAAACAGTTTCCTATCACTTTGAAATCCTCAGAAACATGAGGAGTTTGATCCTAAAACATTATTAACTTCTCACTCTAAATGTATTTACACTAGCTGAGAATTAGCCTGGAATGACAATCATAAGAAGATGATGAGGACACTATTGCTAAAACAATAAATGTATGGCAAGTAATTGTCAGAGTAAGACCTAATGTGTCTTCAGGATGATGTATGTGATTAAAATAAACATATTGCATATTACAGCAGCTCATTGGCATCTATAAATGGAGTTGTAACAATATTTTTTGCAGTAAAATTTCCACTCTAGAGGATAGAAAAAGCTTTGAACAGCACGGAAAGAAATTGCTTTAACAGCTCTATTACGGTAATGAAATGTAAGAGCAGCTGATTCCACCACCCATTGCAGAGACTGCTCTTTTGAATGGTGAATGTGGTGAGGTTTGCAAAATAGAGAGCATTAATATTTTTGAGTTGGAACTCGGTTTCCCAAAACAGGCTCAGAGCAAGAGGAAATTCCCCATTTTTAAGAACAAATTAAGCCACTTAACTTTCCCTGCCATCAGAATGAATGCTGGTCTAACAATTTGGTGGAAAAGCTGGAAAAATGGGATTCTTAAAGGTGAAGAAAAGCTAGAAAAGATTGGCCAGTGTAGTGGGCTGACCTGGCAAAATGCCAAGTGCCAACAACAGAGTCAGAGCCCCCTCCAAGGGAAAGGGAAGGAGGAAAAAAAACCCTGGAAAAACTAGAACTTAAAATTGCAAGCTTTTTATATTTACACAGAAGAGAGAAAATTAAAAGCCAAAAGCAATATAAACAAAGGTAAGAAGAAATAACAATAACTCCAGAGTTGCCCACCCAATAATGCAGATTCCATCACCCTGACCCACAAAAACATCCCAAAAGATTCTTCCTGAGAAACACCTAGCAAGAGAGAAGATAAACTAACAATAAAAATGTTTACTTTCCTAACCCAAAAACAGCTGCAAAGTAGCAGTAAGTGGTAGTGGGGCCTAATTCTTGTAGGACAACACAGCAGGTCAACTCACTACCATGGCCATGAAGGAAAAGAGACAGGTATTTGTTTTTATACCTGTTTTGACGTCAGATGATATGAAATATCTCTTTGGTTGCTTAAGTGAGGTTACACTTGTCTCCTTTCTCTAATCTACATAACACTATCTGGGCCTACTGAAATTAAGGCCTAATCTAGGCATAGTTAAAACTAAGGCCAAAACTACCACAGCCAGCAACTGATGTGTCCTTGAAGCATCAAGTGTTAAGTCCAACAGCAGCCTGTCCATAAGCCCTCAGCATGCAAAAGCATGGGCTTGCTTATACTGTATTGATGCTCTCATAAGCATTTTTTAAGACATGGATTGATTTAAGAGTAGTTAATTAAAGGTGACCATTAGTGTACTGTGCCATATGTACTGTGAGAGGAATCAGTTCGTGTTGACCATCTGAGCCTCTCATGAAGTATGGTTATACATGGCATCAGCTGACTGGAAACCCTATCACACCAGTGGCAAGGACAGATTAAACTGATTAACAGTGAACACTGATGAAGTGCTCTCCCATTAGTTGCTGAGAATTGCATCGTGAATATCTTTCATCTTCTAGCATTGAGCTTTTTGTATACAGTCTAGATTAGATATGATGGTGACTCTCCAGGAAGCAAAAGCGAGTATTCAAAGAAAATATTTTTCTGAAGTTGAAAGAAACAGCCTGGCTATTTTTTATTCTCTGACCACAAAAATACCTCGTGGCAATTATGTCTTTTAAAACTGTAACTCTGTCTCACTATTTACATTTGAACAGCTCTGTAAGAGCAAATAACAAACAACAAAAAAATCACAAGAGAACATCAGCTTTTACTTGGAGTTGAGAGGAATTATAATACTGAGCAATAAAGTGATAAAATCAGTGAAAGGCAACTCTCCTGTTGTGTGTTTAAGTGCAAACTGCTTACACCATGGGTGTTTGAGTTGGGTAACTACCTTTCAGAGCACTGTATCACTCTGTAGCACATCCCTGTCCATGGCAGGGGGCTGGAACTAGATGATCTTTAAAGGCCCCTTCCAATCCAAACCATTCTGTAGCTCCACCATTAATAAATAGTTTTTATGTTCAGTACTGTGTAAATACATCAGATTCCCCTCTGAAAAGCAGCTTGTTTGAAGGATGTATCAGAAAAGAGAGAGAAAAATCACTATCAGACAACTTCCATCAAAGCAGCCAACCTTGCCTTTTTTCATACTGTAAATTTTCAAAAGTGGGATGAACTGAGATATGTGGGGTTTGGGAGCATTTTGGAATGTAATTAAAAATAGGCCAGTAGGAAAATAAAGGCTTAGCCTCTTCAACAAATTATCTCAATTAATCAACAAAAATGGAACCTGACTCTTCATTAACTGTGTTGGAATTATCCTCCTTTCTGAAAGTAGACTTGCTCACAATGTTTATGGGTTTGCTGCCATGAGAAACAGTTGCAGGATCCAGTCCTCTGCGGTTTAACATGATCCATCAGCTGATCGCTTGTTCTGCTGCTAGGCAGATCATTGACACCATTACGATTTCATCCGCTGCCTCAAAGCCAATTTCCCTGCATATAAGCACTTCATTCAGAGCACAGAAAAAATACATTAGCGAAACAATATAGCATACTGTACAACAAGGATTTTCCTGCACTGTAACTCTACAGCTCACCAGGCAAAAAACACTTCTTTTTATTCTAGTTCCCCAGGGTGCTACATGGAGACACCAATCCTGAGACGGATTAACTGTGGCGCTTTCATCAAGAGGAACTTGTCTTCACTCTGACTTTGGAATAGAAAGGACGTGCTATTACCCTTCGACTTTGAAAGAGAAAAGCTTTCTACCTACATTCTTTGCTCACTTCCAAAGTTTAGCTCATAGGGATTAGAATTCACTAGATATAGGATAAGCCGCTTTCAAAATACTTATTTAAGGAAAGGAGAGAGCTTTCAGATATCTTTACTGAATGTTTACTAGTCTTAAAAATGGGTAAGTTGGACTTAAAGTATAAGCAGTATATTAATTCTTCTCATGAAATAAAGGAGAGTAGTCAGGAAAAAAGGGGAAGTTTTTGGTTTCTCTCTGTTACTTTTAAATGAGATTTGATGTTTGGTGCCCAAACCCACCCTTTTCTTTTCCCTAATCTATGGGTAATTTTGGCGGCACTTTGATTTTGAGAACCCGATTTGATCCATACTACAGAGCATAAAGTTTCTGGCAGCAGGTGTTTAATATCTCCTGAGTATTGAGGTCTCTGTAAGGTATTTCAATACCTTGCCTTGAGGTGTGCAGAATGCCAGAATCACTACCGATCTCAAGCCAACATCTCAGCTCCACCCAGGATGTATTCGGATCACTGGCTTCAAAGGAGTTTGAAATCTCTAAGTATTGGGTAAGGTCTGGTATCACATGATGACTGTATAATTCTTTTGCAACTACAATTATCTCAGATCTGAGAAAAGAAACAGAGCTCTTTCTGGGTTTGATTTGGATTTCATTTAAACATGCTTTAAACCCTGTACAGATTTTAGCTGATTTCAGCTGATTTCATTGCCACTGAATAAGTCCGCACTACAAAACATCACCCACAGCTTCCTGGCCAAGGTCAAACAGAGCCTAGTTTTCTCCCTGGGCTTTCAGACCAATTGCAAAAATACCGGGCTGTCAGTGAAATAAATAGCTACGCTGACTTGGGATGGGATATTTTTTATGACCAAAGCCTGACAATATTGTTTCTGAAACTGGTGACTTAAGGTTTAGACAAAACAGGCAATTTAGTGAGGCAGCAGTGCGTGAAGGACACTCCAACACTAGCTTTGCTGTGGCCACTGCATGAGCAAGCCAGGCTGTCCCTCATGGTGATCCTGCCACAGGTGGCAGCTCATTCCTTATAGGAAGGATAGTCAGTCACCACGGGAAGGGCTGTCCCACACCATGGTGGTGCTGGAATCAGTGGTCCACATTGGCACAAAAGTGCTCTTCGCATCATCAGCTCTTCTCAGCTTCTGAGGGCAGCAGATCAAATGCCTCAGAGACTGCAAGAGAACAGAGCTAAGATATTTTATCAATGTTACAAGTCTTTACAAAAGAAGCTAGTCTGTGTCAATAGTGAATGATACTGCTCAGTTGGAGTATCTTCACTTTTTTTAGTAATTCCCATTATTTCTAGTTTACACAATGCAAACACATCTGGTAGGGAACAGCAGGCAGAGATCTTATGCTTTCTCACCTTCCTTGTGCTGTCCACCCTGCTGCTGGGGAAAGGGCTTGTACAGGTCTGCCAAGGAAGAGGATTAAGGTGGCTGACCTAGCACAGGAAGTCCTTCAATGGGATAACGTTCTTTTTCATCCCACTGTGTTAGCAAGCCTGTTTTTCACCTCGTCTGCTTGGCTGGAGGAGCACCTCCATGCATGGGTGGCAGTGGGAGCTGGAAATGCTCATATGGGGAAGAAAGAAAAGTCGAGAGAGAGATTGCTTTTCTGAGGGTCAGTTTAAATGCTTATCAAACGGCAGAGACAGTCCCATGAGTGTATCTCCAGTGCTTAGGGCAGAGGCTATTTGCTCACCCATCCTGCTGTCCCACAGCTGCCCAAGCACAGCCCTCTGTGTCTGCATGGTGAAATGCATTAGGGAATTGATCTGGCTGCAGAAAAGTATGTTAAAACACCCTCCAAAAAGCAGCATGTTTTTCTTTCCAGTCAGAATCACTTCTCCCATCTGGGCGGCCGCACAGCTGTACAAACAGCTGCGCCAGCGCTGCGGCGGGGCCGGCCGGGAGCGAGGGCTGCGTGGGCTGGTGCGGCAGCACCGCCGATGAAAGGGAAGCCCCCGCCCGAGCCGCCGCCACGCTCAGGTCTCACACAAGGGCCCTCGGTGCAGCCGCGCTCACCTGCCGCCCAGCCGTGAGTGTTCGACTGCGCCGCTCTCCTACCGCACTGAGCATGGGGGCAATGAGCAAGGACCGCAGCAGTATCCCGGCTGTCCCTGGGAGGCTGCTCTCTCCCTGTTTCTAGTATTTCTTGGGAGACAGGCTAAGTAAGAAGAGGATGCACATACTGGGAAACAGGATCAATCAGCACTGTTTCAGGTCTGGAACTGAGTGAGAAACCTGCTGAAACATTCAGTTTAAACCTAAGGTACATCTGAAGGGGCAGAGTTGGAATTTGAATAGATAATCATATCCAAATTTTGATATTCCAGGGAAATAAAAGCCCTTGGGATCATTAATAACTTTCATATCCCAAGGGCTTTTGCCCTTTGTGCAAGTCAACATCTCTGGCTGGTGGCTAGGGTGTTTGTCTAGCAACAACCAAAGAAGATGGTCAAGTACTGTCATTTGTACCAATACACTATGAAAACAGTGCAGTTGCTCATCACTAGGTTGGCTCAGTGTTTGAAACTGGACTAAACCAAACCAAAGCTGGAGTTATAACTTAGAGTGCTATTACCATTGGCAGCCTGACGTAGTATTGCTAATCTAAAGCACAGGGAGGTCAGTTAGCAAAGGTTCCTTCATGTAACATCACAAGATACTGCCTCTGAAATGTAAAGCTGCACTTGCATCACATTCCCTAATATTTCATGTGAGGACTCAAAATAAATGAAGGCTGATGTTTCCATACTGCCCATCAGCAGCAACTAGGTTTAAAAAGGACTCAAGGTACAAACAGCAGACATGGCAAGTCTGTTAGTCAAGGAAAGAAAATTCATTCAGTTTTCAGGTACTGAACATTTGAACTTACCTTTGTGACAAACTTTTTCTTTCATGAATCTTCCTTCACATGTCTAAGGATTAAAGCCTCGCCAGAGTGATGTTGTTTTTACTTGAGTGGTACAAATTCCTTCCCCAAAGATGCACTATGGTATTGTATGTAAAAGCTACACTCCTACTCCAAGAGTGATACATGCCATGTGATTTGAATATTGTCAGTAAGATTACCAATGCCACTTGTACCAGAATTGCTGGGTGATTTTATATTGCCATTATCTCTGTACCATTATACAGCACCACAAAAACACAGGGACCAGCTGAGTTGTTGTAGCAGATTGGAAAAACATTCATAGAGAATGGAACAGAAGGTTCATCCTCATAAAATTCAACTGATACTGCATCTAAATATTAAACTTACTAGGGCTTACTATGTGATGAGTGCTCACAACACGCAGTGTCAGATTAAACTTTATTAATGCTGCATTTCTTTCCACTATTAGAAAAAACGTTTTATTTCTGATCAAGCATATTTTCCTTTTAATATTCTGACCAAAACTAAAACAAGTGACTCAAATGGATTTTGACATAACTTGGATTGGTTTGTCCATATGTGTATATATGCATACACCAAAAATAACACCTCAATTTTTTTGCATCTATAGTTTCTTCTCATGTAATATGTAGCATACACTATTTTTTAAAGTGTTTCTGAATATTCAGCTCTGTGCAGAAATTTTAAATGGTAACAGTATACATTCAAACAGCCATGGAGTAAAATGCCACATTTTTGTTGCAATAGGATTCTTCTGCCTTTAGCTGCATCATTGAGACTTTTCCCCTTTTCATGAGAAATAAATGACAAGCTGATTAATATGGAATTAGTTTCTGTTTAACAAAAACATTTCTTTCCATTGTATTATTACTATTATCAAAGATTTACATTTCATATCATATATAGAACATGATGAAAAAGAAGCAGCACACACAGATAATTTTTTCCTTGCATCACAGTTCAGTGTTGTTATTAGTTGTACCAGTAGACATAATGTTATATTGTTTCCATTTGCCAAGAGCAGTGTTTTAGAGTAAACCTACAAGTTATGCCACTGTTTGAATATGGTCCTAAACAGTAATTTCTCTGATGCATAACTCTGGATCATTAACATTTTTCTCTTCTTGATTCGTGGAAGACCATTTTATTTGATCCATGCTGACACAATTAAAACAACAAAAAGAAAGTTTGCTCTAAAAGCTGAAGTTTTTTCTTAAATTCTGTAACTTGTTTCTTAAGTGGACTATTTTCAGGGGATGGTAAACAACTTAGAAGAACAAATGCTTTTAAATTCATTCATTCATTCATTCATTCATTCATTCATTCATTCATTCATTCATTTTCATTTTTACACGCATCTAAGACCACAAACTCTAAATTAAACCTTTTCAAAATGAGTATATTTAAAAGTTTCACTCTGATAGCAGACAAAAAACTGTTTGCAACATATCTAAAAAATCAGTTGTCTAAAATGTCCAACAAAAAGTACATAAGCATATCTGTACTTTTCTTGTAACTCACAATACACAATTTTCTTACTAATTGTATAGATTTTGCAAAAGTGTGCTTTAGTTATTTTTTGTGTAGGAATTCAGGATGTGTAAATACCGCAATAAGAAAATGGAAATTCTTGGAGACAATTTTTCAGTTGACAATAAGTCTACACATCTTAAAACATGGAAATAGCAGAGTACCAAGGCAAACTTATTTACTTTTTCTACTGCAAACTTCATTGAACTATGGCTAAAGATTCAAGAATAAACTCAGTCTTTAAAATGCACAGGTGCTTAACTGAGATCTTTCATTTTGCAACAGTAGAACAAACATGAGAATCTGGCCCTGTAGACAGCAAGAATGTCATATGATATCTGAATGGTAATTTTCTCTGTATGTGCTACAATAATGCCTTAGACTTGACCTTTGGCTTTGTTGTCACCAAGTATTATCATATGTATAATTTGACCTTTGTCAGTTGTATGAATGCTTGGCCTTGAACTCCATCTAACCTTCTAGGAGCTGTAAAGATAATTTCTATACATTTGCAATAAGGCCTCTGATTTGACCTATGACTCAAATGAACAATAATTTCTTAATATGCCCATTCCTCCTAAGACTATTTCCAGTAATAGTATAATAATAAGGCAATAAAATGTCCTTCATTGTGAACTCATGTTATTCTAAATTTTGAAGGTCTGTGCTTCAGGGCATTCACAGTTCATTACACTTCTGTGTTGTCAAAAGATACTATCAAGGCATCAAAAGTTTCTAGAATTTAAATCCAAGTGAATGAAAGGACAAAAGTGACATTACTTAACTATGTCTATATGGAGACAAAACTAAAGGCAATAATGAGCTTTATTTAGGGAAGTGGGGAAAAAAGCGTATCTTAATAATAGCAAAAGACCATTAATAAACCTGCCATTTCTATTTAGCAATTTTAAGCAGAAAAGGACATTTCAGTTCTGCCCTTCAAAAAAAAAAGATGCATTCCATCATTATACAACAAAACAATAAATAACCAAACATCATGGTATTTTTCAACAAAATACAATAACTGTGATTTCTTCAGGAAAAAAAAAAGAGTTGGTATTAATTTTTGTTAATGTTGGAACAAAAGAGAAGTGCAAACTATTGGAAGTCTGCAGAGGAGTTGTGACTATATTGAAAATGGATTCAGCCTGATGACATACAGTGTGTGATACAGAAACGCCTCTTTGGGCTGTATAAGACTGCAAGATCACCTTTCCAACTACACAGTTTTTCTGCTGCACTTCAACTGCATTTCACACCATATTTTGCTTGGAGCGGAATGCTAATGGGTCATCATATTTGATGATCAGGCCTAGTACAGAAATTTTCTCTTTTTATGCAGCTGTACCCAAAACCTGAATACATTCAAACACTCACTGCAAATGAAAAGCCCTGATTTGAAAACCAGTAACTCAGGAACTTGGTCCTATACAAGTAGAATATCGAACATACATAATTAGATTACAGGCTCTTGAGTAAGATAAACAAAACAGCCAACATGGAGTGATTGAAATCAGTAAACAGCAGCTGAAACACCAGCTGCCAGCCATTGCTCAGATTTGGCTGGTATGAAGGCAGAGATGAGTTATGGGAAGCATAAAGTGACTTTAACAAGGTTAGTTGCAGCTGGAATATTTATAAAAGTGGATGTTCAGCAATACACTTGCACTTCCTTTAGTGCTGTCACTTGGATCTACAGTCCTCAGAGTGTCTTTTTTAATCACACAGAAACCTCATTCCTATATATATGCTTTGTAGAAAATATTCCACACCTTCTTTCAGATTTTCTTCCTTTTATTTTCTTTTTTCTTGAAACTTTGTGTCTTGGAAATTACTTTGTATGGCTTTTACTCCATTCAAGCCATGGCCTTTTTGTGGAAATGAATTTTTTTTTTACTTGGAGTTGAAATGTCTGTGTAACTGGTAGCAATGCTATGACATGATCAATGTGACTCCCCTCCTTATACAAATTGCTCCTTCCGAGATATCTGTCTTTCTATCTTAGTTTTCTTCCCCACTGCGAAGGCTGGTGACATGAGAATAGCTCAGACACATCACTCAAGATTAATCAGAAGCTTCAGAGTACAGAGAACAATACAAGAGATAAAGGCCAAATTATTAGTAGAATACACAAACTGAGATTCAATTCTAAAGCTTTATGCTGCTCTTTTGCTTTCAAGTAGAGACTTTATATAGTCCAGTCTTGGTGGTAAGGGCCACTCTCATGGTCACTTGGAGGTCAGCTGCCACAGACAGAATCAAGAGGTGAAAACTGAATAATGAAAGTGCCTTTAACTGAAGAGATCTCTCCTAAACAAAGTGTTTCTTTGGCAACAAGTAAATACTTTGGGTTCTTCAAGATTAGAGAGATGTAATATGGGTGGCCAAAAATAACAGAACATTCAGAAAAGTTTGGCTCCAGAGCATATCTCTATCTTGAATAAGCAGATTAAGAATCACTTATTTAAAAATGTTTTTCCAACAAGAGTGAGCTGGAGTATTTGGCTTGCTACAGATGCACTGGTCAAGAGAAACTAAAAACACAAAACCTCAAGGATTAAAGCTTTTAAAACCATGTTTTGTCAGCTCAGACTTTTCAGAAAAATGCAAATTTGACACTGCTCTCTGATCTGAGCCTTGAGACTTTCATTAACATCATGAGTCCTTCCAGAAATATCCAGCAGACTTTTCTTAAATCCTTAATTTTCTTACTTAAAATCCTCTCATGGTGCCCAAGGGACTGTGCTTTCACTGTGTCCAAGGGAAGGGCAGCTGAGGCACCTCACTGACTTGGCAGGATCCAGTGCAATAGGGATGCATGGTGTTGGACCATGGGACACAATGCTTCTGCTCTTTCCACCAAGCATTAGGGAACCTGTCTTCTTGCAGAGAGACTCAAGGAAAAGCCACTGGTGAGCTCAGCTCCTCACCCTCTTCCCATGCACTAGGTCACTAGTGTGACAAAAGCAGTGTCCTGTCTCAGTTTTTCAGGCAGTAAAATTCTTCTGACTTCTAGCACCAGAAGCACTCAGAAGTTGAGTGGTTGTGCCACTAGCATTTGCTCCCCCAATGTACATCCCAACAGTACCCTCTTTACCTTACCTTACACTCACCACTGAGTATGGTGGGGCAAAAGTGTCTGCTGGGGCTCAGATGTGACAGGAAAAGAGAGGTAAAAAGAAAGTTGAACAAGTAGAAGACAGAAGATGGTGAGAACCTAAGGGATTAGATGAGGTGGGCAGTATGTATTTCAGGTAACAGGTGGATAATCATTCAGCTGGCCAAAAAAACAACTGTCATGGAAGGTGAAGACACCAAAGCAGGAGCTGTGCTTTAATGGCTTTTGAGGTCTCATGCTGAGGGTTAGCAGCCCTCTTGGCTGTTTTCCATTCTGCTGTTCTAGAGACGCAATCACAGCTCTTGTTCTGCACACGAGAAGTTTCTGCTCCATTTCACTCTCTGGGAAGTCCTTTTTGCTCTAGAAGCTTTTTCACTTTCACAACCAAGCAATGTTAACAGCACTGTCAAAAGAAACATATTTCTTCATTCTGCTTTAATAAGAAGTGAGAGTAAAGGCATTTTTTTACTGCTGATACTGTAACTAATATTATTTTACTAATAATTTGTTATTATTTGAGGCTGTCAGTGAAAGGCAAGCAGCTTTCAAAGGCAAAGGTTGTATCAGCCCCTAGAGATTTTTATGGGGAGCTTGGCATCTATGTGAACCCTACAGTGTTATAACACTCCACTAATAGTAATGAAAACAATATACAGCACTTAGAGCATAAAAAGGTCATTTTTATTTTTATTTAACTCAAAGTTAAAAAAGGAAAGGGGAAAGTAAGGGTAAGGGGAGGGGGAATTGGATGGGGAAGGAAAATAGGAAGGAGAGTAGGAAAAAAAAAAAGAAAAAGAAGACGAAAAAGGGGAAAAAAGGGAAAAGGAAAAGTTGGGCTGAGACATTTCCAAAACACAAACTCAAACTCTACTCCTACTCCCTGCAAACTGCTTTCTTATGCACTGGATTACGAAGTTTTCAGGGCTGGATTAGAGGCTGCTATAAAACAGTTTGCCTGACACAGAACCACATTTAAATTAGCAGTGCCATAAATGGCACTGTGAGTGAGGGAGGGCCTGCTCGTGATTCAAGGATATCATCTTTTGTATAATTTTTCCAGTGTCATAAATTCTGTTCAAGTTCCTAGCAATGCTCCAAAATATATTGAATAGATGTCTTTCATAAAATGTTGTACACGGAACAGAATTAGAGTTTGTGGATCACATTTATTTAAGACTAGCCTAATTCATATATATATAAACCTCCAACAGCATGATTAAACTCATAGGTTTTTAGATGCAATTTTTTATCTTACTGAGATGTTTATGCTTAGCTGGAGGGTTTTAACTGTGATTGGCATATTTTTTTCTAGAGGGGAAGGTAAAGTATTTAAAACCTTTTGGTATGGAAAACCCACAGTTTGTCCACCTCAAACAATCTCTTCTCTCCCTCGGTTGTCACAGCAACAACTTCAGCATTTGAAAGGAATCTACTTCAATAATCTAAGCCTCTGATCTTTGACAGGCTTATAATGAAGGAACAGTTTGTTAATGCTGACATAAACATTTTGAAAACTCAAAGGTACAATTATTTCAGGTTGTTTAGGAAGTCGGCACTACATGGTCAAGAGAACAGCACTCTGCAAAAATATTTACTCATGCAATTTCCTAGTGAGAAAAACAACTGCTGACTGTACAGCTGAACTGAGATTCCAGCCCTGTGGTTTAAGCAACAAGAATATTTCTTTGTCTCCTACCCATTTATAGTTCATTTTTTTCTCCCTTATAATCCCACGATGATCTTTCAAATAATTCCAGGATCGTTCAACTCAATCTCTTTATTTCAAAATAATAAAAATTAAAACCCAGGCTGAATTAGACCCAATTCCAAGCAAATCTCCCAGCTATGCTTCTTGTAATAAAGTCAGAACTGCCTCTCAGCCAGCCAGCTGTGATGGAAGTTGTTTGCCTGTTTAGCAAACAAAACTGTTATTTTTTCTGGGAGGAGGGCAGAAAGTTGACACGATGACAAAGTTCCCCAGGCTGCACTCAGCAAAGTAGTCCCCATGCTTTCCAGGCAAAGCAAAAGCCAGAGCCGGCAGTGAACTCGGGGCTGCACTTTGGAGTCAAAGCTACAGTTGCTCTGGGGAGACCATCACTCTTGGAGCAATTTTCTACAGTAGCACGAGGGCTCCAGTGGTCCTCAGGGGTGAAATCCATCATGCTGCATGCTGCACTCTATCAAGAGGGGCTCCGAGAAAGGGTCAAGTGGTCCGCTGCCATGCTGTTTGAGCTCATCAGAGACATATTTAATTTAATTAAGGTTGTCAGCACTATTGATTTTGGCAGTTTCAATTACCGTGCTGTTATGGCTTCTGGATCTACTGATCTGTGATGAGCCCTATCAGCACTGGCACACATTGAGGAAAAAGCCCTTTGTCTCCTTTAAAACCTGACACATCCTGCCATAGGCCATAACTTATTGCTTTTATCCAGCCCAGCTCCTCTTCTGTTCCTCATAATTAATTTCTCATTAGACAGCTCTTTATTGTTTAATTTGTGCAGTTTATAATCAAATTGGGCACATTAATTGTAGTTGAATTTAAGGCTAATGAAAAATAAAGGTTTTCAATAACTTACTCTTCAATTATTTCAGACAAGATAAAATAAAACACTTTAAGAGTTGTCAGCTTTTTAAATTATAAATTAGGTTGTTTAAAGAGCATGGGCATTTAGGAAGCAGTTATCACACATTTAGTAATTATAAATCCTATGCTCCAATACAATTATTAGGATATATTTACAATTCCTCTTAGTTTTTTTCCACCCTGTTGTTAGTTAACTGCATAACATCTAATTGTTGGTGGTTAAAAATAGCATAATTTGAAGTCCCTGGACCTGATTCTTCTTCTTCTACAGACTGAGCTGTAAATCAGCACGTCTGAGGAAGTCCATATCCGTAATGCTAGAACAGGAAAGGTGTCTGAAACAGGAGAGGTGCCTGGGTAAGAGGAAGAGGACCCCATTTGGTAAAGATTTTATAAAATGGTGATCATTCTTCTAGGCAGCATTATAGGATTCAGCCCCTTTCCTTCTATAAAATGGTAATACATGGTTTACATTAGGACCGGGACAGCAGCTAGCAAAAATCAGTTAAATTCCTCTGGATGTAGACTGCACTTTCTCCTATGATGTGCATAATCTTCATTTTAGCAATAAGAAAATGAAGGCAGAGAAGCAGTTTATTTGAGAAGGCACATGGGAGCTGAGGCCAGCCTGCTGGGGTAGACCTTGCTTGTTTGATTTTTGTTTTGGATTTGGTTTTGTTGTTGTTGTTGTTGTTGTTTGGGGTTTTTTTGTTTGTTTTTTTAGTTATCAGTAATTAGGGAGGGGGAAGGAGGATGAGAAATAAGATGGGGTGAAAAATTCAGGTGGTACCTATCTTCTTCCTTGCAAAGATACAAACTAAGAAAATGAGTATTCTTCTTTGCTCAATGGCTGCATTCAATGCATAGCATTTTAGAGGTGAGCAAGAAAAGCAAAGGAAAAAAGGCAAGTTTCACATCACTGCTGAGGGGAAAATAGGGGTACTGTAGGCCGTCTTTTGGATGTGAAGGAATGATGAGAGAATTTGATTTCTTATGTGCTCTCCTTGCCCAGATGTGCTGGGGAGTCTAGCATGATACACTGTGTGAAGAGTATATACTTAGGCTGGGTAAGTACTTGAGGAGGGACTGGCTGCTGGGTATCCTATTTCCTGGAAAAATGTTCACATTGCCTTGTAATAGAGTTATTCACCTTCTCTTTCTTAAATATTAGGTAGTATAGTTCTAGTTGGGCAGGAAGAGCTAACTTGTGCTTTAAGTCTGAGAACTTGTTTCAAATACCCCCCTTTTACTGAGGGCTGGAAGGGATCTGAAGTCAGCACTGCACCTCTTACCTGAATGGTTTAGCACCACATGTTCCAGGTGATATAAACCAACCACTGAGAGTAACGGAGAGCAGCTCTCCAGACTGCAGTTGGGATGCCCACTGGCAGGCTGGGTGGTCAGCATCTGCATGTGCCCAGCCCACAGCTCCCAGGGCAGGGATTCCTGGTCACAGTGTGTATATGCAGGGGAGTGTGTGTGTGTATGTGTGTGTGAGCTGCTTCACATTCCCTGTGCAAGCAACCAAATGGTCACCTGTGCTTCTTCCCAGCAGGAGCTACTGCTGCACTTGATGGTGCACCTGCTTGAGGGAACGATGGGGCAGAGCATACCCAGTAGCTACATACCAGAAAATGTATAAATTGAAATACTGCATAGAAAATGGTCACACTCGCTGCTGCAAAAGTGCAAGGCTGCTGCTTTGTTCATCTGTCACTTGCTACTTGGTGTTTTTGATTTAAAAAGAAAAAAAAAAAGATGATGCTTGTGATGTTCTACAAGAATAAAATTTGCCCACAACCTCACAAGGTCAGTTTATTACCCAAATAGTATATATAAAGAGAAGAAAATGTTAGAGATTTTCTTTGTGTACCTCAGTTCAAATTGAAGTTATTTTTTTATTTCAGCATAGTGTTTTTGTCCAAAATTCCTTGGTGGGGACTTTGCCCTTGTGGATTTGCAGGAATCTTCTAATTTATGTATTGCTTCCTGTCTGGAATGAAGAGCTGGTCACTATTGCTAAATATTTCAGCACCGTGTATATCCTCTAGCTCAGAATTATTTGGAACAGAAGAAGGAGACACTGTTTTCCCAAATACTCCCAACCTCTCTACATCAGTAACCAAATGAATATGACAATCTTCACCTGCCCTGTTTTTGGAAAGCAAAGAGAGAATACCTTCCTTCAATAAGGGTATGAGAAATGCTGGATGCAGGAATTTTGTCACCAGCCATGCACAGCCAGGAGCTGTGGAGTCAGTGAGCTGCGCTGCATTTCACCAGTGCTGAGTGGCAGGGACAGGAAAGGAAATCAGTGCACTGGCAGGAGAAAAGGGCTGCTGGAAACTCAGCATCTGATAAGGATGCACGGGAACAGCAGGGGAAAAACAGATCAGAAAACCTTGAGTAATGTGTGATATAGGATGGCAGGACACACTTTGACCTCAATCCAGTGAAAGCATAGGTGTACCTGGTGGGTACCACATGCAGAAGTTACACTCTTTGGAATGCTTTTAATTATTCTTCTCTAGAAACTTAGTGTGCATAACTAATTTCTGGACTGAGAACCTACTACCAGCATGCTCTTCCTTTACTTAACTTTAAATTCCTGGATATATTTATTTCCAAAAACCCTGGCCTATGGTCTTCACTCTTGCTAGGAATTAGTGTCATCCAATAGACAAAAGACCTTCCACATAGTTTATCATCACCCCTTGACAGCAGTTCAGTTAGCTTTGTGCTGTGTTACCCACAGGGCAATCAGATCCCCTAATTTCTACCTGGCATCTGACTGTAAATAGGACCATCAGACCTGGTTGTATATGCAACAAGTAGGCAACTGAACCCTGTAAATGTCTTTCTCCCTTAATTTAAAAACAACAGAAAGATTTTTAAAGGGAAATTTATATTTAAAAATATTAATATTAATTGTTCCCAGCCAAAGTCACTTTTGGCCAAGTTTCAGCAGTAAGGAAACTTTTATTACCCAAGAAATGAACTCATGAAGAGAGGTTTGTAATGGAACCAGTGAGAGACTGCAGCAGCACTGTTAGCAGGTGCCACTGTTACAGAAGTGACACGGTGAATAAGACTTCAAGAGATGCAATAGCTAGGGCTGCGCCCACCCATGCAGCTAAAGTTCTCTTATGAACCTCTGTTTGCAGGGGTTTGGTACTTTAGCCATAAAAGCATACCTCAGACTGAGAGTGAGAAAATAGAGACACAGCACTCCAGGGCAGTTGAAATAAAAAATAATAAAATCCATATAGTTATTTTGAAGGATCTCTTTGGGAATTTGTAAATTTTAAAAAACCCCACACTTCTTTTGCAATTAAATTTGGAAGATTATTGGTCGATAGCATTAACTGGAGAGGGTTCTTTTTCAGTTTGTTGCATTTTAACTTAGAGCCCTTGAAATGCCTGTGGTGTTTTTTAAGCTTAAAAAAATCTTATAGCTCAATTAAGGGATAACAGAAATAAACCAGGATTACCTGTGTGTAATTACACAAAGTTAGAACCAGGAAAACAATACACTACCACAGCTCTCTTGGGTAATTTGAGCAGTCTCCATAGAACAAAAAAAAGGAAGGTTGTCTCAGCTTATACCTGAGCATTTACTGCAAGATAGCAAAAGACTCCCAAGCCCAAAAGACCACAGAAGTAGATTGAAAGACACCTCTTTTTTCTTGATTAAGCTTTTAATAGCCTTAAAGGATATATTACAGAACTGAGCAAACCCTGTACCAGAGCACAAATTGGATTCAGTGCTCTGCTCATTTCTTGAACTATCTTATTCCTCTTGACCACTCTGCTCCCACTGTCTTCCCGATGTCCACCAATATAATACTGCAGTCCAGTCTGGGCTCAACTACATAAACTTGGCCAAAATTAACTCAAATCAGATCAGTGTACCCATATCTGAAGGCAGAAACTATTATTTAGTACTTCCTCATCAGTACTGATTTTCTGTAAATGTCGAATTAATCCTCACACAGCTTTAAGAAGTGAAGACATCTTCATTGCAACAATTTGAAAACATCAAAGTCAACCAGATACCCCATCACATTCCTGAAGGAATAGGAAAGTATGGCAGAAAAGTCAGCTTGGGAGGCAAACAGCTTGCTCCTTCTTCCCATATTGAGTGGGATTACCTAAACTCATGGCACTTTTTGACTATAAATACCTACTTGCAGCCACACTGACATGCTAGCTGAATTTAGCTCTCTGTGTTTGGACATTGTATAGCTGGCTGAAATTCAGCCTGTTTGGATTTAAAATGCTTCATAATTTAACCAAGCTTCATGGTTTACAGCATAATATGTATATATGAATGGTAGTGGATAAGGGGATCCACACCTTGACTGGTCAAGAAAATTGACCATAACACCAGTGCCAATCAATCACTTTATTCCATCAAAAATTTTCAAGGAGAAGAGATTAATCCATCTGCAATTATAACATTAATACCATTGTAACCATCTCAAACTGGATTTAAACATACATATGTGAATAGCAGCACAGTATACACAGTACATATGTAGTACTGGTGTATGCTATTTCAGTAACTCAAAACACACGTCATGTGTTTTTTAAAAGCAGCCAGGTAGAGTGTAGCTATCTCCTTATCACTGTCAGAGTTCCCCACCTGAACCAAGTCTACATATTTATTGGTGTTAGACATGAAGTGGACCTGCCCTCAGCTGTATTTGGTTAAACTCAGTGTAAATGGTACCTTTCAATTCTGAGGTGCTTTACCAGCCTGGTGATAAGGCATCCGTCCCACAGTATATTATAGCAGTATATTATAGCCGGTGAGCTGGGTTAATTTACACCAGCTGAACTAGTCCTGTACAGACTGGGCAGACACAACACCAGGACCCTGGGAGGCTCCTTGTGCATTACAGAAATCCCTGGCCTCCCCTTCAGAGCAACCTTTCCGCCCTCAGCACTGTGGAGACAGTAAAAAGCATCTGAAGCTCAGGCCCTAACCTTTTCTCTTTGAACTTCTCAAATTTATTTTTCTATGCCTGAAATATTTGTTTATAAGACTAATATGACCACCAGAATGAAAATGAGCAGTGACTCTTAGCTTTGTCTTTTGGACTCTGTACGACACGACATATTCTGCATACTCAGACACAGAATGCACAAGGAGCACCAAAGGTGAGGGTTTAGAAACTGAACACATACAGTACCTCTGTTCATCAGGGGCCAGAATCTATTTTCAGACCAGTGAGTGCAAATGTATATTTATTTTATTTTTGCTGCTTAATTTTAAGATACTTATTGTCATTTCCCTGGCAGCAGGGTGTCAGAGGATGAGATTCTAAACTCAAAGGAATGACCTTTTCCATTCCATCTGCCCTTATTTAGAAGTGATGGCCTCCATTTCTTTTTTTTATTTTTTAATAGAAAAAACTCCCTCTTTATTCTGTCCTTCAGGCAAGTTCACTGAGTCCACTGTTTCAACAGGAGCTAAAGACATGGTTCTACTTACCCTCCCCCAAAAGGTCTCTATTAATTGTTTTCAAATGTTGGCAGCCATGTGAAACCCTGCCTAGCAAGTCTGGCTCCTTATATGATTTTTATTAAAATTCACTTTGCACACAAGGCACATGAGATTTATGGCTGAAACTAATAGGTTGGTTCTCACTAAGACATAAATCCATGGGCTGTTTATTGAGGCTCATGGACATTGAGAAGGCAGGTAATTGTTACTGTGAGTGTTCTGCTAAAAAACAGTCAGTTATGTCTCTAAGGAAATTTGTTTAACTAAACAAACCAAGTAAGCTTCTTTAAAATTAGTTTATCTGTGATGGTGAATGGAAGAACCAATGGTGCAGGGTAATTTATATATCTCATCCATACGGTTTAATTTCACTCATAACACTTCTCAGGTTTTCCTTTTACATAATGTCTCATACTATAAAGAACAAATGTAAAAAGGACCCCATTCATTTTCTTTCCACATTCCTGTTATAGCTATTTTCAGTTTATACATCAGAATTTCTACTTTCTTGCTACTGACCCTTACAAACTCCAGCTGAGGTTTCACAGGTCCAGTTCCTCCTGGCTTGTTCACAATCACAATTGGCCACATGAACTCAGTGAATGATTCTGAATGGCATCACACAAGTGGAGCAGAGCCGGGACTGATCCTTTCCTCTCAGGGTCTGACCATATTGCCATGTACTACCACTTGCCAGTTAGACTTGCCAGTGAGCAAGTTGTACTCTGGAAGCCATTTAGATGTGTCAGCTCAGTCCTGTGCCACAGCAAATAAGTCCTGCTTCTCAACATCATGTTACCTTTCAGCAAGACCCAAACCCGTCTAAATGGCTTCCACCTCACATGTGGTTTGCAGCTTGTCAGTTCACAGGAGAGAGAGATGTAGCTAATGCCTCCTGAACAGAGCTTCTACTCTCAGCTGTGCTGGCAATACAGTACTGAAGAGGAGACACAACCTTTCTGCTCCTGTGATGAGATTACCCAAATCAAGCTCTTAATAGCATCTTAGATCACACCGGGCACCTTTTCTAGTGTTCAGTCTCCCTTGCAGAAGCATGAAGGTGTCACACAAGTCTCATGTCATATTTTCCAGCTTCATGAGTCTGTCTCAAGTACTCCAGGACAACTCACATAACCCTTGACAGTTTTATTTACCCACAGTATACCTCAGTGCTATGTATTACAGAATCACAGAATTGATTGGGTTGGAAAGGACCTCCAAGATCATCAAGTCTAAAGGAGTGCTTATGCTATGCACAAGTGTCATATTGTGGGTTCAAAATAACTAAGCAGTCTGACTGATAAAGCTTAGTAACTCGGCACAGTGTTATACTGCTATAGACATACTGCTTGAACAGTCTAAACTAGCATCTCATAATATTTGCTCAAGGCAGATTTTTGTCTCTTTTGTTACATGCTGCAAAAAGCAAAGAAAACCAGCACTAAAAAACAAGAACAAAGGAGTGGAACAGTACATACAATGCAGCTGATTATTTTTTTAGGTTGATACCTTGTTCATTTTAAAATGGTATGTAAATACTGAAACCCCCCAGACAGCTAAAGAAATACCTGAAATTCCATAAATTCTTTAGTAGATGAAGAATTAACATGAGTACAGACTTCAACAATTTGCAAGAGTTTAGGTATCTTTATGGCAATGGTGTTTACCCTGAGTTTCCCATATGTCCTGGTTCTGGTCTCTAGACAAAGATATTTTCAGAACAATTTTTCCCTCTTTCCCCCAGTTTTCCCTTCTTGTCAAGCTGTTTCTCCTTCACTCATTTTTACAGCATTTGCTTAGCAGTCTATCAGTTATCTTAATCTGTTAGGTTGTTGTTTGCTGATGAAGTCTCAACGCTCTTGTCTGATCTAGTGACTAGGTCAGCAAGGTTGTGTGTCCTGGGGACTTGGGGAACTGTATGGAGATGACCTCTGACACTCATCAAAGGCTCCACAGCACTGTTTGGCTCCTATCAGTTTAATCAGCTGGCTTATTCCTGCTCCTTCACCATTCATGACATGATTCTATTCCTCACTGCCTGCCTTTCAGAACATACAGCCCTGCTTACACACTGCTCCTTCACACTGAGTTTGGCTTCTATGAGCAGTCTCATGCAATGTACCATTCATTCTCGGCATGACTTGCATTTTACAGAAAACTTCCTTCATGCTGAAAGAAAGGGCAATAAATACAAAGATTTGTTTTTTATTTTAGGGAGATAGAGGTCAATATAATTCCTGGATCTTTTCAGGCGGTTTAAAGTGATGCTGAAACTGTTAAGTCCATGTCTCTTTTACATGCTTTCCAAGAAGTAGAGGTATTTAAAAAAAAAAAATCCCAAATAACATTTCCATGAAAATGTGATGAAAAACACACAGAAATTGATACAGAAATCTGTCTGCTCTTACCTGGTGAAAATTAGAGCAAAGACAAAACTGTCTCAAAGTGTTACTTAATTTTTAAAAGAATTAAGGCCCTATAAAATATTTTCCCAGTTTTCTTCTGCAGTATATGAGACAGATTTATCAATAGAGCTAAAGAAGCTGTTCCAAGTCCCTTGCTGCTTCCTGGTTAGCTCCACATATAGGAAACACATACTCCATGATACTTGATGCAGAGAGTGTGAAACCTGGGTTCCTGGTTTCTGTGCATATATTGTGGCTGCATCTGGGCTTGCCAGTGGAGGACATCAAACACTAAGGGAATGAAGGCTGCACAAAAACTTAAAATGTGTCAGCAGTGACCCTTAAAGTCTGCTAGGGGTTTTGTACAGGAAGACTTCTCCTCTGTGATTTTTCAGCTGAATTAAAACATAAAGATAAAATAAAGACAGTCTCACATGGATTACTTCAGCTGTAAATCTCCTCCCCAAAACTATCAGAATCTCAAGACCAATTGAGAAATGAGGCTATCCATGAGCACTTCAGCCCTCTGATGAAGGAGTTTGTTTTCTTGTTAGATAAAGGACAAATACGGTGTTCTGTGTTTCAACCATGCAAGGGAAGGACAACTTGGAAGCAGAATAGCATTCCAAGTGAATTTATATTAGAAAGTGGCCACTGCAACCATTGCTCCTTCAGACCCTCAGAGGTATCCCACAGAATATCATAAAAACTATCTGCAACACAATGAACTCCAAGCTATGCCAGCAAGGCTCAGACACCTTGTCTGCAATGAAAAGATTACAGTATAATGCAGTGCATTGGCACACCAGCATGAGTGTGTTTCATTGGTGCAACATCAACTCAGCTAATATAATATAAGTTATGCTGACAATACTTCACTGTGTGAAGAAATGCCTAAATAGTCTTGTCTGAATGCTTTTTGCTTTTTTTTTTTTGCTACACAAGAGAGGTAGAATATTATATAAATTACAGTGGTTAATAGCCTTTTGATTCATCACTGAATCTCATAAAAAGAGGGAGTGATTCCTGAGGTGGATAAATTCTGTTGTATAATGTGAGGATCAGTCTTGTAATCCTTGCTAAATCAACAACTCTTTGCTCCCATTGAGCTCAAAACCTGTCCCGAGAGAACAACAAAAGTAGTCTTTCACCATAGAAAACAAAAGTATTTCTAAATATTATTTTTTCTGCAAATGTTATTCATCAAGAAACCTTCATTTTCTGTAATATATTTCAGAGCTTTTTCTTTTTTTCCTATTTTTTTCTATTCTGATGTGGGAAGTTAGACTGCCAATCTCCTTAACAATTGAATTTGTTTGTAGTCTGATATGCCTGACAGTGACCTGTTAATACTAACTGTTAAGTTTTCATATGTTTACTGAACATTTTCAGCCTAAATACACTAATTGAAGTGCATGAAGTGTTTAGTTTTGTAACCAAGATGCAGTATATAGAAAACATAGGACGAAGAGTTACTTCACATTTTTATGTTGATGCTTTAGCAAACTTTCAAATTGCAAAATTACACTCTTGTAATGAGGACAATAAGAAGATAAACTTGTATTTCTGAAGTGTCAGCTCCTCAGCTACTGCAGGTTATAAAGCATCACATCAGAGAAAGCGTTACCTCTATAGGTGTGCAAAAGTAGTGAGATTTTTTCTGTCTTCTCATTTCTTTTGCTGAGTTGGTGGGATTTCTGCAATTAGTGCTTATTTAATGCTATTTTTCAGTACACATCAACATCACTGTTACACAGGAAGCAAGTCTAATTATATATTTGGGAATCTGAGGCACAAAACTGAAGCATCAGGTCAACAATAGAGCGAAGATATGAAAAAACATCTATTGTGGTCCAGATTTCATCTCCAATCTCTGGTTCACCCTGTCTTAGGGAAGGAGAGAATGCTTCTTTAGTTCTGTCACATATTTTAACTTACTAATAGAGATTAAATCAATTCACTGTGATCATAAGTGAATGCCTTAAAAGCTGCCTCAAAGCCACTGTTATTTTCTGTATTACTTTCCCAGAAGTAGCTGGGTGGGGAGTCCCTGGCTTTGTGCACATGCCTTACCATGGAAATGAGTGGAGTTCCTCTCAAGCACAGCCCTACAGCTGTGCAGGAAAGGTTCAGAGAAAGGCAGGGATGTGCAGTGAAGAGAAAAAAAAAACAAGACCACCACAAACAGCAAGAGTTCAGCTTTGTGTACTTGCCCACTTTGTCCACTAGCATGTGAGCAAAGAACTGGAAGTCCATTCTGTGCCACCTTTTCCACTTTTAGCGTGCCTTTAAAAAGGAACATGGAAATCAGTTACCTGGTCTACTTCTTTTATTGAGGAGTAAGAGGCTCCTCCACCTGCACAACAGGCTAGCCTCAGCTTTATCTGTTTAGCTCATTACCACCAAAAAGTTACATGATACAAAGGTATGCAGCAATGTGATTATATTAGGTTACACAAAAAGAAATACTATAACTTAATAGCTTACCTAAAATAATGAATAAATATTTTGGATCTTACATCCATAATTTACCTTTCTAATGGATACGCATTTCAGTGGATTTTCCTATAAAAATTTAGAATATTTTAAAAAGTGGGTTTTAAAATGAATATTATTTTGCATTGTATTTAGGATCTTTTAATTTGTCTAGCAATTTTGGTTTTGTTTCTTTTACTATACTCAGTAGAAATGATTGGAATGCTAAAAACTAGACATTTCAAAAGTCACTTATGCTCTTGTTTTTATTGGGAATTGATGGAGGTTGCAGTCAGGCACAGTGTGTTTTTTTAAAGGACTTGAAACTAAAGAGATGATTCAGTAGTATAATTACTACTTTTCATGGCAACATTATTGCTACTTCTCTGTTTATTAGAAAATGACCTCTGTATCAATAAGTAATATTTTGTACCAGGGCTACAACGCATAAGACTTCACAGAAAGTGCCCTTTGCTCCAAATTATATGGCCTTTGTACATTAAAACAATTAACACTAAGGTATACTTTATGAAGCATGTGAGAAGTTATAGCTGTATGGATCATCAGGGACACTAAATGGTGCCATACAGCCTGCAAGGAAGTCAGGAGTAAATTAATAATTTGAAAGATCTCCCAGAATCACAAGTATGAGTTTTAGGGTTTGGCTACTAGTTCATTCAAAGGTAAGAGAATGGTAAATGTTAATTTCCATTTATTTCCAGCTAAATATTCTGGGACTAAAATTATAGCCAAGTGATTTTATAAACATGCTGGTAAGACACTGATGATGGTGACAACAATGCGATGCAAGTATCCCCAGGGTCAGTGGCACTGAGGCTACAGAGGTAAAGCCTTCCTGAAAGCCAATTTGTTTGACAGAAGCTTGATGGGTCAGTGTTACAGCAACTGTGCTGTGCAAGAGATCTTCAAGAGCAATGAATAAATAAATGGCATGTTAAACAGGGAGACACAGATTTATTTGTCATCTTTCTTTGGATGCTGCAGTAGATATGTTTAGCTAAACACTAGCCCCATGTTCAGATGAAGGAAACAAACAAAAAAGAAAAATCTGTGAAAGTAGATTTAAGGGTTGCCTGGTTAGAAATGAGTCAGAGCCACTAATCCTGTTTTTAAGCATTTACCTACAGGACTTACACTTGTGAGTTTTTTAAGAGAAATGGGACAAAACAGCCATACCTGGAACACTCCTTCTTCAGTCAGGTACTGTTGGAGTTGGGAAGCTAAGGCAGAGGTTCAGCATCCTGCATCACAAGCTTTCCTTCATTCATCAAATTGGGGAGTTCCCAACAGGAACTCTTCTTGGTCACCATGTAAAAGCAGTACCAAATGCCTTGGAGGTTCTTTCCTACCTAATATATCATATTATTCAGAGTATGGAGGCAGATAAATTCTGTTGACCAAGGCCTAAAAAGGAAATCAGCCTTGTTTCACAGACACTCTGTGTAGCATTTGCTATACTGGCACTATTTTGGAGTAAACATCAGCCATGCCAACCAACAACTGTGACAAATACTGATAATTGAGACATGGGGGAAGAAAGTGGAGAGAGAATAAGAGAATTTTAAAGTCATCTAATTAAATTTCTAATCCAGGTTTACATAATTAAACAATAATGACTATGGAGAAGGGCATTTCCTGGCAGTTAATGACTGGCTGGAGGATTTGAGGGTTTGAGGTAAAGCCAAGTGTTCTTAACACTGTCAGTCATTAATTGCCAGGAAATGCCCAACTCAGGAGGTTATTACTGCTGTTATAAACCAAGAATAGAAAAATATAAAGAAAAAAGACAGTAATTACCTTTTTAAAGTGTTGAAAGCTGAGCACTGAACTGCCTGTCACTATGGAGACAGAATTTTATTTATAGCATCAGTCCTTTACTAGTGTTTAAAGACTGCCTCAGTACCCAGAGGAGGGCAGGAGTTAGTTCTCAGGGCTCCATTAGGTATATAATTGGTAATTCAGAACATCAGCTCTGTGCCACGGGCCACATAACATCTGCAGACATCAAGAGTATCACAAAACTTTACAACACTGATTACAAAATACTGGCAGCCACTCAAAACATTTTATAGTTACACATACCTTTGGAAAGCATTTCCAGTAGTTCCTGCTTTGATCTGCGGAGTGTGTGTCTCTAAATAGGATCCTTGTAATGTCACATTGTGCTGTTTCCTAGAAATTAAGTACTTAGGGACCAGATCTTTAAAACTGATTAATGCCATAGGTCTGTGCAGCCAGACTGCAATCACTAACTGATTTTACAATTGTGTAACTACTGATTTCACTGGTTACAGTGGTGTAAATCAGGAGCTGATTTACACCAGTTAGTATAAAGATTGAATTCAACCCACAATGGGTAAAAAATGCATAGCCCCAAATCTCCTTCTTACCTTTTTTTCAAGCCTCAGAAAGAAATTATTCAATAGTTGATTCCTAAAGCAGCTAAAAGTAAAAGTTGCTTTGTTTCTTTTAGTGTTTATTTCCCAAAAGATTCAGTTGCTTTTTATGGGTTACACTATTTAAAATCTGACCAACGTTTCAATGAATGCATCTTCCAAACAAATTGGTTCAAAAACTTAATTCCCACCTGTTGGTTAATTTGGAACAATAATTTAAAAAAAAAAAAAAAGTTCCAGTAAAGGATTTAGGTATCTAAATCAGAATAAAGGCAGGACTGAGGTGTGTGGCAATGAAGTTGCAATCCAAAACAAAAAAATATTGCTTCATTTTAACAGCCTGCTAAATTCACTGATTGTCAGATGTCTAAATTCATGTTCTGTGCACAGAGGGCCTAATCTCACATTCTTGCAGTAGATGAATCAGACATCAACAGAATAATTTCATTTTATAACAAAGTTAGATGAGGATAGATAGGTGGCTTCCACTCCTGTCTCTCCTCTTCTCTGCTCTGCGTAGCAGACTAGTAGTATGAGTACTCAGCCAGGAATACAAGTACTATACAACATCAAACACTGAACCTAAATCTCTCTAATCCCTGCTGAGCGCCCAAACCATTATTACAGCGTGAGGATTCCTTTTGTGCTTGATTTCCAGCCCCATTAATCTTGCATCCTTTGCTGACTGCAGTAGAGATCAACAGAGGGGTACTTGTGTTTCTTTATTTGGCCACATTTCAAAACAGAAGCCTGGGCTTTCTGAACCAAAGCAAGTCCTTATCTCAGGACTGATTTTTGAAACGTGGATCTTTAATCACTTCTCTATAAATGTGAGCACAGAATTTTACACTTAGAAAAACTGATATTCCTAGCATAGTGTTTATGCTTCAGAGAAAGGTGAAAATAGCGTCTCCCTCTTCTCCTTTTTCTCTCACCTCATAATTTTCCTTTAGTATACCATTCTTTTGGAGGTTGAGCCACACAGCTGGCTTTAGGCAAATGTGAACTTGCTTTGCCTACTTTGTGAGATGCTGTCTAGAAGATTTATCAGCTTTATTACTGTGCCATGCTGGTGTGGCTGTGTGGCTACCGCACTGATGTGACACATATCTGCCAGAGTCAACTGCCTTCAGAGAGAACATATCTTCAGTCTGGTGGCTGAAGTAGGAGCTCCCTAACTCTAAAGCAGAAGCTGCCTAGACTCTATCCTGGGCACCAAACACCTAAAATTTACAGGCTACAGAGCCTTTGTTAGGTTTAGGTTATGCTAGATACCAGTAAAACCTATATTTTTCCAAGCTCTCCTCAACCTACTATTCAAAATAGATGCTGCAGCATCTTCACAAGCTGCAGTCCACCAGGAGCTGGACAGTTCATTCCATTTCCTGAATTTAGTGCCTCAGCCTTGCAAAAATTAGAAATTTTACTTAGACCTGACATTTCTTCTATCCTGGTACATGAGCCAGTGACGTATTGGATGATGTACTAGGAGACATACCTATCACAGCCAATGTAAGGACATAGCAGAGGCCTCAGCAATGTGCAGTGGTGAGGAAAGCTCTGGGATGGGATTCTGTTTTGAACATGAAACTGTGACTTCTCTCCTGTTCAGTGATCTTGTGTGGCACACACAGCTGGTTGGCAGATGTGGCCAATCCACCCTATCCTGTGTATAAGAAGCTGTGGAGTAGTGAAGAGGATGTGGTGCTGCCCTGCCAATACATGAGACACAGATCTAGATGGGGAAGAGAGAGAGGTGAAGACAGAGGCATTGGCTTTAGCCCTGGAGAATCAGTATTTCTGCACTTGCAGGAGGGGAGAAAGAAAGAGTGATTTTTTTTTCCTTAGGTCAATGTAAACTCTTAGCTTTTGGGTCATAATGTCAAGTTTTTCTTTTATATTATTAAATCATGATAACTTCCAGATATTTGCTGAAGTGTAATCCTCTCTCTCTCTCTCTCCCTTTCTTTTTTTTTAATCACAGAACACCTATAAGAACAACATCATTCCATAATGTAGTTTTACCTCTAGTGGTTCAATGCTGATATACTTCTTTCTTGACTAGAAAAGTATATCCTATATCTAAATATCAAAAATTCTTCAGTACAGACCATTTTCCTAACTGTTACTTTGACTGTCTTATTGTGGAGTCTTTCACTGTGCCCTTTTTCACTGATTCATAAAATACAAGAAGTGAAGTATAGCTAATATATTAGAACAGGTTGATATTCTTGAAAACTTGCTACACAATATTCTTTGCAGATGTATTTAGGAACAGAGCATTTGCTGTAGAATTCATTGTTTGAAAGCGCAAGAACTACCCAGTGTGTTCTCAAAAAATGTATTTTTGCCAGTTATTATCCCCACACTTATTCCATTGACCAAACATGGTTGTGGATACTACAAAACATTTGAGGAGCTCATGGCCAAAAGAAGTACGGCTGCAGCCATATGTATCCTTTCATAATAAACAGGAAGGAAAAACTGGACTTGGAGTTTTTCCACTCAAATCAGGAATGTCAGACTGTCAGTAATGATCCCCCACTCTTGCAGATTACATATTTCCCAGCACACCTCAGGTAGTCTGTTCCATGTCCTTCAAGAAAACTGCAAAACAACAGCTGTATTATTAATTTTTTTACCTACTTAGATATGTTTAGCCCCACTGGCTAGACTGGAGAAGCAAACAAAGCTCTTATTTTCAAGGAAGGGCATAAGAGTTAGGCAAAGGACTAAGAAAAAATTTAAGGACCCTTAAACAAAAGATGTTTATTTTCTGGAACCATAATGCACATATATTATCAAGCCAATATTCTGACTCTAGGTTGGATTTTCCTGATATTTATATCTCTCTGTAATTCTTTTATGGGGCAGTACCATCACACTATAAAGTCAATTGGGCTTCACCACTAAAAAGAAAGAATCTGTAATGCTGGTCAAGACAGGATCAGTAACATGGATCATCCTATCTATAAGATCAGGACACATAACCATTCCTCAAGCTAAAAAAATCCTTAAAGAAATTGTCAACTGAAAGAATAAGAAATTATTTTGGTGCTGATGTACAAATACAGGAAATCCAAAGACCACTGGAAGGATGCAGTGGACTTTGGAACCTGTCTCCAAAATCCAAATGGAGCCCAAGTTACTTCTTGCACATTCTCATCATCAGTTTGACAGGTCATTGCACTGATCAGTTGTGCTCTGCCTTCTATTTGTGCTGCCTAAGACTGAGCAAGGCTCATGTTTGACAGCTGCAAAGGATGTGACGGAGCTCAGCAAAATTTTCAGAACTTTCTTAAAAGGTCTAACTTACTTGTGATGGGCTCTCCCATGATATGGCACAGCTTCTTATTCAGTCTCGGTGATTTTCTGTACCACTTGCTGCTGGATCTCTGCTTCATGTTTCAATCCACTAGTTCAATAGCTTTGGAAGGGAACTCCCAGTTGAAAAAGAAGAATTTGGAAATATCCTTTTTTGGCCTAAGAGTAGGAAAATGTACACAGGGCCAAAACATGGTCTGACATGATGCATTGAACAGAAAATGGGTAAAAAGTGCTCATGTTTGTATTTAATTGGAAACATCCAACAAGCAAAGGTTGTTCTACACATGGAAAAAAGTTACCCTTTTGGGTACATCATGAAATACAATAATGCAAATTGTAGTTATTGACTTACAAAAATTTATTTACTAGATCACTTCTACCAGTATTTTTGGACACTTTACTAAATGATCAGTAACAGGCAGCATTTTCATAGTGTGAACTACAGTTTTCTCAAAGACCAACTTCAATAAGGAGTAAGGCCATCACAGGCAGCTTGTTTTAATGACTTTGTGTTTTCATCAAATAAAAACAAATCTACAACCAGATGTCATTTGGTATTCCAAATACCTGTTGAAATTTATCTCTTCACACATGCTCAAATGAAACACAGAAACCACCAAAAAAAAAAAAAAAAGCAGAACATAATAGAAGTTGGACAATGACTCCTGGTACCCATCAAGTCTGGATACTACCTACAAACAGAAAAATATCTGTTGTGTTTCTGAACCTCTTCTGTGGAGATTTTACAGATTCTGCAACTCTTCTATTGGTCAGGGTTTCCAAGCTGCAGGATGCAGGTCGTTCAGAGAAGGATATTGCTCACACAGCTGAACACTTCCTTCTGAACTCACATACATCCGGTGAGGAGCCAAAAGAAGATGCCATTGCCGACACCAAGGCAGCCCTAGTACAGTGTGAAACTAAGGTGAATCTCATGAGGAAACACAGGCTGCCATTTCAGCTGTGTGAATCTGGTGAAAGTAAGCACTAGTACTCATACTGCTGCTCTCATAGTGGACCAACCTCTTCCTTTGCCCTGGCAGGACATTCCATGCTTTTGTCATTCCTTCCATTGTGCCACCATGAAAGTTTGTACAGCTGAACAATGACGCACTGTGGGGAACTGATGCAACTGAAAATTGATTTTTTTTTCCCTTTTTTTCTTTTTTTTTTCTTTCTGGCTGTGTTACTCCTCCTCTCTCTCAATTATGGTTTACTGTGTGGCCACAAGAAAACCTGTTCCAGCAAAAAAAAAGGCTCAGTTAAAAGAAAGAAACAAGTTCCACCACACTGGAAGTGCTGGATTTTATTAACTGAAAATGATCCTGTGGAGCTCTAGAAGACTACTCCTAGCTACAAAACTAACTTGCTTTATGCTGCGTGGCAATTTACTTCAAGTCTCTCTTCTCAATTTCAGTCTGATTAGACTATATGTTCTTCAAACCAGGAATGCTTTGCTTATGTATTCATGTCATTAATTCCCAGTCTATGTTGTGGAACCATCATAATAATAATAATAAAAAAAATCTAAGGGAAAAAGCTGTTTCCTTAAGGGATTCATGTTCATGGTAGTGCAAAGCAATCATCACCTTGTGCAGTACTGTCCTAAAGTAAACACCAGACCAATGTGATCAAGCAAATGCCATTTATTACACACTGCAAATGGTCTGTATAGGGTTAAGGCTACATTCCGTTGACTAAATTGAATCTCACACCATCAAACTACAAGTCCCAGTTGGTTATAATCCATACCTCACAAATCCAGTGTTTTGGTGAAATAATCCTGACTGCTTTCAGGAAACATCTCTGGTGTCCTGTGGGAAACCTGAGGAGTTCTCATGAGAAACTTCTGGTGAGTTGCTAAGAACTTCCAGGCAGTGATTTCTCCTTTACCGGACAGCAGCAGCTGTGGCCTTGCTGATTCTCAGCTGATATCTGCCTTCAGTCTCACAGGGTCCATATAGATCTGAATTGCTCATCTTTGATTTTTCTGTACCAACACTCTTCTATCCTGAAAACTTCAGAACACGACATTTTGTTTATCAGTGAGATCAAATTTCATTATGAAGTCAAGAAACTCACACGAAAGATATCTACCTAATAAAGAAATTTGCACTATATGCAGTGTTAAAACAAAACAAAACAAAAAACATTATATTTGTCATTTGAAATGCTGCATTTTTTTTCCCTTGTTCATAAGGTAAAATAATCAAATATTTTGTTCTACATTTTAACTTTTTAGGTTGTCTGGGCATACATTTAGTCATAAAATTACTAAACCTGTTCTTTGGTGTAATCTGGGGAGAAGAGGAGGGAGATATAATTTTCAGATTATTTTTATAATCTTTATATTAGTGTATCAGAGCAGTATGAATGGATTATACCCAAGACAAGGAAGTTGTTCCACACCTGAAGTTTTAACAAGAGGTTCCTAGGACCTCACATGGATCCTCTCTGGCACTTCATCACCTCAGAGATGTTATGTTAGTGGTGCTGTTAGTGCTCAGGGCTTCAGTCCTGCATCACAACTTTCTGTTCCCCTTTGCTACCAACAGGGCTGATGGAGAAACATTGTGATAGTTAATATTCCCCTCAACAATGCACAAGGTTGTCTGTTCTAGATTTCCCTCCACGGTGTTCTGGTTACAGGTGTACCTTTCACAAAAGAAAGGACCTCTGCACATTAGCAGGTGGCTACCCCAGTGATAGAGACACAGTCCAACAAGCATCTCTACCCTTGTAACTACTGATGGAGTTAAGCAGAGATGTCTTCAGGAGGAAATAGCACTATAGGACAAAACAAGGAGAGAACAATATTTTCTTATTGATTGAAATTAGTAGTAACAGTGCTGAGTGGGATTTAAGATCCATAAGTAAGAGCAGATTCTTTACTTCAGGGACCCTGTAGGCAATACTTTTCATCCTATACTCAAGTGCTGATGCTTTTTAAAAATCATTTTGCCTTGCTAGTGTCCCAGTAGGAGTTTAAGAAGTCATTTGCAGCCAATTGTACTTTCTCCTTTCTCTCTAAAAGGGATAAAGCTTTCAAACTATTTGAATAAACTGTGATTACATCTTCATTTGTGAGTAATGGGATTACCACGCTGATAAAAGAGACTTCAGACAAACATACATGTTTAAGATTGGTGTAAATTACCCAAGAGGGTCGGGAAAATCCTTTGGGCTCCTTAGGGCCCACCCCTCCCTCTCTGAAAGCTGGCTGGCACCAAGACCCCTGAATAGGCTGGGACCAGCTGACCATTCCCTGCTGGGGGTTGTGGCTGTTTTCCTGCGCACATACTCACTGAACTGGAAAATACAATTATACACATCCAACTTCGCAGTTCATTTTTTGACTATAGCTAACAAGATAGAGACTTTTAACTAATTGATTTTATCTCTGGATGAAGAAGATGCCATAAATCTCAGTCAACTAATAATGATTAAGAGATAAAGGCAATCTGAGAAAAATATAAGTGCTGTTGTTGCTAAATGCCAATGGACTCCATGGTGAGATAATCTTTTTAACATGGCGACCCATCCCACATACAAAATGTTTGTCCAAAGACCCATTTGTGAAAGAGAACAAATGGAGAAATCTGAAAGCAAGCAGGAAAGATACGAGTGAGAAATAAAATGCAAATTCAAATCCTATTAGCGCTAAAGAAAAAGAAAGGCTGGAAAATAATCCTACTTTGAGTCTCTATAATGAATTGCATATTACAATACAGAGGGATTGCTCAGGAGGATTCTAAACCTCTGTAGAGAGCAAGCATAGGGATTAGTTAACTTTGTAGCTGTCTTCAACTTTATGAGGTCTTGATTCTGCCATCCATATACCTTTTCAGTAGGTTTTACTTGTACTGGCACCAGTGGGATTCCTTCTTTGGCTAAATGTATGGGCTGAAAAGCCAGGTGTTTATATTGGAAACTGAGAAATATAATTTGAGTATGTGGGTTAATCTAGTGGGAAATAACTTCTCTGAATTACATCAGAACTACACATGCAAAACTCAGGAAAAAAAAAAGAAAGAAAAAGTATGGTTTAAAGAATAGCTATATATAATACACAGCTTTGAGTAACTAGCCAAAAGCCAAAAACCATGATTTGGTAAGATTGGCAAAAGTTTTGCTGAAGGTACTTTTTACATCTGCCATATTTTCTTGAATACATTATAATTCTTCATAGGAATGCATTGAAGTAGTGAAAATTTTCTACTAGAATGAAGCAAAGCTTCTGTTTTGCTGTTGTTATGATGTAGGATATAATATAAAAAGATTATGATTAAGTTTTAGTATTTAAAGAATGTTTCATTCTGGAGAAAAGGAAGTCTGTGATAATTTTTTTTCTCTCAAAAGTTTCAGAATCTTCCAGAGGATCAATTTCCATTACTTTGATCTCATTCAAAACCAGAATATATTTAGAGATTAATAAACACAATGTGTAGGAACTAAACGTAGGTTTTGCTGATTAAGAGAAGTTTATCTCCTTTCAAAAGCCGTTCAAAGATTGCATTACATCTATGCATAACACACAAAAGCACTATCTTACCATAGTTTAAACCCTGTTGTTAATAAACATTCTTCATTTGCAAGGAATTGGAGTGATTGGCTTTTGTGCATCTTATTTTCAATCCTGGTGGAGGAGCCTGTACTTTAAAGAAAAAGTGAAGGTTGATTTTGTCATGGTTCCTGTGTTTATTATTCAGGAAAAAAGATAGTCATCATGCCAAGATGCAAGCAAAATTAAATAAATTGAAGAACTTGTGCCAAAGATCCCCAAATCTATCAAGGCAGGATTCAATGTCTAGCTAGAATAACTAATGAGGAGAAGCTTGACTAAAATACATCTCTTCAGTCTCTTCTGAGGATTTCCTTAGTTACCACTCATCAGTTTCCTATGATCCTGCCAGAAGAAGCAAGTTTTGAGCAGTTCAATGTGCTCTGTGCACAAAAGATACTATGGAAGAAAAGAAGCACATGCAATACTGAGAGGGGCTGAGCTGCCATCAGAGCTGATCATCAACAGTGTAATAAAGTTGTATATAACACATGGGAGGAGAAGAAGAATTCAAAGAGAGAGACAAAATGCTCAGAATGTAATGGTAAACACATTTACAGCTATAAAGAAACTGCCTGGAGAGATATGTGAGCACGATGTAGACACCAAGGAAGTCATGGATGAGAGGATTACAGTTGTGGGGGTCCTCTGGTTGATTTTGTAAGAAGAAAAGGCAAGAATCACAAAATAGAAAGGTTTTTGATATGTGAAAGATAAAAAAAATAAAGCCAAAACCAGTTTTCCAGAAAGGAAATGGAATTCCAGTTAACATCCATTTTTATAGTGACAAATATAACATGCTAGTAATTATCTGTGACAAAAAAAAAAAGGAAAAAAAAAAGGAAAAGAAGACCTCTTGACATTCTGAAAAGCATTATAATAATAATAATGGCCAATCTTCGCGAACGAAGATTTGGGAAGGGCTCTCCCCACATAGGTGTGCCCTCCGAGCCTGCGCAGGGGATTTTTTAGGTGAGGCACAGCATGCGCAGAGCTGGCCCCACCGTTTAAGTCCTAAGGTTCATTTGCCAGGGCCGAGCAAGCTTGGACAGTGACACTGAGGTCCTTAGGACTATCTACAGCACCCGGTACTAACCGGGGCTGACCCTGCTTCGCATCCGAGATCTGACGGGATCGGATGGCAGGGAGGCATTGAACTGCTGGGGGCGGTCCGTACATTGAGACTCGAACTCGTGACCTAGGAGCCTGAGTCCGGAGTACTCTCCACTACACCACGGGACCGCCCCTGAAAAGCATTAACAACTGTCCAAGTGACAGGTTTGAATATAGCATATTTGAATTGACACAGTTAGGCTAAGTATAGATGAAAGCTGATTGAAGATATTGGTGAAAGTATCACACATAAATAGATGCTGTGGGTTCACCTAAGTGAGCCCAAATTTGAGTTTAGATCAGGCCTGAAGCTGTCAGCTGACTTGAGCTGGGTTGAACTACCAGCTGACTTCTTCTAGCCAGTAGTATTGTATTCTATTATGACATCATTTTTCCCTGGAAGTAGAATCAGTGTGGGAGTGGCTTGGTCAGTCACCCCACAGCTTTCTTGGAGGAGGACGCACNCAATAGATTTTTGAGTGTTTACCACAGTAAAGGTAGTAGAAAACACCATGTAAGAGAATGAGGCTGTGAAATCTAAAAGTTGAGAGAAAGGGAGAAAGAACTCTGTTAAGAAGTACAAAAAATAAACCACCTATTTAGAGAAAAATAACAACATTGCAGGAGACAGAAGAGTAGAAAGGGATAGACAAGGGAGCTAGTCATAGCTGAAGGAAGTAGTAAGTTGACAGTAGAAGGGTACTGACAATGGCTCAGTAAGAAGTTGAGACACAGGGAAAGAGTAAGTTGGCAGCATAATTAATTAGTGAGTGTTCAGTAATGCAAAAAGCTAAGCAATAAAATAAGGCAATATAATTGCTGAAAGGATTGCAAGGTAACAGGAGCAGTGAGTTAATGAGACTCAGTAGGTCAAAGAAGAGAGGCTTCCAGAGCAGTGAAATTTGGAGCTCAAGAGTTTTCAAATTCTGTCAGAATTTGTGGATGCCAGTAGTGATCCAAACCTGTGATGTGAGTAAGAATGGCGTCCTTCTCCAAACCCTCTCAACCCTGTTGGCAGTCCTGCCTGACATCTTCCTATGATCCTGAGCACTAAAGTTATTTTAAAAATCTCAAGGAGATCTTCTTTGCTATTCAAGCCATTCTTTTCCCCTTCCTTGCCCAATTCAAATCTATTCCATAACAAGAGAAAAGCCCAAGGAAGGATGTTCTCATTGTCCTTCAAATGCAGTAAATACAAGTTCTAAAATCAGGACCCTTTTGTCTAGAGTGTTCTCCCACTGGCTACATGCCATTTATACAGATTTATATATTTATATTTTCCCCCTTCATGTTGGGCACTTCTTTTCCCATGAACAATTGAAATATATCCTTCTGAAAAGTTCAGCAATGACTTGTTGAAGAGAGGATTAATGAGGTTTTTGAAGCCTGTAATTCAAGGTGTACTGTTTTATAGGAGCTGTTAACCACAAATCATCATGGTGTCATGTTAGAAGAGACACCAAGAACATCAACTATAGAAAGATATTCTTTTGGGCATCTATGCAATGGCCTGGGTTTCATATATGATGAACACCCAGCAACTTCTTAATCAATGTAATAACTAAAATAAGTTATTAAAAACTGCCAAACACTCAAGTAGTTTGGAAATTCTATCCTGAAAGAGTAATTGAAGAGAGTTAAATGTCCAAGAATTCATGGTTTTCAGTTAGACTTACACTCCTATTTCCCTTGTGTACTTTCAGATATCCTCTTCAGAGAGACTTTGATGAAAAAAAAATGGCCCAAATCCTCAAATATATTTCTAAGTTCTTTTGATTTCAAAGGGACTTAGGCACAAGAAAAACTTTGGAGGATTAGGTACTTGGTATATATGAGCAGCCCAAGCCAAAGTTACGTCAGGCTTTACTGGAAAAACAGACTTAAAACTTGAGACCTGATAGAGATCACAGCGAGTAGTAGCAGCATACTTTGTATGGAACTGCCCTTAATGACCAGACATTGTAACAGCTGCAATTTTTGGATAATTTGAAAGTGTAACATCAAAGCATCAAATACAATGCCCACTGTAGAGAGAGATGTATCTCAAAAAGAAAAGGTAGTAAATATTTTATAGAGTACACAAACTGGAAACAACTGCACATTACCTGTCCAAAAGCAGTAGGATATCTCAGAAACATTTTTTTCAATGTGAATTGGAAGTGGGAGGTATCCCTCAATCAAGGGCAGTAACATAATCTCTGCTTTTTCATTCAATTATTTCTCAGTCTAAAGAATTTCTCAGACTTCACCAATTCTCAATGGGAAATGAAATACTGTCCCTAAAGATGTCAAACTCAGAATCTAATTCCTTCCTTTCTTATACATGTTTTCAGTGACTTCTATTAAAATTGTTTGAATGATCCCTGTTATTACAATCTACAGGAATACCACTAAATTTTCCTATTTAAAAATCACAGAACTGAAGTGGAAGGATGTTAAGTTGGGTGTCTCATATCCTAACAAGGAGTCTGCAGTACAGCAGGAATCTATATCCAAGACTCAAAATCTAAATCCAAGATAAGTGCTCTAACCCTGTGGGATTTAACTCTTTTCTGCAAGAGCAGCTACAAGAGAGCAGCATAAATGTCTCCCTCAATGGATTGGACATACATCCAACTAAATAGCCCACAAGTCTCTGATTTTATTGCATTACTGTTTATACCTTCAAATATTCATGCTTGTGCCTATCACCAAGCCAGAACAAAGATACACTCTTGCATGTCATTCCATCACCTGACCTATGACCATGGATGCCTCCCTGAGGTGGTCAAATGCAAATTGTTGTAACTGAGCACATCTGTATTGTTCAGGCACTTGTCAGTCCATGGAAGCCACAAAGATTCCTGTGTGATGATGTGGCCCGGCACACAATGGTGTGGCTGTAGTTTGTCAGATTATCACACTTCTTTAGTGTAGGACATAATCATGAAAAACTGTGCTGGGAAGAAAAAAGTTCTAATATTTAATGACCCGCTCCCTAAGTCTAAGAGGCCTTCAGGAAAGAAGACAATAAGGAATAAAATACCTGCTCCCCAGGTTGCTGAATGGTCATCTCTGTCCTAATAATTTTGAATTTATAACAAAGAACTTTGCAGAATTCAGATGTAAACATCAAATTGTTGTTAATAAGTTTGTCATCATAAAGCAAATGACTGGAAAATCTTCCCGGGAAATTACTTTCTAGTTTGTATTAAACAGCACCTAAGTCATAGTATATTAGGAGCAGAAGAAGAGATGTTCAGAAAGAAAGTTTCCAAATGAGAGGATGTAGTCAGACTTCAAAAAAAACCTATACACACTTCTATTACAGAAGAAGAGCAAATCAAATTGGTCCCAACAGAAGACAGCTAGCCACCAACCTAGCTGGAGAAAAGAGTGGCATTCAGTAACTTTGTACAACAGGAATGTAGCCAAGACTTTTTTGTTTCTGAGTGTTTGTTTATATATATAGCTTTTAGTCTATTAAGTTTCTTTGTTCTGTATCCTTTGTCCCCTAGTTATACATACCATATCACTAGATTTTTTTCTCCTCTATAAACATCAAGGTCACCCTGAGGACAAGCCTAGATAGTCTATTGGATGTAAATTTACTTTGGCTGAGAGAACTTGTGACTGGGTCATGTGATACTACCCTTTCCTTTTATTTGGAATATTTTGGATTAGAGAGCAATGGCCTTAAAAACTCACACAGTATTCTGCAAATTAGTCCATCTGTCTATCAGTCATTCAATTCCCTCTGCCGCCCACCGTGGTGATTGTGAAAAGGACAGTAATCCCTAGGGTGACTTTCAAGATGAAGTTTCAAAATAAGTCTTTTCATAGAGTATTTGAAAGGAAAAAGTATGTTTTTTTCCAAAATGTTCTTCACTTATGATAAAATTTCTCTAAAATGTTCCGTTTCTTTATAATATATCCTCACAATTGTGCGTGCACAAGTAGTGTAAATACATGGCTATGTGAGTGGATTGACATTTCTAACTTGTTAAATATGAACCTATGTATTTCTTTGGAAGCATGTCAAGGTTTGTATGATGAAAGGCAGATCCAAATCCACAAACTATTTATACAAGGACAAACTGAACAACTGTGGTCAAATAAAATATAAAGAAAATATCACAGCTAGAAATCATTTCTGAGAAATAAATCATGGAATTGGAAGAAAGTTTAACTTTAAATGTTCTGGTTTTATTGACCAGCTCCATAATGTGAAATGTTTCAACACACTCCTAAAACTGCCCCTTCACAAGTGGGGTAGAACACACTGAGTTACATATTTTGGATCTAGATTGGCCTTATGTTTCCAAATATGTTTTCCCACCCTCATATGACTCCCTGTCATAAAATGTTATGTCAGTTAAAGGAAAAATGGAATATGAATCAGAGTTCACATTTTGGATGTTGAGTAATGGTGATTAAACTTATCTAAGATCAGTTACTGCCTTAAGAAATAATATTTCAAATGTCATTCAAACTTTTCTTGGAGCTGTCTGCAAAAGTCGGGATAAAGACCACAGCTTTCAAACTGCAAGGGTAAACACAGGCTTTAGAATTTAGAAAAGAGTGGCCTAAAGTAATTGGGCACCTGCAGATCTGATCACTTTAGATGTATTGACTGGGCTTTAGATGGCTTCTCACACATTCCTTGCCAACAGGCATCACTTTCTTGCACAAAGCTACCAAATTGCTCCATAATATCCTAAAGGTAGCATTTCTTACTTGCCTTATAATTTGAAAGGCATTGAATGGAACCTTGAAGAAGTTTAGGGTGCCAAAATCCCTTCATTTTACACAGCTAGAGAGTCACTAAGCTCTTCTTTAGAACTGAGGAGTTAAAACTACTGTTATCTGTACTTTAAGCATAAACACAAATCAAAAGGCAATACAAAGGTGTTGGCAAGCACATA
>VWZD01005774.1:2421963-2566437 GCA_013396695.1 Sakesphorus luctuosus
AAGGTGTTGGCAAGCACATATATGGGAGAAATAACATAATATGGAGATACATTGAAAGGTGTGAGACTCACACCAGATTGGCCAGAGGACATGAGAGAAAAAGCAAGAAGAATATACCAGAGGTAACCACAGAAATAGTGTAAAAATGTGAGAGAAATTCTTAGCCAGAGGCTGGATTAGAGAGGTTTGGAGCTATCTGTGAAGAATTTGTCTCCTCTTTGATTTCTTCAGTGCTTAGGGAAACAGGGGTTTGTACATTGTAAATGAGCAGGATTGCATCAGAGATGCCAGACTCAATTATCACTCCTCCTAATGAAAGCAGTTCATGAGGCTCTGCACTTTGGCTGACTATTCTGTTTAAAGAACAGTAATAATACTGATGCTAACCTGGTGCTGTGTTGACTCCTGAAAAAAAATAGGGACAAAATGGTTACTGTATGCTACATTAAAAGTTTGATGTAAGGAGCCTGCCTTCTGATTTGTTTGTTTATAAATGTGAATTTCCACAGCATTTAAATCATTTTATATGAGGAAATTAAATGAGGTCTGTGATTTCAGCAAATGGCTGCTTGGATTTTTTTGCACATAGAAGTAAAAATTTTGCTAATCTGTGAACCAAGATTAATGTATCTGAGATGAGATCAGCTGTAGAAACTTGACAACTGCAAAGAGTAAGAGGGATTTTTCACTTGCTGGGATGGTCTGCTACTGGTATCACTGATGATCACTGGATAGGAGTATGTCTCTTCCAAAGAAGAAAATAGTGATGCGTTGTTTGTATTTCTACAGAGGATCACTCTGCAGTTAACCAAGATCACAAGCCTCTACAGTAATAAATGAGATTTTATCAGCTTGAAGTAAGAGGCAATATTCATATTCACAACAGAAATTGCTGTCCTCTAGATCTAAGGTTTTATATTTGCAAGAAGAAAATAATTTATATATTAGCCACTAAATGGACTATGTTGCTACTAATAAAACTCTGTATGTCAACATTATTGTTCCACCTGCAAATAATTCATGAAATACTTTTTTATAGTTATATATAACTGCTACATATAACCACTGAGTAGGCACAGTTTGGAACTCAACACTGTCGTGGCTGGACCTCAGCAGAGCCTTAAACCCATGTTTCTTGGAGATATGTTTTATAATCAAAGGCACTTTTTGAAACAATAATTTTAGAAAATTATATAAAGGTAGAATGATTAGTATTCTGAGGTAATATATTAGCACCTAACACCACAGCCTCAACCTTACTTGTGACCATTAATTTTAGTAAATACTTTCTAAAGACAAGCCTATGCCTCTCACAAATGATTAACATAACATGTTTGTTGGTAACTAATAAGTAAAACCACAGAGAGACTCCAATTAAACAAACTGTAACTGCATACACAAAATATTTTTATTATTTTTATAATTTAAATGAGAATATCAAGAAAATTCAACTAATTTCAAGACTTGGATCTTAGAAATTCCATTGAACTAGTCAGGTTTCTTAAACGATGGTGCCAGAGAAAACACAAATCATGTGTTTGCTGCAAAATGACTGTATAAACATTGAATAAATACCAATTAAAAAGGATGAGCTGCCAGGTGGCAATGAGTTACACAGTGCTGCACAAGATCTGCCAGAAGGCAACACTATCTGACATTCTACAAGTGAAGGTAACAAGGTGGAAATTTGGAACAAAAATGACAAACAAATTCATGTCATGTACTTGAACCACACTGTTGTTAGTAGGCACTCCTTTTTCATCACTAATTATGTTAGAGAGTTTAGCAAATATCTAGTCATAATATTAGAGTGAGTAAGTTATTGATGTAGTAATGAGATAAAGAGAATAAAATGTTTAACACCTGCTCCTAATAAATCTCTGGAATGTTTCATTTGAAGGACTGCTGGAATAGAATGAAGTCTCTGTTTCACTTTACAAACAGCGGAAGGTTGAGGAAACAAAGTAACACAGAGGAAACAAAAAATTATACTTTAATTCTCATGTCTCGTATCCTTATGTTCAGATCACAGTTGCCAACAATTTTATATTTCACCTGCATGTGTTCAAAACTTTAGGAGTTAAGGTCCCAGGATTTCAAGTTAAACAGCAAGAACATTGAGTTTTTCAGAACTCTGTATTATTGATGCCCTGTGAACACCTGTTGCAAAGCTTGCATTTAAAATAGAGGTAGGTGTCATCAATCAGAAAGTTAGGGGACTTCACCAGTGGGGATTAACATTTTTAGCATTGTCTTAATGCTTGAATAGAGGTAATAAACTACTCACAAATAAAATTAGATACCAAAGAAGGAGATTCATAGCATCTGACAGCTAATATACCAGTAGGACATGATAGATATGGTGTCTGAAATTTGTCCTAGATTTAAGAACATTAACTAGGTAGCTAGACAGAGTCTGCTTGATTTGATGGGTAAAAGATCTACAAAGCACCTCCATGAGTCTGGATGATCAGTTGCTCATTTCTTAGAAAACATGGGAGAAAGTGTTATCTATTTATTATGTAATATCCTTACAGTTGGAAAGCTTTGTCAGGAAACAGGTAGCATGAGTAACAAGATACAGGTAAGTTTGGTCTGTCTGTCTCTCAGCTCAAGGTAAATTCTACTGCTTCTTGGAGAAGGCGTGTAGTAAGGAGAAAGGTAATAAAACTCGTATGGTCAAAGAAAGAAACAGACAATTAAACTCTGGCAGTGGTGAGAACATGCTTAAAAACTGGGAATACTTTGTTCTGGCTGTTTTCTCCAAGTTTTCTAACCATTAGCAGGTAATGAAACATTAAAACAAATGTTTGAACCAAAGATAGGCTGAGAATGGTCAAAGTCTTGAATACTTTTCTTATCAGCAGATCTCCAGCCACTGGCCTGTTACACAAAGGTAGAGATCAGTATTCTTCCCATCCCAGTGTTTTTGAATAAAAATTGTGGCTGTTGTGTTCTTGGAGGCATAATATTTAACACCAATAGTACTCATTAAGCATATTTACCAGATCAGATGTTTCAAGATTTTGTCAGGATTCTTAATTTGGGAATTATCAACTTACTTCAAGCAGGAAGTGGCTGAAGTATGTATTTAGCATTTAAAATACATTTATCACCCCAATTCCCCATGAACTAAAGCAAAACATTAATGCCCAAGATGTGGCTGATAGGGCTGAGATTTTTGTCCAGACAGGTTTAAACTCACGAAAAATGAGGCAACTCTGGTCTGAAAGCTCTGAATTAACTTTTGTGCTGTGGTGTACCCAATCTTTAGACCTTAGATTTAAAAAAAACCCAGCTTAAAGAAGATCCCTCTTTCTTTAAAAGATTTGTTTTTCTATATTGAATAGTATATATTCAGTAAAAAAGTACATACAGAGTTAGTCTAGAAGCTTAAATTTATCAAATGATGTTTAAGAGATATAAAACAAAGTAACAAGTACACTCATTTGTGTATGGATGAAAGATCCACTTTCTATCATTCCATTATATTTGGGGGCCAATGTCTGTTCTAAATATTCCCCAAACAGAATCCAAGGCTGACAAATGTCCAAGGGACATAGGACAAGGTTTTCGATGCTGTCATAGCCTCATAGGCAAGCTCAAGGAGTGCAGAGTGAATGAGTGGATGGTGAGATGTATTGGGAGCAGGACAAATGGCAGGTCTCAGAGTGCTGTAATCAAGTGGCAAGGGGCCAGCTGAAGGTCTGTCACTAGTGGTGTCCCCTAAGAGTCCCTACTGGGCCCAGTATTGTTTAAGTTACTCATCAATGACTTGGATGAAGAGACAGATGCCTCCTCAACAAGTTCACTCATGACACAAAATTGGGAGGAGCTTTGGGCTAATCCTCCTGAGAGCTGTGCAGAACCACAACAGGTTGGAGAGATGGGCAGAGAACCACCTGAAATTCAACATGGGCAAATACAGGGTCCTGTACCTGGGGAGGAACAACTTCCTGCACCAGGACAGGCTGGGGGCTGACCTTCTGGAAAGCAGCTCTGCAGAGAAGAACCTGGGGGTCCTGGTGGATAACAAGACATACATGAGCCAGCAGTGTGCACTTGAGGCCAAAAAAGTCAATTGAATCCTGGGATGCATTAGAAAGAGCATTGCCAGGACGTCAAGGGAGGTGATCCTGCCTCTCTACTTAGCCTTAGTAAGGTCTCATCATGGGATGCTATGTCCACTTCTGGGCTGCTCAGCACAAGAGAGACGTGGAGCTCCTGGAGTGAGTCCAGTGGAAGGCAACAAAGGGGATTAGAGAATCTCTTTAGGGAGAGCAACAAACATGATTAGGGCATCTGTCTTAAAAAAAAGGCTGAGGGAGTTGGGCCTGTTAAGCCCCAAGATGAGAAAATTTCATTAATGAACCATCTAGTTGCAAACCTGTGCAATGTGCTGCAGAACACCCTGCTTGAGCTGGGAGGTTGGACCATATGACCCGCTATGGTCCCTTCCAGCCTGTGATACTTTGATACTGTGATACTGTGCAGATGATCTTGCACTGGAACAGATTGTCCAGAGTCAGTGTGCAGCCTCCCTCACTGGATAGATCCACAAGCTGCCTGGCCACTATCCTGGGTAACATGCATTAGGTGACCCTGCTTGAGCAGGAAGATTGAACTAGAGGACCCCCAGTGGTCCATTCCAACTCCAGCAATTCTGTGATTCTTTTACAAGGGGAAATGGCTTTAAACTGAAAGAGGTTAGGTTTCAATTAGATATTAGGAAGAAATTTTTACTGGGAGGGTGGTAAGGCACTGGAATAGATTGCCCAGAGAAGCTGTGGGTACCCCATCCCTGGAAGTGCTCAAGTTCAGGTTGGATGGTGCTTTAAGAAACTTTGTCTAGTGGAAAGCGCCCTTGCCTCTGACACGGAGGTTGGTCTTCAAAGACCCTTCCAAACCAAACCTTTCTATGAATCTAGGATTCTATGACACAATCACATGTCCTTAACTTAGACACTTGAGACATGATGCAATGTAGCTCTTATTGATAAGAAAGCAATCAGCTGAAGAGTGGGGCCAAGGATAGCCAAAGTAGATGACAAGCCAAGCAACTATCCTTCTCTAAACAAAATTTCTTGGCAAACATGAGATGTTTCTACAAATAGATCATGTCAAAAAATAATTTGTTGACCCTACTTCATAATATAAAGGTTTTCTGTAGCTCTGACTTGTGCAGACATCTAAGGAATTAAGTTTCTTTCCCACAAGCTGTCTGTATTATCATTCCCAACACAATAGTCAGATAGGTATAGCAAACAAAGAAGAGATGAAACAGTGATTCAGATTTATCCTGTTTCCCAAACAAAAAACTACCAAGAAACTGCTCCTGTAAAAAAGCAGCAAGAGATTATGGACCTTGCTTACCTTTCCTACTGAAATATTGACCACAGTAATTAGTTTGGTACATGTGTAACATGGGCCTATAATAGTTACCTGGCAGAGAATCAAAAGCCAGCTGACATAGAGTTAGTTTTTTCTTTGGCTTTGGTTACTGATTTCTCAAGAATGAGAAATTTTGACAGAAATTATAGGTTAACCACAGTCAGGGTTCATTTGTGTGATCTACTGTGGGAAAGTGGTGCAGATAGCAACGGAGTTAGGATTCTAGTTCATCACCACACTCGGTTGGACCTTGAAGGAAAAGACAGATATCTCTGTTGCAGGCCCTGAGAATTCCTGCTTTCCATAGTTTGTGGGTGAGGGTAACTTTTATAAACAGACCATACACTGTCAAACAAAGTGTGTCTAACCCAGAATTTTTCTTCACAGGCTTTCCACAAGAAAATGCCTTGTTTGCTAAGGGATTTTTCACTGTAGGATGATGGCAGCGATTTCAAAAGATTGGTCAACACTATTGAAAATGCGGAATATCTGCCTTTCTGCATATCTGCATTCTGCTAGGGAGCCTATGCTACTAACCTAGTGAGTGTAGCATAATGTCATGACATGTAGAGGAAATAGCTTGAAAGCTTTACATAGCCACATGAGCAATATTAGCCACACTAGCACCAAAGTCTGTAATGATTTTTTTCCAGAAAAGTAATTTTGTTTCTAACTTTATGCTACACTACTTTCACTCAGCAGGATAGCTCAGCCATAGCTACATAAGGAAAATGGAGGAGAAAACAGAAGTCTGTCCCTACACCTGGCTTCATTGCATAGCATGCACAGTCTAAGAAAACTGACTCCATCACTTTCATCCCTCATATTTCATTACATTTCTATAGAGCATTGTATCGAAATAAGGAGCTACTAAGAATAAAGTCATTGTAGTCTTCAATTCCTAAATCCAAGTTGTACTAGTTTGTTCCCCAAGAAAGAAATTCAAATTCAGTTGCTAGAAATATAAGTGTGATGGGAATGGCACGTTAAATTCTCCAGGGGTAATGGGTGTGTAAATAGAACGTAGTGCTTCCTGCAACTGATACATTTGGATTTAAACCAGAAGGTCAAGATTGCCTGAGCACGTAGTTCAAACACTCCAGGAAAATACACTCCAGTCCCAAGACAAAGTAGACAAGTATGGGTTTATACTCTTGGTAGAAGGGGTTTTTCAATTACCAGAATGTTATTAGTTAAATAACAGCAGCTGCCATAGTGAAGATATGGTAGGAAATCTGTGCTTCTCAAAACTCATGCTTTGGACAAAAATTTGGGTTATCAGGCCTCAATCCAGAGGAAAAAAAAAGTATTTTAAAGCTACCAAAAATACAGAGGCCAAATATATATTTATAGCTGGAAGGCCAATAAATAAGGAACAGTGTTTAAACCACCTATTCACACTACTGAGATCTTACAGGAACTGGGCTTAAGTATTTAAATAACCGTTAATAAATCTTTTCAAATGGTTTTGTTCTCATGGCTGGATACTTATATATCTCCTCAATCTACAACTTGATTGATGTCTTTAGGTATTTTAGAAATAAACACTACCATGGAAATGTATTTAAAATGTGGTTTATGGTGAATGGTCTCTAAAGTTGAATGTATTAGCAGCTCCCTAAAATCTCTTCCATCTTCCTCTGAACTGCAGGACCCTACTGCATCTCCCTGTGTTGCCAATCGAAATGTTAGCAGAATCAAACCCTTAACAAATGTATGTCAACATGGCAATAATAGATTCCAGTTGTGCACAGACTTATGTGTGTGCTTAATATCAAGCACATGAGTAACTCCAGGCTAGAACCTGAGCATACAAAAGAGTACAGTCCAATCCACTGAACTCCTGTGTACTCTTTGACAGGTATCCTTTCGCTTATCACCTCAACTCCACCCCACAAAACACAAGTCTTCCTTTTATTAGTTTCATAAGCATAGATTTTTACCATCACTCAGTGTTTTTAAGGTGTCAGAACAAAGAAAATACCTAAAACCACTGTAAAATATTACACAAATTCAAAAATACTCAATATTCTATGAAAATAAGTTAATATAAGCATGTGCTCTACATTAAATATGCAAGAAAGGCAACAATTTAAGGAAACAAAATCAAAGCAAAGCAAAATAAGCAAACCATTTTTAGGTAACAAAATTCAGAGGAAATTCTGCTGACATCATAAGCAGGGCTAAAGTCTCATCTCAGATTCACCTTGCTCTTCTTTGGCACACTTCTGGCATAGCCTCAAAGGTGACTTAACAAAGTGGATGATTGTATCCAACATTTGAGGGGCTGTGTTGAGTACCTCAGAGTAAGCTGAGAAATGTTTCAGTCTTGACTTCTGGCTTCTGTGGACTTGTCAATACTCTGCCAGGGTGTTTGGTGTTTCTTTTCCCATCTATGAGTAGAATACTGCACTGAATGAAGCCAGGAAAAATATCACATCTTTATATTTAAATAGACAAAGCTTTCCCATGTTACAGTACTACTTGCAAAGAGCTTTGAGTTGTGTCTAAGTGTCAAAATGGCAGTATAGACTTGAATTTAACTTTCACTAGGTACCAGAAAAGTCCTTTTTAAGTACAGCATCTTGGCTTCTTGATTCCCAGCTGTAACAAATATTTGTTTCATTATTTTATTTTTCTATTTTTTTATATCATCTACTATAGAATACCTAATCTTTAACTGGTTTATGCTGTGTTATAATGCTTGTGATCTTTTCCTGTGGTAGTAGCTTGTTGCAAAAGTCAACTCTTTCACAACATCAAAGAATAAAGCTGTTCTGGATTGGATTGTCAGCATCTAAAAGCCAACTGGCAAAAATGCTTACCTGTCTGCAGTCAGATGTAGCTCCTTCTCAATTAAAGTTTGGATATCAAATTGGGAAATGCAGTTGTTTCTAAGCAGTTTATTACAAGGTGAAAAACTTCCACTACTTTCATTCTGATATTTACAAGAACATAACATCAATTTGACCGCACAGCACCAGCAATATGTGTTCTCCTGCCATCAGACATGACAGTCCTGCATATGGTTGCACACCTTACCCCACATGTACCTCGAGCTTTGATACTGGTCATTAACAATGTCCAGTGTCTGCCAGAACTGGCATAAAGTGGTTCATTTAGACAAAATTGTCTCCTTACTCTCCCAGATAAGTATATAGTGTGAAGGATTGAGAAGAATCACTGCCATTAGTGATTTTGAGTGGATGATATTGTGGAAAGAATTACTTTTGATAAACTATTTGAGTGGTTACTGTTATTCAATTTTATTTTTAAAAACAAGTTATAACAGTCAATCTTCTCTCAAAGTCAAGCAAAATACTTTGTAGCCTGAAAAGTGTCTCTAAAAATCTCTTCCCCAAAGCTCTCTTGTTTCCTCAATAAATTTCAATTTCAAGCAAAATGAGGCTGCCTTTGCAAATGTGTTTACTTTTGCCCGTTTAAAAAATATCTGCTGTAGTACTCAGCGTAGGAAGCTTTTTAAATAAGTGATTCTTGCTCTGCCCTTTCTTTTCATGGCATGACCATAGGACTGAAGGCTTTCAAAAAGCCCTGTACACATTCAGCTGGCCAGGGACAGGGCTCAGGAGTTCCCCAAATGTGTGAGCTGTACCTGGCCATGTGCCAGGACACAGACTGTGTGTTCTGAACTGCTGTAACCCAGCGCTCATTTAGCAACATATGCAAATGATACATAAATCACTGCAAACAATAACAAGCCTGGGGAAATCCAGGCACTGGAATCAAACAGTTCTTTTCCACTCTTGTCCCCTCACCTCCCTCCCCACCGGTTCCGGTCATACATTGGATGAGGCTTCTGCCAGCCTAGGTGTGGTGGCATTTGCTCCTAGTAACCCCTCTGTCCTTCACGGGAGTCTCCACCTTTTTCCTCATGCAGCAAATGCCATTAGCCCAGTGGATGCTGCAGAGGGGAGGCAGAACCATCCCGAATCGGACATGGTGTAGCAGGGGGTACGCTGGCCACCCTTGGGAATCTCACTGTTCTCTGCCTCAGAAATCATCCCCAGGGATGGAGGGCTGCAGGGAACATGTTACAGCAGCTCTGGCTGATCACTGGTGCCCACAGAAGGGGAAGTGCAAGAAAAGCAGCCATTCCGAGAGGGGTTTTCAGCAAGAAATCTGGTCCTTGCAAGACATGGGTCTGAAAAGGTGGTGGGCAGGGAGATGGAGGACCATCTTCATGAAGATACAGAGCTTTATGTCCTTACAAAGAGAACGGCTGAGCCTGACTAGATCTGTGATCAGCAACACACAATGCCCCGCGAAGCACATTGCTGCCCTCAGCTAACCTAAGCATCTGTAATTAGCCTATTTTTACACCCTCTGTGACTGAGGGCTGCTGCTGGTGAAGGCAGGTGCTGGTGCTGGTGCTGGTGCTGGTGCTGGTGCTGGTGCTGGTGCTGGTGCTGGTGCTGGTGCTGGTGTGGAGGGAGTGGCGGAGCTGAGGAGCTGCTGCAGACAGACCTCGCATCTCACACTGCTACTGGCTGGGGCTGTGCCTGGGGCTGGGGGCACAGAGTGGGAGTAGTCCCCCTGCTTCACTGCCAAACACAGGTGGCAGTGGGAGCCAGAAGAATATTTAGGAGTATGTAGACAGTGTGGAATAACAAAGATTTTAGTGCAAAATATTCCCTCTTTATTACTTGTGCTTTCTCATCCTCCTCCCAAATCACTGCTTTCCATGGCAATTCAGGAGTGGGTATCTGCTCTGCACTGGAGGTAGATGTCTGATGGTAGGCAACCATAATCATAGTCTTTTATTTCCATGACAATCCAACAATGAAAAGTTTCCCCGCTGCCTTCTCATGAAATAAAGCAGAGAGACAAAGAGAAGTGGTCAGGCAGAGAAGTGAAAGACCCTCTCTGGAGCCAGCATCGTTTAACAATGATTACTTTGCAGCTCCTTGCCCAGCAGAAATGAGATGGAGGTGCATTAGGGTAAGAAAGTGATTACACTGCCTCCCTTTCAAGCTCTAGACCGGTGCTGTGACTTGATACGGTTTTTATCAGAGACTGCAATGCTGCATTACCAAGTAAGCAGTAAATTATGTTGAAATCAATTATACTACCCCAAGCAGAGATTCTGAGTAGAAAATGAATGGGTCTGGGGGTGGAAGGAACAGACACTGCTTATGCATTTTGATTAGATAGCTAGCTATCATCCTCGACAAGAAAGGAACAGCCAGCAAGTCATGAGATCAGGAATATTAGAGTGACTTTATCACATGTTATATTTTATGTTTGGTTTACTGTAGCCTACAAAAGGAGATCATGGACCTTACCAGGAGTCATCTAATATGCTACAAGCTTTTCTGGTTTTGAGTGCTTTAATCCAGCTTCTGAAAAAAAAAAATTATATGATCTATATATATGTGGACTGACAGAGAAGATATTCACTGTGAACCTTTCCATCCAGAAAGTGTATGGATCAATGAATCTTTATTTCTAAAAGGCAGGGTGATCAAAAGAATAGATTTATGTTGAAAAAAACCACATTTTGTTGCAAATTGCAGTGGCATTTGCATGGAAATTATCAGACAAAAATCCCTCCTGAAATTGTAATGGATGAAAAGATTCTTGTTACAGTAGATTACTACGAACAAAACCCCAAGCATTTACTGCTAGCCTGCTAAACAGAGCAGGAGGAAAATTAGGCAGGCTGACATTCAGAGTCTAGTTACAGGCCTGTAAAGCTGAAGTAAGGGTAGTTAAATTTCCAGAACTGGGGGATCTCCCAAACTGGTGAGAAATATTTCTGTTTTCTCTGAAGATCGTGAGCAGTGCTTACATTTGACTACTGACATCTCTGTATTGAGTGAAAAATACTCACTGCCTTTGGGGTTGTGGGGATTTTTGTTACGATGCTTCCGTTATACAACCTGACATCTGATTGTTTTTGTACAACAGATTACCATTCCAGCACACATGTTATCCACAAATTTCTCTCTCACTAATTTTCCTTCAGTACCATTGCAGTAATGTGAATATGGTGAGATGCACTGGAAAGCAGAATTTGCTTCCTTAGGTACAAATATAGGCTATCCCACTGGACTAATGTAGAGTAAAATGCTTCACCCTAAAAGCATTTCATTCTTGAAATTTCTTTACACTGCAGCAGTAGGCAGTGGCTTCCAAGAACTCTCAACAGGCTGACATGGCTTTTCTCTCACAGAAATGTGTACTTCCCCTTGTCATTGCCTTCTCTTTTTTTTACATTTCTGCAGCAAAGACAGCGGGAGAGAAGCCATAAGAGAAGTGCTAACCCTTGAAATTTTCAGAAGTCCATTCTCTCCCCTAACAGCCAGCCCTAGGGATAAATTTTACTCAGAAGTATGACTGTATTTTCTAGGTAGATGAGACCTAAAATGACCTCATCTGTATTATAATGAAAATAAATGTAATAGAAAGAAAAGGAAAAAAAAATGCCTAAAACTGTTCTATAAATGTAGCAAATTTTCAAACATCCTGATACTTAGCTTGCCCCATATTTGATTTACACTTTTATTGCCTGAGTAGCTTTGTCCTATTAAAAAATAAAACCTGGTAAAGCAATCACACCTTTTCTAAAGTACCTCTGGAAGCCTGCTTATTGAAGAAACCTGGATTTGATTTCATTTGATTTAAAACTCATTTTCTAGAAAAAAAATTAAGTTCTATAATTTACTAACAGTTTTCTATAGCAAAGTAGAGGTTTGTCTTAATTTATTCGGTGATGAGATGCAGCACAGATAATGTTCATGATTGAACCACTACCTTTGTGGATGACACCACCTTAATTACTATGTGCTTCAGTTTCTACTCCTTTTGAGGTGTTTTGAGATCTATTGTGCAAAGAGATATTTGAGAATTTACCACTGGAATGGTAATTAAATTATATTATGTATGTTTCCAAAGCTAGGTAAGTCAAAACTAATAAAAAATCTTTTCCTCTATGATACTGCCAGAACTCCGCCACAGAAGTACAGTCTTTCATAAAGTTGCCTCCCTAAACACTTGTGAGCACAAGATACTAGCAGTGCCTGTGCCTTATTTTAGCAGTATGGTTTACGGAACTGGCTAGAGCTTGCACTTTCCACAGCCCAGCTTTTTTTACATGAGGATGTAGGATACCTTCACAGTGTCTTCTTGACATTTACAGGCAACCACAGTCTGTTGATACCTACAACCACCATCTTCCCTGTTGGAACTTGATGCCATGGCCCATCTCATGTTGTCTGACAACAGCTACACAATGGTGCCACAAAAGCAAATGGCCTTCATGGTACCAGTCCCTCCACATTACAGGTTTAGGCACAATCTGGGCTTTGTTCCAAGATAATGTTCTGGTATGATGATAACGTTAAGGCAAGCATGTGTGGTGTTGAGCACGGGTTCAAGCAGTGCTTTAATTGTGTAACATCTATCCAAAGTTCCACTTCATGAAAATAGAGGCATTGATGTGTTTGCTTGCCCAATTCTCTTGTGATCTTTTTCTAAATTGTATTGTCTTGAACAGTGAAAAAATGTCCTATTTCAGTCCTGAGGATGAAGTTCAGTAGTTGCATATAGGGGCTGCTAAATGCCCTACATGAGATGGGAGCTCCTATAGTACAGTCTCAAATCCAGTGTCCCTCACCAAAAGCAGATGGAATATGGTTTTTCTTTTTCATCACTTACAACTGGAGAAACTGAGGACCTTTATAAAGTGCCATGCATCCTCTAAAGTCTCTGTCCTGCCAATGACTTAGACTTTATGTATCCCAGATGAGGGGAGGTAGGGCCTGGTGCCTGAGCCTGAGCTGTGGCTCTGCACATCTATAAGACAGTAGCTGCAAGGTGTGAGGTAGGGTCTTGTTTTCCATGGAAACATTCTCTTCCACCACCTCATTCAAACCTGGGTTACTCTATACTTTTTGTTCCTACTATCTACTTGAGTCGGTCCTTTCAAGCGGTGCTTTCAAACAGATCTTTTTTTCCCTTCCTGAAGCTGAACTGAAGCTGAACCAGGCAGAGACCAGGCAGTGGAATGCACAGGGCACAGAAGTGTCGATCTGCCTGCCAGCCCAGCAGAAGAGGTAGCTAGAATGGGAAACTCCTTCTTCCCTCCCTTTGGCAATGAGAGATTAGAAATTCTGATATTATTATTTTTATATATAAAGTCTAACAACATCAGTAGTGGATACAATAACCTCTTTCTTTGGAACTGGGATGTGTGCGCATGGGGAGTGGGATAAGTTTGCCTGGGGAGTAAAGTATGACTGAAGCTATCACTGAGAGTCACTTCGTCCTTTAAAAAGGATAAAGTTCCTTCCTTATGAAAGGAGTTACCTAGTGCAGAAATGTGGCTGTTATTGTTGTTAGATAAAACTTTCAAGGATATTTCAGTGGGTTTGGAACCCAGATCTGGATGGCAATTGCGCAGACCTAGGCTGCTAAGCAACTTCATTGCTTCTGAAAATGTTATGTATTTTTTATGCGTTTATAGCTTTCTTACAGAGGGTTTCTCTGTAGTCCTCTTATAACTATTTGTCGAGGTATATTCCAAAGTATAATGCAGAAAATCTTGATGGTTATTATTTATAAAATTTTGCTTTTTTCATGTTATTTAAATGCCTTTTGTCTTTCCCCTTTCCCTCTTGCATCTTTAATTTTTTTGCATATTAAAAAACCTCTTTGCCCCTTCAACACACTCAAAATTTAAAGAAAAAACAATTAAGCAAGGTTCTCTTCCATTTGCAGGAGAGTTTCCTCTAGTATTTCAGAGCTCTGGAGGAAAATAAAGCACTTGATCGTAGTGGCATACAATTCCATGCTCAACATAAAGACATTATCAATGTATACAAATGATAGTGTAGTGTCTGTTCCCTGAGGAAGAGTAGATAATCTATCAACACAAATGGACTTCAAACAGTAGTTTTCAGCTAAATAAGCAAACATCACATCCTAGATTTAAAAAAAAAAAAAGAAAGAAAGAAAAAACCCAACAAAAAACAAAGTTAAAAAAAATTCTTTGCACTTCTCAGCTTTCCCCCAGGAATAGTCTTCCTTCCTCTGAGTTCCATGTTGTCATGCAGAGTGATGTGTTAGGGCCTGTGAAACTGGCAGGCTGCTTACTTTCAATGTTTTAATTCACAACTAATGTCCACTAAGCAAAAGGAGGCCTTTTTACCACTGCAATAACCACAATTTCATAGTGCAGACCTGGCTGCAGAGTAGGAAATGTGGGCATCTTTCCCGCTAGAGTCCATATGTGCTCAGGTGCTTGAATTCAGTGTTCCACTGAAAGCTCTCGGGCTTAAATCTGTGACTACTATGGATTACCCAAACAAGGTTTTCTCTAAGTTAATTCTGGATGAAATTATTGAAGGGCACAACCTTTAAAATCTGTGTCTGTATTTGACATCTTACGAGAGTTGAATGTTTGGAAGAGTTTGATTTGTTAATTGCTTCCAACTTACAAATTCAAATACAAGTTCAAGGAAGAATCAGAGGGCTGTTTATGGGAAAAGATATGGAAAATAGATCTGAAAATGGAGAATCAAGCCAACAGTAGAAATATGAAGAACAATTTAGCTGAAACTAAAATGGCAGGAAAGATACTGAAAAAAAGAAATAACAGCAATTAGCAAGAAAATCAAGTGCCTACAGCTACAGTTATTTGCTTAGCTGTTGCTTCATTTGTAGACACGTTGCTCACAGGAAAGATTCCAAAGTCATTAGCACTAGTTTAAGATAAAAATTTGGTTACTTATATTTAAGATAAATATTATGAAATTCAATGATCATTTACCTTCATTGCTATAATATACATCTCTTTTTTTCATCCTGTATTTTGTGGTGGTGAGAGTGTGTTAAAAGGCAAAATTCTATGAAACCAGCATTTCATGTATTTATTAATTTAACCAAGGAAAAACTTCTTTTTTATTACATGAGTTAAAAGCAAGATTAAACAGGTTAATTGCCAAAAAAGGACATTATTATAGAATTAAAATGAGAAAGCATAGATCATATCTTTATCTGTATTGAGAACTACAGATTATCTTATTGGAATATATGTCTGATAGAGTTGACACTCTATACATGTAAAGAGGCCAAATAAATTAGCTTTTAGTATAGGCTCCTTCAGTCCTCAATGTAAATACATGGAGGTTATTCTTGAGTATTTCATTTTTTAAGGCAGTACAAAAATTATTTAGGCATAAATTTGTAGGCTCAAACCTTGAAATCCAATATTCCAGCTCTTGACTAGAAATACCAAAGAGTTTGTAAAAACTAAATTTGCCTAAATATTTTGGCAAAGATGTTGTCTACTCTCTTTTACCTAGTATATTCAGTGATTTTGGTAAAGGAAGGTAATATCATTCACATCAGACAGGTTACAGCTAATCTAGAAAAAAATTTATTATTTGGAAGGACAAAGGTAAAAAATAATTATTTTATTGATCATATTTGCATTAAGAACAAAGGCAATACACATCACTTCTGCCAAGACTGTAAGGAGACAGAAAGGCACAGTTCACACTAGATTTACTGAGTATATCCTCATTGTTCACTAATATAAGATTTTCTTTCTAAACTGGGATGGAGAGTACTGATTGCATTGTTTGTCTGTGCTTATGCAAATTATCTTCACAGTTGTTGCATTTCTTGCAATGTTTATTACTACTCATATGGGAGCCCAGTTCATGTGGATTCTAGCACATAAATAGTTTTGCTTGGGTTTTGAGAGTTTGTACATCGTGTAACTTTTTATGTTACCGTGTCACTTGAGTCACCACTACTTCATTCTTATTCCTTCTGGTGCTCATAATTCCCTGTCATTCAGGTCTTTGAAATGGGCTATGAATGAATGCCCAGAAACTTTTTGTCTGGTCATACTGCAGTGGTCATAGAATAAAATAGCACTCTGAACTGTGAATGGATTCTCTTGGTTCCCCAGCTTCATTTCAATCAAACAGAAATTTCTTCTATTTCTGTTAACAGGGATTATGTTTCAGTAGGAGTTATTGTATATATGTAATTCTTTGATCAGGGGAATAATTTTTACTTTCACAGCCTTGATAACAAGTAATCTGTGCTGTACTTTCTCTACTAGCTCTTACTCTTTAGAAGCATTTCAGGATAAGATCTATTCCAAAATCAATAGCTATGAAGCCCATAAAGACCTGAAAACACACAAACACATATTGGGATGTTTCCTCTGCTGGACAAAACTGAGCTAAATTCCAGCTAGTAACCGTTAGGTCATCAAAGGCTTAAAAAAATGAATAAAATAAAATTAATTCACGTTTGCAAAGCAGCTTCAAAATCCTGAAGATTAATTTTTACTCTTTTCCTCTGCATGATTTGAAAAGGAAAGAAAGACTGTGAAAGTTCTGACAGTCACTATGTTATTCAATCAGAAGATAATTAATCAGCTTAAAGAAAAAATAATTTGCTGAAATAACAACAAATGCATGTCATTAGTGTGGTGATTGAGCCAAACCCACTAAATCATTGCTGAGATCTAGCCACCATGCATAAGTCAGAAGTGCTAATCAGAGAATTTGCAGTAGCTTTTGTATGCACTGAATATTTGAAGGAGCCATCTGTCTTCTCGAGTCTTATTTGCTGATGCATATTTTCCTTGGTTACCTTTAAATGTGGAGTAGAGAATGAATGAAATATTTCACTGCTATGTAAAACATATTTTCAAGGTTTTAAAGCCAGAAATGCTTACCTACACCACCTTTACATTACTCCATAGGGGATGGGACTGGTTTTAGTACTACTGAAATGTTTAGTTTATTTGAGGGGGGTTTACTTGAAGGGGTTTTCTTTTTCTTTTCTTTTCTTTTTTTTTTTCCATGCTGACATGTAAATGAAACTATCTTGAGTCAATGTCTGATTTGTCAAGCAAAAGATACTTATGTGCATTTCTTTCTGCATAAACCCAAACACCTCCCTGCTCAGCCAATGTGTCTGATGGAAGAAAATACCATGAAAGGAAAGGGAGTTGGCCAGTCCATGCCATGTGGTGATGTAATGCTGCAGCTGGCATGACTTTGGAGAATGGCCAAGCAGTTGCAACAGAGAGTCTTGACAGTGAAATTACAAAACCAGAGGCAGTTACAGAGAGCCATACAAAACAGCACTGTCACCAAAAGGAAATTAGTAAAAAGTTGTTACTATTTTGTGTTAAGTGCAAACATTTTGATCATCCACCAATCACAGAGCCTGGTATGAAGTTGGGAAAAGGCTGCATGCATTGTTATAACTATATTTCCCTTTGCTGGACATGACCTACTCATTATGCAAGAATTACCAAGATTTAGTTTTTCACATTTCCCACCACTCACATTTGGCTCCCCACCAAAAATCCACTAAAAAGTTTCCTTTAAAATATATATCCCTTCCTCTTTGTTTTCCCTTTAAAGCAGAACTTTGTAACCTGTAGAGAAGGATCTCACTCACGTTTGGCCATGTATTTATATTTTCCTACATTCTACATTGATAATTAATAAAATAATTATATCCTCTGTAGAGCAACAAACTATCTAGAGAAAAGCATGGCAATGTGTATCAACTCCAGCCCAGCAACCTTAATATTGCACTTTTAAGCTACTTCACAGTTAACTGCTGAGTTACAGAATCTGAAGGAACAGCCTCTGCATGCCCAAATGATGTAAGTATCACACAGTACAGGGTATAACTGCACACAAACTGTGCTGCAAGATACTTTAACAATAAAAATGTAAGCCATAGATGTACCCCATGGGATAAGAAATATTATCATTTTGATGCACAAAGTGTAATAAATGAGTAAAATTACAGAATTTTCATTGACTCATGGTGAATGGTCTCCAGACAAGAGGGCAGGAGAAATAAAAAGATGCTTATATGCAATCTTTGCAGTCTTTGGGGGATAAAGCAAATAAGAAAATCAAAACTCTTTTGTTTATACTTGAGGGTAATTCAATTTCATCTCATTTAGAACATGACAGAAAGATGAAAACTAAAATGAAAACAGCTTTTGAATTAAAGACAATCTTTTCAAATCAATCAACATTAAAGAAGAAAAGAATTGGAACAATAAGTGAATGACATGCACTATTGCTTGGAAACTTTTGAAATCTTAGATTTGTAAACAGAATAAAATCTTCTGTATTTGTGTATTGATTGGACTAATTTCAATTCTCTAAACCATAATATACCAGGTAACTCCAGTCATATTCTGTTCATAAAGCTGTTTAAAATTTACTCCCATCTTTCAATATTTGGCTAGTCTTTATATACCTAAATATTCTGTTCTTTTAACAGAGAATACCTGTCTGAGATAAAATTTATAAGTAGTTCTTAGTTCTGTTTATGTCTTGATTGATTATCACTATCCTATGAAGTGGATTGCAGAAGTGTCCTCACAGGTTTGTGGAAGAGAGCATTGAGGATGGATGGAGCCCAGTAATTCATTAGAATTATTTTACGCATGACATCTCAACTTCATAATCCAATCCTTAGTAAGAATTTTGGCGTACAAACAGCCATTTTATGTACTTCTTTGCCATTTTGTGGGATTTGGACATTTAATTCAGCAGCTTTAAAAATAAATCACAAACTCCACTTTTCTCCACTGTATTCCGCTTAGAATGCATTAAAAATAGGTGAAAATAAGGTGAATTTATATTGCAGCTGATTGAATAGTAGAGTGAATAAAAATGGAACTAACTGGGAATGCATGAAATGAGTGGTTTGTACTTCATAATTTCTTTTATGCCACATGTTCGAATGAAATTCAAGTATGTGTCCATGCTACACCTACCTGCAAGAATATGTATGTATATATAAACACACAAAAATGGATGTTCCTGTAAGAAAGTTAAATTGAAGACAATCATGAAACTGAAGTGTTAGGCATTATGGCTATTTGTTATATTGATGTGTGTTCAGATGCTTTAGTGCAAAGACTTTAAACTCATGTTTTAATTATAAAATACCATCTTTCTGCTTTTTCTGCTTATCCACTCTTATCTCTCACACTTTCTCCATGCTGTTTGCTTCAGCTGACATATCCTCTGTTTCCTCAGAAATTACTCTGTTGCCTTTGTGTTTCTGAATCCACTACTCCTAAAGCTTGGAATTTCTTGCCTGAAGTAAATATTGCTCCCCTTTCATGTGTCTTTTCAATGGTTCTACCACAAAACAGACAAAAATTAGCTAACTTTAAATGGCTAATTGAGAGTCATTTGCAGCCTGAGGGACTGATGGAGAAAGACTACTTTCATACATTTAATCAAAACCTGATTAAAATATATATGAATACAAAAAGGTTTATATTAACTATCTGCTGTTTTCCTCACTCATTACCTTCTGGCTTTTTCCATAGTTTCTCTGTGGAAGAGGCCATATATAGTTTCTCTTATACAACACCTGGTACAACAGATTGGTTCTCATTGGGATTTCTGAGCTTTGCTATATTGGGACTGTAAGAACAAAGAGTAAGGCTAAAGTTTTTTCCAGCATTATGCAGTAATTTTCAGCTAGGTCTTATTCCAGGAGAAGTCAGCAGAGTAAAGTTCAAACTTTTATGAGACAACTCACTAAGTCAAATTGATGCTCCTTTTTTAAAAAAAATAGTAAAACAGCCCCAACAAACCTCCCTCTATCCTTGAAGTTTTATTACTACCTTCAGTGAGAACAATCAAGTACTTTGTGAAATTTTTTCAACTCAGATATCTGAGTATCACGATCAGCCAAGTAAACCTGACATCTAAACTGCAATGCAATACTAAAACAATGCAAAAAAAAGAAAAAAAAAGTGATAAATTCAACAATCACTTTTCCATAACTGAAGAGCTTTATTTGACTCTATGCATTTCTCCATTTTTTTTATACTTAGAGTACACTGTGGAATATTTTTTTGTTTTAAACATAACTTCAACTTGTACATCTGTCACTGAGTAGTAGCTCTGATGCTTAATAACCATGCTCCATTCAGGAAATATCCATTATTCATTTCCAGTGTACCTTCTGGCTGATTTACTGAATCTACCTTCTGTTGGAGAGTTTTCTGCTAGATTGAATTGGCCTCTATGTGGCAGTGCCTGAGTGCCCAGGTTTTTTAGTTTCAGCTTTTTGCCATGCTCTGTGTCTGTAACTCCACTTGACATCAGCCTAAGTCTTGGGAATTTCCAACAGGAAATGCTGCCCCCAGTAAGATCAGACACACTCTTGTTGTCTGCAGTTGGTGTTTTATTTTGAACACCAAGCATTCCTCCCTTCATATATCTGAGAGTATTTCAGGTTTGTGATTAAGGCGGGTATTAGATGACCTTTACTCTTCTTTCCCTTGCTTTCCTCTTAAGAGTTAAATGAAAGCCTTCCGTTCCTCTACAGGGTACTTAGAACTAAGGCACTATGGCGCTAGCAGCAGGTTGGTTTCATTACATTGATAGGATACATGTGCTGTTTTTTATCTCTAGCATTTTCTCAGTAATTCAGCACTTTAAAGTCTCAGCTGTCTACCGATCTGCAGACAATTGTTTGGTGTAATACTATCCGGAAAAAGCTGATAAAACACAGATGTGACTAGGTCTCTGAAATTTGTGGTTTGCTAAGTGGGTTTTTTTCCTTTATTTTTTTTTTTTTTTTTTTGCCATTCTTGCCCATGGCAAGTTAGCTTCCCTACCAGGCATGAAGGCACAAACTTTTATTAAAATGTTGCAACAAGAAGGTAATTGCTAAAAATTAAGAAAAGTTAGCTGAAATATAAAGCAGAAACCTTATAACTATTCTCTCTACTTTTCATCATAGATCCTGGCAACCATCTCTCTATATTTTGCCCAATGGATATCCAAACTAGTTTTCTTTTTCAAAGCCTTCACACTAAAGTGTGGATTTCTGGCAATCCTATACAGATCTGTTTTAAGCAAAATGGTTTTTAGGCTCTTTAAGGCACTTAGAGCCAACATCTTGATTTTTCAAAGTGGATGAGATTTTGCAGTCATAGTGAGGCTTGTCTAGATAAAAGATTTGATTGTGCTCGAACAAGATTGGAAGCAATCTACTTAGATGCCAGGATGTTACCATCTCTTAGTGGTTAGTGTTTAGACAAGGACAAATTATATTCACCATAGCATCAGCTGAACACAATTTTTCCTGGCTTCCATTGACCTCTAACTTGTGACTGGCCTCCCGTCCTCTCACTCAGTTATCACAATTCCATTCAAACACAAGCACATTTTGTAATGTAGGCAATTCTTCCTGACAGCATAAGAACGTTTGCATGTGCTCAGTTAGTTTTCAGACTGGCTCAGATCATGTTAGGCATTCCTGCATGAGTGCATTGCTTAGACAGTCCATGTAATGTAGATGTTTCTGAGTGTGGAAGGCTTTCATTCTGATTATCTGAATTATGTTTTTCACTGTGGTTATTTATGGGTTTTTTTAAATTTATCTGACTAGACTAGTGCACCTTTGAATGTGAATGCAGTTTGTTGGCACAGTGGTACTTTGCTTACTCACATAAGCATTACCACTAAAACTTAAAGTAGTACAGCTCTTTCCCTCCTCCCAAAGAAACTCAGTCTCAGCATTGTAGTAACCAGTTTTACTTAGAAGATACTAAATTTTCAGCTTTCTGTAGGTTGCAAATTAAAATGAGAATTTCTAAAGACTAAATAATAAACATGTCTGAAAGAAACCAGACTATGCTATAATATTCCTATTTAGCTGCAGAATGTGGGGGAGGTGGTGCAAATTGCAAAAGGATACTGATTGGCATCTCTGTGTCTGTATGATAACTACACACAGCTTTAGTGATTTATGTGCTAGACAGGTTTTCCATTCCGATTCAAATGAAAGGCCATCTTGTAATTAAAGGCTCAGTTTGCAGTTCCTGATTTCTGAAGGAAGAGGGCGTTTCTATTTATTCCAGAAACATTTAGTGGTTACATGCATGGCTGGCAGCAATTTCCCACAATGTGTAAATTAGTCAATCCCAAAGTCAGTAAACTTTTGCTTTGAAGTGGACATTAATGAAGTGCACCATTAGAGCCTAATGATTGTTCACATTTGTATTTTAGGGGCCCCTCTTGCTTTTGATGTCTTAGTGCCTTGGTTTCTTGACTTTAGTTATCTAAATGCCAGGACTGCTAAACTCCTAAGAGAACTCAAAAAAAATTTAATGAAAAAAGTTAGTACTGGCCTGACTGATGTTGGCACTTCAAAGCTGGAACAGACTAAATTGCTGTAGACTGCTTAATTCAAAAGTGCTCCCTTGTGGATGACAGTGCATGGTGACAAAGTTCAATTGGCAACAGGAGACAGGCAAGATCAAAGACCCTCTATTGTAATAGTTTTGTTCCATGAAGAATTGCTTATTGTCAGTAGTTTTTCAAGCCTTTACTGGCTCCAGCTTCATATCAGGATTCCCTGGTTCAGAACCAGCTTAAATAAATAATTGTAATTACATCCTTCTGATAATACACTGCAGTTCTAAATGCTGGATGTTGTGTCTCTGCCCAAGGTCCAAAAAAGAAAAGTGCATGTCAGGAACCAGGACCTGGGGAAGAACCCTCTTTTTTGGAACCTTCTTTGTTCAGAAGCATCCAAAATACAGAGTACTGCAGAAAGTTAATGCCATGTTAGCAGCAGTTGAGACTTGCTCCAGACAAAGCCACGCTGCCCGTCCTACCAGAGCAATGATGCTGCAGTTTCCAGTTTACATCGCCTGCTACACTGATCTAACATTCAGTTGAAGATTAAATTGAATATAATCCTGTAAACTGTGCTTTCTGTCCAATAAAGATACTAGTTTGAATGAGATTTTAAGAGATGCTGAGCTTCATGCTCACAATGTTAAGGCTACAGAATTCTCAGGAATATTCATCATTCACAGCATATTGCAGCTTTCTTTTCCTCTCCTCACTTACACATTTCTGAAAAATATGACTTTTTTTTCCAGCCAGAAGCAGAAAGGAGGCCCTGTCAGAAATTATCCAGTTACACTGGAAACCATGTTCATTTTCAGTATTTTTGCTATTGTTTTGAGTTTTTATTTTATTTCCTCCAATAGTGTTTACCATCTGTAAGGAACTACTGAAAGACAAGAAAGGCACTATCCCTCAAGTAATAGTATTCAGGGTTGTTGTCTCATAAAATGTACACGGTATTGTCAGAATTGCTTGTCTTGAACTAATTATGGAAACATGTTTGGTGACAATGAAGGAAGCCACTGTGTGATCATTTTCACACATCATATTGACAGAACTTACATTTTATTTTTAATAATCACAAATGACAACTCTTTTTCACAGAAAATTTCATCATATTCAGCACAAGATGAGCAATTGGAAAGGAGGGACGTGCAAGTACACTTAGAAAGGAGGCAACAAATTCACCACAATTAAATCACATCTGCAATGAACTCAGATCCGTTGATCTGATTTTACTGATAATTTTAACTTAAAGAAAAAAAAGCCAGCATAATGTTTCAGTCCTTCCTTAAAACTCATTTATGACAAGCATCAGAAGTGTGGTTGGGTTATTTCTTTCTTCTTCTTTTTTTTTTTTTTTTTGGCAAGGTCTGAAAAAGCATTTTAAACAGGATTAGAAGTGTACTATGTCTGTGCAATTTAGCTCTAGTGACTTCACGGTTGTAAATTATGATGGAACACATCATTAGCTGCAGACTTGTATGTTCTTCCTTAATCATGCTGAAGTACACATAAGCCCCAGCTGAGCAATTATGAATAATTAAATCAATTAGAGACAGTCTAACACCGGGTCTTGTGGCTAAACTGGTGTCAGCATCCATAATATTTTAACAGTAAATGCAAATGTGTGCATTTGGGTGGAGTGAAGGATGTGGACAAAGGCTTATACAAATGCCAAAGCATGTTGCTTAGTGATGGCTTTATAATAATATCATGAAGATTATAAGCTGCCTTCCAAAGGAAAACAATGGTAATGAAATTCCAATAAAATATTTTTGTACAAGATTTAAAGCTTAGAGATGAGTTAATTAAAAAAGGATAAAGTGCAGGGCCTAAAAATATGTTGAATAAATTAGGACTTTACATTCACCCAAAATAAATACTTTCCTTCATTAATTGTGCCCAGCCTTCTTTCTTTTGACAAAACAGTTTTCTGAAACTTGGTGCTAAAAGCAAATAAATGAAGCAATACTCCTTCCTTAGAATTCTGTCAGAAAAAAAATTTACGTATTTTCTCTACATTTTGTAGAAAGAGAGATAACTGAAGAAAACATGGAGATCTTGTACATCAACTAGACAGTGACGGCACTGACCCCTTGTAGAGCAAGCCTAATGTGTTTGCTAGAAGAAAAGCATGTTTTGGACCTCTCCACACTCTTTCTAGGATATAGATTGGCAAAATGTGACAAATCTCTGCTGTGCAATGATCTGCTCTCTGACAGCCAGCACTTCCTCTGTCACCACATCATGACCAAGTCTGCAATAGGTTTTGAGTGCTTCTCCTCAGACCTCATTGCTCCCAATGAGGAGGAGAGAATAGTTCTGGCTCTCTCTTCCTTTGACTTCCTGTGCAAATGGCACACTTCCCCTTCCTCGAGATTAAATACAGAACAATGAAGCAACTCAGAATTAGCATCTAATTAAAAGGCTGGTCTTTTAAGTATATGTTTAACTTTATGGACACATTTCGATTCTATTCACTGAGGTCAAAAGCAGATCCTTAAAGGCATTTAAGTGCTGTCCTGACCTAGAACACAGTTCTGTACTACAGTTATGAGGAGTTACGTTCAAGACTCAGTAGCCCCACAGAAGCTAGTAAAGACTGAAAGCAATAATTAGTTGATTTTTTCTACAAATCTATTTATTTTGTTAATGAAATTACTTAGAAGTTGTACTTACTATAACTTATAGCCAAAACATTGCACAATAGTGATTCTGCAGTTGTTACTATTTGAGAATGTAAAGAGTCATTATAACCTTCGTCGCACAAACATAAATGAGCTGAGTGCTCTGCTTTGAGAAGGCTCAGGGTATCTTGAAGCACTTTCCAGTTGTTATTACAGGAAACAATTTTGTAGGCAAGTGTCTAATGATTATGGACATATTGAGAGATAATCAGAATTAAAAATATTTAATGTATATTGTATTTCAGACTTGCTCGACCTATAAATTGCATAGATACATTCAGTTTCTACATCCTACAAGAGATCTTTGAGTGTTACAAAAGCAATTATTAAAGCCCATGCAGCCAGTCAGTGAGGGACGCAGAGACAGAATCTATTTCTACAGCATCAGCCCACTGCCCCATCTGCCAGGCAGTTCTTCCTTGTCCCTATGCAACTTGATCACTACTGAGTAATTCTCATATTTCGGGGTGTCGTTTGTAAGAAACGGAGCCTTACACATTGTGTACCCCCTAACTCAGATGATCATGGTATATAAGGAAAGCTTTAGCTTCCTCTTACTTTTGGAGAACAGGTCAATTTCCCCATAAAATAAAACAAAATCTTGGACACTCACTTTTGAGTAGGATTTTGTTGTACCTAAAAATATACAGTTATATCCCAATCTCACTGCAAGATCTGCTAAGAAAACATTTAATGCAGAAACCAAAATATAAACTGTATGAAAAGAAAAAAGAAGTCTAAATCTTTAGAGGTGACATTTATTTCACCAGATGTGATATTTTGAGCTTGCCCATATGGTCTACTAACCACTCTTTATAATCAAATAACTCTCCATGTGAACTCCCTCTCCCAGGATAAGGGGTTTCTTTCTAGAATATTGACTCATTCACAAAAGTAATGATTTTTCCAGGATAAAATTGCTTTTCTGCTAGAATAGACTACCCCTGAGTGGCCATTCTACCATAACTATTCCAGTGGTTTTCCTCTGTAGACTAGCCCTGGTGGAGTCCAGGGGACTGGAGATATTCCAGAGTGAAAACTAAGACTGAGAATGTCTGAAAATAAGGCTATAGCTACAATGACAAGGGGCTTTTCAAGGAAGAATCCTTGTCAAGTTTTTTCTTCTGCCTCTTCACCCTATGGGAACCAATTAGCCTCAGCAGTCTGAACTCATACAGTCTTCTGAGGACCTGCATAAGCTGCTGCAGGGACTCAGTGCTCCCTCTCAGGGGAATGGTAGTATTTTATACTCACTGCTTTTGCAGAACTGCAGATGAGCGGAAAATGTGATTCAGGAGGGCATAAAACCCCAACAAAGAATAGGACTATTTAAATATTTGAGTGATTTTGCTGGTTCAGTCTGACCACAAAGTGATGCAGAAGTGCCAGAGATGGATCTCTGACAGCCAACCTGAGCCCTGCAAAGTCTGGTGAACATAGTGTGCTGACACCTGTACTTTTTCTGCATAAGCCACTTTAGGGAGAAAAGTATCTAATTTTCCAGGTACTTTGCTAAGGAGAATAATCCTTGTAGGTGAACCTGCTAGTAGTAGTTCCAATCTTTTCAGTCCTTTCCCTTATGTGGTGTAGACATATTTTGCAGGAATCAACTGGCAAAAAATCATATGATGATGACAAGCATGTGAATCTGAGGATCTTACATATGTAATCCTAGTTATTCAAATAATTGGACATGAAATTCCTCTGTGGAACTAGTTTGATGAGGCAGGATTACTTTCTGAAGGACTGGCAGATTGACTTTCTATAAAAGAAAGAGATCCTACTTTTGTGGTTAGTGGCCACTCAGAATCATATCCAGTCTGCAATTTACCATTTCTTTTCTGTATATACAATAAAAAACTACTCTAACTTGAATAAGCATTTCAAATACCGGCTCGTTTTTTTGCTGATTGTGATAAAAGGTAAAAAATTAACAGAATGGAACAGATGAATAGGCTAGACTAGACTAGACTAGACTAGACTAGAATATCTTTAAAGAGTGTACTAAGTATTCACTTTTGTCCAAAATGCAGTACTTGCTTCACTACAAAATAATTTGTGAGATCCATCAAAACTGCTACTGCTATAAACCATTTTATGCTACGTATGGTGCTGCATCTGTAAAGCCTTTGAGAAAAATTCTAGCCCCAGTTAAGTCTGTGATATAACTGCCAGTAACTGAAGGAGCCAGGGTATTACAGCACTGTTTTTGCAAGCAGAATTGTGAATTTGTTAACTTATCTTTAAAAACACATTTTTTAATGATCAAATTATTAAAAGATTAGAATATAATTACATCTTGGCTAAAAATTCACATTGCAGGGAAATAAATCCTGAAAAAAATATTAAAGCTGCCCAGCTATATGAAAAGGGAGTCTTCCTAGTTCTGGTTTTCTACATTGCCTTTGGGGGAAAGATAATACTGGAAAGAGAGCTCATATATTAGGCTGTCATTATTACTTCTTTAGTTGTTCTTTCTGGTGATCACATATTCCAGGCAAACTGAAGTCATGAAAATAGCATGTTTTGGGGTTTTTTTCCCTGAACAAAAAGAAAGGGAATAAACTGAAAGCAAATTTAATCATGTTTGAATTTTTTATTTGTTTATTTTCATTTTCTTTTCCCTCAAAACATTTCTTCCAAACACATTGGCTTGTTTAATGTTTTAGCAATCTGAGTGACCATTGGTCTGCTGTGACATAGTTCATGCAAATTTTAAAAGTTTTAGCCTATGTATGTGGAACAAAGTTTCCTCAAACCCAAAATCAAGCCCTAATGATATTGAATTTGCTGGAACTTTATATAGAAGATGTGTCTTACCTTTAGTAAGAAGAGGTGTGTGAGTGTATCTGTAACCAATGTCACAATAGTTTTATGTCTTGAAGAAACATTCTCTATTCCTTCTTTCCCTTCTGTTGCTCCTAGATAAAAATAAACTATTTTCTAGTTGTTTAGTGCAATATATTTTCTTTCTCTCTTAAAGTGCACTGAAGTGGTGGTGAGGCAAAGTACTTTTCAGTTTTCTCCTTGGTTACATACTCATAGGGCAAGAAATATGGAATATTGTCCAGTGATCTAGGATCTGCCTTATCAAAAATGCAGCTAGCTCAGTTTTGTGTTTCTGGCAATAGTTTTCATATAAGAAACTTTTTTTTTTTCTGCAAAATCTAGCAAGATAAAGTCTGCTGATGACCTCAAATTTCAAATTTAATGTAAGACATGCAGAATTGATTGCTCTTTGATGGCTGGTGGCTCCGTTAGCTTCTCTCAAGTCATACACTAAAGTCAGACTTTTTGGGATCAATCCTCTTCTACTTTGCCTTACATAATGCTACTTAATTTCGTTGCAGTTGGACAAAGTTGCTACTTTGTCATTAGTCTTATTTTGCCATATTCTTTGAAGCCAGCTGTGAAGTGGAGATATGCAGCCATTCCATCCAAGATAAAACCCTGCATCAGAGGATAAATCAGGGTACTTAAAATTTTTTGTAATTCTCTTTTTGGAGTTTCACTTTATTTCAGTTTTCTTATTGAAAACCAGAATTGATCTGAGATCATTCTCATGGCACATCACTAAGTGTATGCAGAATATGAGGCGCTGTGTGAAGGAAATAGGCATGATGTGAACGAATTGCTCTGTCTGTTCAGGCACTTTCAAGAGGCAGAAAGAGAATCAGAGACAGAAACACTGGGTTCAAAAGAAAATCAGACTATGGTCTTTAGCACCAAATGCAGGACCCCTCTGCACAAAGCAGGCTCCCAGAAGCTGCTGGGTGTTCATGACACACCTCTGCACAGCACAGCACTGCAGAGGTTCCAGCAACAGAAGTATCATTCTTTGTTTCTGAAGTGTTTATGGTCTAGAGAAGGGAGTCATCTACTTCAGGAAGCTGCACAAATTAAAAACAAACAAACAAACAAAAAAACCAGGAAAGCAGTTTTCAGGTGAGAGAGTAGGAACTTTGAACAAAGAAGTATGAACAAGAAAAAAAATCTAGGATTCCTGGTTATCACTGTAAACTTGTTTGCTTAATGTCTTAATTATATGCACAATAACAACAAGAATCAGAGGGTATCTTTATTTTAAAGTGACATTCCAATTCTTTACAGACATTTTTAATGTAGCGTGATTAGCTGGCCTGGAGGGGAAAATTGAGGATAAATTGTATGGTTATCAACTGCAGGTTTATTGGTCTGAGACTTCCACCACAGGGAGTGGCTGCTGTATGGAATTGATAAACATAGAGATTTATAAGGTCAAGTTTTACGAGTCTACAGATTCCTTGCGGTGTATTACCACATCCTTATTACAAGCCCCTGCTGCTGTCCAGCTAAGCCACCAGAGGTAATATATTACACTTGCTTGTCTGTTCTTCAGCGTTTTTTTGCAAAGGAGAAGAGGAACAGGTCAAAATAAAATATAGCCTTCTGGGACTGTATTTGCAGCCTTCTTTGGGCTTTGGGAGATGTAAAAGCGGAGTGTCAGGAACCAGGGAGTCAATCTTGAAAAGATGTGAAAAAGGATTGTTTGTGACATTGGGAGAAAAAAAAAGTTAAAATCTTATGGAGGCAATTATTTGTTTTCAGAACAATAAAGAACAATTGCATTTAACAGGGACATCTTTAGCATAAACAGATTCAGTGGCTCAAGTACAGTAACGTAAGAAAGCTTAAGACTCTCACTCAGCAGCTGATGTCTTGTTAAATGGTCATTTCTAACACACAATTAATTTGGGAAAATATGAAAAGTCAACAAAATACCTGATCAGTCTAAGGTGTTCATACATTTGAAAAAGTTGTATATGATTTCAGCAAGCTATTTGTGGGACCATTACACTAACAGGATTGCTAATGTGTCTGCGCTAGAACTTCACACAGAAAATAGTGTCTCTGTGTTTTTATTCTATCTTTTCCACAGTTGTTTCCTCTCTGTCATATCAACAGAGGGCTTCTGCATGTGCTGTTGATGATATTGATTTAAAAACACTGATCTCATGGCCAATTAATATGATCTGCCAATTAGTGGAAATACTGTTGTTGGAGTTTATTCCCAATACTGTGATATGTCACAAGAAGGGACATGACTAAGATATTCTGTGCAAGCACTTCAACAATTGTTTAACTCAAACTGATTTCATCATGCTTTATATGGGGAACACTGATGCCAATATATTGATTCTGCTTATTCCTTAGTTAATGCAAAATTTATTCTGTTATGAAACCACAAACTTTCAAGTTATGCAGGATTCATATAACTTGTGTTATTTCAGTGGCATTGCATTGAGTGCCTGAATAAAGGGACAGCTAGATGGAATGAGTGTGAATCCTCCTCGATTCACACAACATATAATCAGGCCAATTGATTCATTCATAGAAGACACAGGAGTGGAATGATACATCTATGAGTTTGTTTGCCATGTTCTCAGTGACTTATTCGTGTGCAATATTTTTGACACTTACCTAAACAAGTTATGTTCTGTCCCCAGAATCTGATGCAAAGTTGTACAGGAAATTAAAGCCTGACAGGAAAACAACAAACTTTTGAAGAGTCCTTCATATGACTATCTTTTTAATTAATTGTGAGCATCGTTCATTGTGTCCTGCCTTGCACACAATTAACAGCATTATAGATTGGATGTATCCCTTATCTTTAGTCTTTAATCAATTGCAGAAGTCATTTATTACCTGAAGTAGAACACACTAACAGAGACGACCTGAATGGCCAAATTCCTGTCCACAGACACATGGCCTCATATGTCCTCACAATAGACTACAGAAAACCTTGATGTTGGTAGTGAAAAAAGAAGAGCAGAGTAACATTAACACTATCAGAGTTACAGTACATAGGTAGAAAGAAATTGCACTGTGATGAAATTCCAGTCTTGAGGCAAATACGATTTTCCAGTGGAAATGGCTGATTTACAGTACAGTTTAGCAGGGTTTGCACCCAATGGAGAAGAGGTGGTTTCAAAAGCAGACATTGTTTTCCAGAAGTGATGAAGCAGCAAAATGTTGCATCAGCCCAAATCAGCTGCTTTGTATATAAAATAATTTGAAATACCAAAGAGGAAAAATATTGAAAAAAGCATGACTTATCAGTGCTGTATATCAGTTTTCAGGATTCTTCTGTTCTAAGAATGCTTCTTAAAATCCTTCTACTGCAAAGCTAACTCAGTAAAGAACCTTACTTGTGTACACATACATGTGTGCATTCTGCCTTCTTCCACCAATAAAAACAAACCAAAAAGAGAGTAAAATAGTGTTTTGTTTGTTGTTTTTATACTGTCTGTTACAACTTACTCACCGATTTTAAAACTGCAGAACATTAGATCATCTACTCTGACACTCATCTGGCTCTAGCACTCTGGACACATAACTGCATAAAAATCACTTAGGGTCAGAAATTAAATATTTTTTAGTGACTGGCCAAGTAAAATTATTTTAAAGGAATTTCATTTGATGTCTGGGCTATCTGCTGAGGAAAGAAGAACCTCTTGAAATGTTAAAAGTGATACAAAACATAATGAGAAGGCTTTGATTAAAAAGAAAAAAGAAAAAAGAGGAAATAAAATCTTGAATGTAAATTAAGATGATGGTTGAGAAAAAGGGACAGGAACATGTGGCAAGAAAGAGGAATGCTTCAACTTATTCAACTATTTTATAGTAAATTTCTCTGTCTCTGAGCTTTTACCCTTCCTCTGGATACAACAGTTTGGTCAGATCCAGAGTGAGATGACTGTCGAGTGACACAGAGGCTGGGAAATGAGATGAAGCTCTTCAGATGACAGACTGTGAATTAGATCTCTGTTGCCTTTTGCTGGCAGAGATGATAGAAAATTGGAAAATATCTTCTTTCACATGAAAAGAATATACATTGTTTTGGTGACTTTGGATTTAAAAAATGAGTATTTAAAATATCATATACACTAGTTTTAAGGCATTTATGTAAAATGAGTTACAATTAATAGAAAAGAGAGATACTAGAATGCAGGAAAAGAAATTCCAATAAATGAAATAGTGCAACTGGAGAATAAAAAGGGAGAAATGAACAGCGAAAAGAAGAAAAAGATGAAAAGAAAAATTTTTTTCCTTCACTTGATTTTTGGCCTTGCTCTTTCAATTTTCCTGTTCTTTTCTATTTCTCTTCCCTTCCTATTTAACTCTCCTTCCTTACAGATGGTCTTTTTTTTTTCTCTTCAGTTTGGAAGGGACTGGGATTTATGTTTAAAATGAAATGTCCTTCTCCCCTTGCACTTAAAACAGACATTGAAAGAGATCTCTGTATGGCAGAAAGGAGAATGGTGGACCTCTTTTTATGTCATGCAATATTGGTTCAATACTGAGAGAGAAAAATTCTCTAAGGCTGTTTAATATGTGTTTCCTGACCCATGGGACTTGTCAAATCCTCAAACAGTTCCACTTTATTAAGAAGTAGTTACAGCAACTGGAAAGTGCTTTGACCTGTTGGCACATCCTGAAGAGCCTCAGAGATTCTTTTATACTTAAACTTAGCATTGAAACAACATTAAACCATTGAATTTTCTAGCTCTTTTTGTTTTCTATTATTTTCTCCAAGCCTTAAGAGAAAAAAAATTGTTTTATTTGTTCCTATAACTGTTGCCAGCTTTACGCATTATTGCATATTTTAGTCTGCTCAGTGAGCTCAAACTAGGTCAACATCAATTTAAAAAAAAAATTGGCTGCATTACTTGAACTTCAAGCATTACAGTAAAGTCATGAAATAAGGCAATGATAAATTTTATACAAAAAGGGGTGGTAAATCTTAAATATAAATGCAAAGGAAATGCAGAACTCCTATTCATCAGCTACTAGTGACTTAGTTTATAAACTATTAAAGCCTGGAGAGGTGATCAGATACCTGGATCTTAAAACCATGAGCAAGGTCTAAATCTTTGCTCTTTTTTTTGAATGGGCAGCTCAATCATTTCTACTTTGTAGTGACATATGGTATTAGGAACAGACAAAACACAGATAAGAAGACATGTCATAGTCACAATTGACACAATATCCAATCTAGACCTCTGTTTACAATGTAAAGAGACAGGAAATGTCCACAGAAATTGTGGATTTGTTTTGTACAGATACATTCTACAGAGCAGCATTACTTTCAATACCCTCATAGATGCAGTGGAGAATAACACAGCTGACTATTGCAGAAATTTTGGCAACTAACAAGCTGGACCACTGCTGTCCAAGGAACTAGGAGCTTGATCCAAAGTTTGGTGGATCAGAGAAAAAGTTTGCATGGATCGTATCTCATTTCTGAATTTCTCTTTGCCTCCACAAGGTTTTACACTCATGCATTTCCACTGCCTTCAAGTGAAATTGCTACTGACATGCTATTGTAACTGAAGACAGCCAGCCCTATGACACTTATGCTCTTCCAGATTCTTATTCCTTGTACCTGGTAATAAAATCAGAAGGCACTCGGTGGTTTTGAAGTTGGTGGAGCCACTGTCTCTGGCAGAACCATCTGTTAAAATTAATATGTGGTCTGCCCATTATATCTCCACATCATAGTTATAATTCTGGTTCTAGTAATCAAGAGCTATTTGAAATTGGGATTTACCATTATTTAAACATTAGGTACTCTCTTTTCATTTTACAAGATCTGTAATCTAGATGTTGGAAGAGTGCACCTATAGCTACATGAGGGAACTGTGTCCTAATTTTCTTCCTGAAGACCCAATATTTGAGATGCTTCCCTCCTGTTAGGCCCTCTACCTTAGGATCTAGGTGACTAAGGATTCTAGGTGAAATCCTGGTTTGCATATCAAGCTGCTCCTACCTGACAATGGCTAGGTCATTTTTCATAATGCTGACTGAAACTGTTTGTGATAGTTTTATGATAAAGGAAGGTTAAAAGGGGAAAAATGCCAGCAGTAGAAGTGATGAAGGTGTTTCAGGAAATTAATGGTTTGGCTTGGAAATTAAAGTTTTGATTTTACTCAGGAGTATTATTATTGAATTCCTTTGGTGTAAGATCAGGCCCTACTTAAATATTTCTCAGATGGTGGAATACTTACCTAGCCCCAAAACACCAGGGAAAAAGGCATAGCGAAGTTCCACAAAAGCTTTTGCTCTTAGATTTACGTCTCAAACTGCATGCCAGTTCATGCTTCACAAAGTGGACCCTTGTCAGCAAAAATAGTATGTCCTTTCCTACTGGATCAGCAAATTTTTAACTAGTTCTTCCAACAGCTGAGTTTCCTCTTTTACTCAATGTGGGTTCAAATACTGTGAAATCTCTCGTTGTGTCATAGTAGTAGATCCAAGAAGAGAGATTGTAGAAATCCATGCAGAATAAGACTCTAAGCAGATTTTAACTAGTAAACTTCATAGCAGTCCACCATTGCTAAATTTTTATCTGTAGTATATATCATTCTTTAAGGCACTTCTTGAACCTAGGTAAGAGTTGTATTAATTATTCCCATGTACCTCCCATGCACAGGAGCATTGCTGTATGTAATGGACTAAGAAAGACTGTAGAGAAAACGATAGGGAGACTTTGCTTGGATGTTAATATTAAGTCAAATAACAAGCAAATAGATAGGCTTCTATAACATGCAATATTAGACACTGTAACAGTGACAAGTGTCATCAGTGTACTTATATCTTGTGCTTGCACTGTGATAGTGCAGACTCATCTTGACCATTACTGAAATTCTGCTGTTGCTATGAAAAAACTGAGTTAAAACACACTCCCCTTTCCTAAAAGCTATATTATAAATCCTCTTTTGTTATTATTTAATTAAATCTCTAGTTATAAACAGAGAATGCTTTCAATCAAAGCTCATCTGTGATTATAGCTTTTGCTGTTAAGGTCTAATTGCTTACATAGCCCTATGTATATATTCATACATACACAAAGTAGCTGTGAACGCTATATCAGAGTTGTGCTTGTGGACACCAATGATAATCCTCTGCTTCGGAAGGCAAACACGGAATGTCGGGATGCTGCTAGCAACAAGCGACACAAGTTCTAGTTACTTTTCTTGTTAAGAGTTGTAAATTCAAACCACATTGGAAAAGACAACAGACTTACTGCAAGTCACCATTTGCACCTGAGAAGTGAAATGCCTGATTGAAGCCATTTCACCAGCTCAGATTGAAGCTGGATATAGCTAAGGAAATCCCCTCTGCAGGACAAGATGTGTGTTTATCTCATTGCACATGTCCCCATGTGATAACAATAATGCTGATCTGACAGATCAGTAAAATATTAGCTGCTCCCTCCCTCAGTACATTTAACATGAAGTAACAACATAGTTTGCCAAAAACAAAGGTGAGGGAGAGCAAATGTGTGAATCCTCAATGGATGGTGCCATTGTGTTTTCACACAGTGTCTTTGTGCCCAGAGGTTACAGTTTTGACAAACTGTGAGTAAGCCAATGGTTGTGTTCTGGGAGACCTGAGCTTTTCTGAATAACACATGCACTACAGCTGCAGTTGAAATCTGTTTCATATTTAGTGTAACAAATTATGCAAAGTACACCAAATAAGACCCATTTCAAATTCCAGTGGGCCTTTCTGAAAACATTTTAGAGAAATGTTTTCTTTGCTGTTTCCCTTCTGCTCTCATTAAAAAGGTGAATCACTAAAAGTAATTGTGTAACAAAACAAAACCACAGTCTGTTCAGAAAACAGCATGATAGGCCATAGAATTCCACAAAAAAAGTCTTAGTGTCTCTTATATTAGTGAGAATTTGACTACATATTACAAAATGAACACTTGGCTTAGAAACTACACATTCCTAGCCAGCAAGAAAACAAAATATTTCTCATCATAAAATATTTTAAACTACTCTTCTTAACATTTCTCTCTACTGAATATTTCTTTTTATTTACATGGAAAATACCATGTAGCATCAACAAGCCTTAATTATTCTGTGGAATGTTTAAAGAAGCAAATAATTTTAATAGACGAGATAATCAGAAATATTTTGAGGAGGGAGGAAATGTAAAAGATGGGAAGTAAATAGATATCCCTGGCTCAGATCGAAACTCAGCTGGTGGTTACCAAAAGTTGGAGCAACTTTTTATGTTCCTTGGGGGACAAAGTTTCATTGCTTGTTTGTTTACTTGCTTTTTTAACATGACATTAACTTCATATTGTTAACCTCAGATGTTAAAGTCATGTCAGGCCACAGAAATAATGATGCTTAGAAAACTAAGCATTTGGGGGCTGTTTGTTGTTTTGGTTTATAACTTTTCTTTTTAAAAACAAACCAAAATAAAACAAAAACAAACACCACAAAACCAACCTTAAGGCCTGGAAATTTTCAGTCTCATGTAATCACATAGCTCCAAAACAGGGGCTTTAACAGCGGAGTATCAAATATCACAACCATGATAAAAATTACAAGAACATGGAATATTCCTAATTAGTGGTTGGTGATGGGATGAGGGAAGAGTAAATCTGACTAAGGGTCTTGCGTTTAGAAGTTTTTAAGTCATCCCTGTCTTGGCTGAGACATAAATGCCTGTGGAATAAAAGGCTGCCCTATTTGTGTGTCCTGTACCATATTGGTGATTATTACTAAGTGGCTGTGTTGTCAGGATGAAATCCTCTGTGAGGTCATTTGGCTCAGCATCCCCAGCTGCTTACTGGCTGACATCATAATACTGATCTTTATTGGTAAGTCTATACAACAGTGTTAGTTTATGGCTCCAGCTAGCACACAAGGCTAAATTCCCCAATCATCTATACTGTTCCTGTAAGTCATCTCACACTTTGGCTCAGACCTGGAGCAAGGAAACATATTTGCCAAATATAGAAACTGAGAGGCAGATTAAGCAGTATAGATAAAACTGAAACCACAATTAATAAAAATCTGTACTTGGACACCAGTGATGGAGATTGTCTTGGAGAATTGTCTAGTGACTTGAACTAGCTACTGTCATGTAAAGGACTTCACCCCATCAAGTGCTGGAAGAAGTTTGCATCCAAATAACATCTGGGGATAACTCCTATGGCACATGGCATTTTTCTGCCTTTTTGCCCACATCATCGACATAAAGAAAGTGACAAGCAGAAAAAAACCTAGAAAATTTGAACTTACTCAACTCAGGGGTAAATATAAAGGAATTCCCTTTCCGATTTCAGCACTGGATAAAGAAGATAACTGCTCATTCTCAACTTAACTGCATCTTTTGCCTTGTCTTTGAAGCCTATCATGAACATGGTATTCTCTACAACGTTTTTACTATTTCTTAATTCCAAGGGAATGATTTGGGTTTGTTCTTTTGTTAACTGAGTTGGCATCTTAAGCTGTCTTGTTAGGTAAAAAAAGACAAATTGTTAACAGAAATACATTAGTAAATCACCTCTTTACAATAATTTCTGTGAGATATCCAATTCATGTCATGCCAGCATAAAAAAAATAATTTCCTTAGTATATTTACATTTATATTCTGTAAAATGTAGCCTAGATGGCACTATTTGGGTTTGGGTTGTCACTCTTCTTTGTACTTTATGCAGGAGATGCATCTTTTGAGAATGCGCTTTCATGAAGTTTTATAGTATTACAGGGGTTTATTGCTGTATTGTTTATCAAATGCTGCTATTTCTCGGTAAGCCCTGAGTTTAAAATTTAATTTTTTTTTTCTGACATATTGCCTTAGAAACTCAGATATGATTTCCAGTTCACTCAGTATTATTTCTACCCATGATCTCAGCTCAAGTGCTTTTAAAGCAGTATTCAGTATGAACTCCCAGCAAATATAAGGATTAAGTATGCTCATGTTACAGGACGGTGAAATCCCATACTCCCAGTAAATATGTGTTTTGCTTGTAATTTTAGCCCTTCAGTCTCCAACACAATGTACTTCTTTGGTGGCAGCAGCATCCCTTTATGTTTGTTGGTAAGTGCTGACAGCAACTCTGGTGCTGTACAAAACCTTGGCATTAAGGCAGAACTGTGTTGAAGTGTGCATCTCTCTGTATGTGACTAAATGTCAGGAAAGTTAGGTAGCTTCAGGACTGCCACTGTTTTCCTCTAGCCAGACCACCACATGCCTTGCTCTGGTTCAAGTCCCCCTCTCCCTTGATCAGAGCCAACTGGGGCACTGCTGCTCCTCCTGCCAAATTGAGCTAACAGGAAGAGTGCATTGAGGAGCCGTGCTGACCACTCTACCAAGACACCAGTTTCCTCCCCCACTTTTCTCATCATCTACTAATTTTGTTATGCTTTCCCATAAAGGAAACAAAACAAAACAAGTAAACTCATCTGGCAAGAATTACTCCTCACCAAGCAATTGTGGTTGATAGCTCAGTTATCCTCTGAGGGGGGAATTTTCAAAAGAATTCTGCACTAACTTAACGCAAGTTCTATCAAAATCAGAGGTATTTTTACCATTGGCTTTAAAGTTAACAAAGTTAGGGTGATATTGGCAGTTTTAGTGACTCCGTAATTCATCCCTGAATATGTTCTCTTCACTTTTTTTTAAGTAATAGTTTAAAATTCATGGCACTTCCATTTTCAATGAGTTTTATTCTTAGTAATATATATCAAGGGAACAGAGTTTCACATCTAATATTGGGAAGGTTACCATTTCCTATCATCTGTTCCTTTATAAAGAAACCTTCCTCCTCATATATACATAAAAGCTTTTTACTTTCTTCTGAATCCCTCTAGGAAGAAAATTTGGATTCCCCATCTGTAAGTTTTAAATGACCTTCTGTTGGACTGTGTTTATTTCTGCTTCTCTTTCTCTCTTCTCTTTATCATTTTCCATATTTATCCCTATCCAGTATTAACCTGAGATATTTATTACTTTCAACTTTTTCATTTTCATGGAGAGTGTAATCTGTTGCTGGTTACAGTGACTCAGATCTTATGCACACTATTCAGTTCTGATTTGGTCATATTTGTAACTACCTTGATATTTAAATGCTTTTGGCTTTGGCTGTGGCCATGTGGCTCTGGATACTTTGACACATTGGTGCAAAAATAGCACCCAAGAGGTATACAACATTTACTAAGAATATAAAGATTAATCCATTTTCAGATGGCTTCAGTTTTTGCAGCTATTACTGATTGTCTTCAACTTCATGTATTATAATCCACTTGTGTTGTCAGATTATAATTCTGAGCTATATAGTTGTGGGGACATCTCATCTTTCAGTAGATTTCTTTCTTATAGTTGAACTTAGATTTCACTTCACAATCCACCCATCAGAATTTTCATTATGCCTCCAAAGCCATAATCATTGTCAGATGCTGTATCATTCCTCTTGATTGCTTGACATATTCCTCAAATATACATACAGACATGGAGGTAATTAAACTCATGTATCCTCACTATTCTTCTTCTCTTGTTTCAGAAAACCCTATCTTTCCTTTTACTTCGCAAGTAATGACATCTGAGTTAACAGAATTCTATTCAGCTGCTATGGTTTGAAGTATATTCAATAACATCTTCATGTTTATCTGTGCTCCTCCTACTACAACGGAAATTGTTTCATTCAAACAGACTATTGCCTCATTGAGACATCCTAAGAATCAAAAACCTGACTCCTTCTACTGCCATGATGAAAATCACACAGTCTGGATGTGGTTTTTTCCATTTAGCCAAGGCCTGTCTCTTTATTCTGAAATTTCCTCAAAACCAGTATCCAAATCATGTTCTTCTGGAGGCTAAAACTTCATAGCATCAAATCATTAAAGTTGCCAACTGCAAATGATATTTATGTCATGAAAGAAAATGGATGGGATAGTCTTTTCTCTGATTAAGAAATTGAAGGTATTAGAACTGCACAACAACTCTGATTATTAAAACAAGGCAGATCAATGGAGGCTAGTTGAAATCATGCATGGGGTGTGAAATTATCTTTAGTCTGAAATTATGTATATTAAGCATCTCCAAGTAAAATTATAAAAGATCAGGGGCAACATGTTAATTAAGTTGTTTCGGTTGCTGAAAGCCCCATTTATTATCTTAAGGTGAATGTAGAAAAGCTGTGTTGTTCAAGAGTGTTTTTTGAACACAAGTCCATCTGGTGATTTGATAAAAGTATTTAGTTTCTCAAGGCAATCTGAGTGTATACTCCCAAGGCGCCACAGTTTATAGCTTAAATATGACTCGCATGTGGATTCAGCATTACAAATAGGAAACAGCAGCCCTTGGACTTGTACTGTAATGTAGTCCTTTCATCACCCAGTTACCCTTAAGCGCCTCCTTTCCTATTGTAATTTGGGCTAAATGCAAAGCATTAGTCCTATCAATAAAAACTAATGGTTCTACTTAGAAAAAGAGAGGTATATTTAAAATAAAGGAGATAGATAGCTTGCTTTCCCTTGCATTCAAGAAGTTAACTGGATTCTGGCCTGCAGCCATCTAATTCTGGACATAGGATTATAGAGGCAGCACCATTGTCATGAAGGATCAGCCTACACCTGCATCCTTAAAGTCAGAGAATGCATCTTACTAACCAGTTCATGCAGCAAAAATCAAGAAACTGTTTTCTGTTTCCATTGATGGTTTTACTGAAACAAATATTACAGTCCTAGTGAATATGAGAAAACATAATTGAAGAAATAGGCAGCAAAGCTGCAGCACCAGGAATTTTTACAATTTTTGTCACTGTGAGAAAAGGATAACCTTAACTGTCTTTCCTAAGTTAGCTGATGAAGTCATTAAATTTTATATTTAGTGCTGATATTTCAATTAACATACTCAAGTCAGAACCAAGGGATCATTATAAAAACATACATAAAATCAATTAGAAAATCAAGGCAAAAATCACATTATCAACTGCTGTTAAGCAAGGTAATTCTACTAAAGTTAAAAGAAGTACTTTTAACTTCCAGTTGCTAAAGATATTTTACATCATCTCTGCTATTGACACTAAGAAGTTTGAAATAGCAGAGAATTGAGTAAGTTCCCCATGTCATCAAAGACATAATTTGCATAAAAAGCCAATCTGCACTGTAAAGCTGAGGGAAATATTTGGACCAGTGGCAACTACAAATTTCAAAGTGCTGGTTTGTTCAGGAAAGCAGCACTGAATTTTTGCATCTTCACTCAAAAATGTCTTTGTGTAACTCATAACAAAGTCCAGCAGAAGGGTAATAAATCCTATGCAAAATTTTTAATTGTTATGCATATTCACTATAGTGAAGAAATTAGTCGATTGTGATCTAGATCTCACCTCAATAGTCCAACAATTTTTCATACTGGAAGTTAGCATGTTCTTAAGCTTTAGCAGAGCTGCAGTCTGGCAAAGGTTGTTGCAAGAACTATGTTGGATAAAACTAAGTATCAGCTTTTCAGATAGTAAATTCTTTTGTGGCTTGGACAATGTCCTCTGTGTAGTGTGTAGCTCCAAGCACAGCGAGAGATGTCAGCAAATAGTCTCTCATTCTCACTTTCCAAGTAAAGGTTTGCCTCAACCCTGCTATTGACTTACTCTGTTTTCCCCCAGCAGCCCAACAGATTCTACTTCCGTAACCTTTTTTGTTTCACAAAGGACACATGCTTTTGTTTGCTTCATGCTTCTTATCCCTGCATGATGCTTCTCCCTTTTTCAGATCTCCCTCCAAAGCCCTCAGCTTCCAGTTAGGCACTCAGTGATAAGCCCTTCAGTCTTTGTTCCAGTCTTTCCATTTCAGTTTGCTGTAAACAGTCAAGTTTCATCTGTAACAGTAAGCATATTTGTGACCTTTCAATCTTGCAATAATTCTTGTCATCTCACCCTTTTCCCAAACACTTGCACCTTTTTTTAATGGTTGCTGTTTTAGTTAATTGGGCTATGGCCTTTTTTTAAATTGCCTGTTAAGGTCCATAGACACCTGGGGCACTGGATGCATAAATAATACTTAGTAAAAAAATAAGTGAGATCGAAGCTCCCATTAAATTGTTTCATGGTAACTTTCACCTAGTGAACTCACATCCGGCAACAGGAAAACCAGACACTTTGTAAGGAATATTAAAGAAGGTTTTGAGGTAATTAATAAAAGATACAGTTAAGAAATCTGGAGGACCTGGAAAATACCAGCTAGAGGTCTGTGATTAATGGATATATTTAGGTAATTGAAACTGAGGAAGCATTTGCTAGTTTCCAAGTAGTTATGGAAAATAAAAGACGAACACTTGCAATTAGTTCCATGTACTAGGTGAGAGGGAAAACTGTTAATGTGTAAGCATGTTTGGAACTCTCACAGGACAAGGCACAGCTTCAGCAGCAACATTCCAAGAAGCTCCTAAAAGCATATATTCATGATGTTCAGAAGTGAGCAGTTCAGTGACAAATGCCAAGAGGATTATTAACTACTCCAGTTCTTCTGAATTAACTGTTTATATTTTTGGAGAATGCTATGTAGTTCTGGATCTCATTTCATTCATTCTGTACTGTCATGGACTTTAACCTCTTAACACCTCTGTAAGGTATAGCACAGTAGTTGTCCTTGCTTTACACATGGAAAATAGCTACCCAGACAGTCATCCCTAGGTGGATTGGGCATCATGATGTCATGTAATGTTGTACCTAACCTTTGCTACCTACTGCAACCCAAAGATATAAGTGCTTCAATCTTGTTTACATTCCATTGGGAGATTTAAGAGGCCATGAACATGGCCTGGTTTATATTCATTCAGAGATGGGAAAACTGTGCTGAGTTGCCTACTCTTTAGAAAGAAACTCTCTTCTCCCAGGGAGTGATCACCTTTGGTAGTTACACAAAGCCTCAAAAAGGGTATGAGATGGCTGTATATACATGTCTTCTATTTGTTTCTGTTTCCTATTTGCATGGCATAATTAAAGTGTCATTGAGCCAGTAAGAGATGAGAAGAAACACTGAAAATAAAAAGACAATATGAACTTGTAGGTAAGAAATATACTGTGATGGGGAAGGTGTACATTCACATAAAAATTAATTCTGAATCAAAAGAAGGTCTTCAGTAAAATTTTTAGGACTTAAAATTTTGTTTACTCCTCAACTGACTACACTAACTCAGGTTATTTAATTATATCCTAATTTTCTGCTGTCCATTATTCATATCAACTAGCAATTTTAAAAGATGTACAGCAGGGCTCCATCTCAGGCTCAGATTGTATTATAAAGAAAAGGAAATTTAATTTAACACACCCATGTCACCACTAACGTTTGCGTTTTGGTTCCTGCTGAGAGTTGTGGGTTTCAGCAATGATGTCATTGAAGCATTCAGTACAGAATCAAGGACCTATGTTTTCCTGAAGCTGCGTTGGCTCCAGAAGAGCCTGTTCAGGAAAATATGCATTGCTCCTTCAGAACTGAGAGGTCTGAGGAAGCAACACAGTGCAGAGACATGTTAGTGTCTTTTGAGAATTAGTGGAGTTCAGCCAGTGTGCTTGGGTTTTGGCAGAGCAGGAAGGGGAGGTGGCTTTGCGAGGACTCAAGAGACACCAGCAGCCTGATGCAATGGAAACAAGAGTGAAGAAGCAGCACATGAAGGCCTCATGTGAGGAACAGGAAGATAAGGTCATGAGAGTCTAAGAGAATGGCTAGAAGAAGCCAGGATTGTCTAAGCCCAGACACCACCAATTTTAGTAAATGAATATCCTTTACCAAAATGTCAGAAACTGCAGAGTTAGGTAAAAGTGAGAGAAACCCTCCTTCTCTTGCTCTGAGTTACAATTTGGCTTATGGATCACATCCTGCAAACTGGGTGGACAGTCTAAGCTAAACACTTGGGCAGTTCTTGGCACTACCACAATCATTATATCTTGTGAGCTTTCAGCTTCCATATTTTTTTCAATTAATCTGAAGTATTTTAGTTAATTTATGTTAGACAACTTTTTGTTGCAACATGTGAAACTTCAACAAGACATGAAAAACCATCTACAATCAAAAGAGGCAGTTTTCAGTAACCTTCAAAAGTCTCAATTTTCTCCTAGTATCTGTTTTCAGAATATGGCTTTGACACTAAGAAATAGGCGTTTAAGTGTATAAGCAGCATATGTGAGAGTGTCTCTGTCTGTATGTGTGTGCCTGCACAACATTCTTGCACTTAGAAGTACAAAAGTGCTGCAGTGATTGCACAAAAATGGCTTTAATTTTAATTAAACACTCCTATTAGGATAAAACACTTATCTATAAAGATAGCCCATAAACATTTTTTCCCACTTGTTCTTTTTTTGATTTTGTCTTCTACATGTTACTGAAACAGTCAGAAGGGAGGCAATAAACATCAGTGATCCCATAAAACGTGTTCAATTTATTAATAAGAGTTTAGAAAGAGATGAGACCCAGCAGCCTGTAGACAGGAGTAAGTTCTACAACAGTCTGGTTACCAATCATTCTAAGAGCCAGCTAACAGCTGTCTGACCATTGGATATGGCTATTTGCATGGCTAACAATTGGATGTCTATCTACTATGTGAATGGCTTGCAACAAGCTGTTTGTTTGGGGACTATTCATAATGGCACAGTCAAAAGTCTCCTGAAAGGCATACTCGTTTCCATTTCTGTTCTTTACCCTTCTAAAATTGGCAATTTATTACATCAAAAAATAGCGGTCAACCCAGAAAAGGACAAAATTGACACAGTTCCCTTTTGATCTTTCAGTTTTGAATAGGCACCCACCAATGAACTTCCCAATGAATATTCATTGGATGCAAAAGAAGTGCCCGGCATTTTTTAAATAGAGAATTTACTCTAAATATTTAATAAAAGAGATAAGTCTTGATACTTTATATAGCAGAGATGCTTTTTCAAGTGTCTTTAGAAAAGGGAGTTCGTCTCCTTTCATACATTTGGTGTATTATTCTCTTTCATTTTATATATATATAAATTTTTCCTGTATTTCCCCATATTTCTGCCTTTGTGGCAGGTTATTCCATACCTCTTCTTTCCAGGTTCTTTTACTTTTCTTTAAGGCAACTAGCAGTGTTGCCTTTGACATAAATAGTTTACACCATCAGTTTGATCCAATATGCCAAATGCTGCCTTCCTTTGCTATCTATAGAATTATTTAGGAACCCACAAGGAAACTATCTGAAATTTCCTTTTACTGTAAAAAGCTAATGGGCCAAAATACACTTTGTATGAGTCAAATTCTGTTCATTGAAAATTCTCTGACTTCAACGCAATAATTCCACATTTTCACCAGTGTAATCAAGCATGGAGATTGGTCCAATGCTTTCAGAAGTGGTTCTGATTTGCTACAAATGACTACAAAATAAAAAAGGAATTAATTTTAAGGTACGAGAATGCAGCAGAAGTGCTTTTTTTCATTCTATGGCAGCATAGATGGATAACGGGACTTCATGTATGGGAAATGCAGTACATTTTTGTCAATGTTGTTCTTCCTATTAGACCTAGTAAGATAAAAGCTAAATAAGAGCCTTTAGGGGCAGAACTTACCTTCTTTACACAAAATATTGCATGGTTCCCAAAGGAGAAGATATATTAATTAATATAATTAATGAATTAATTTTACATCTACTGTAATTTCATACATATTATAATGTCTTGCTCTACATTAAAGTATTCAAATGTTCTCATACCAAATCCATTTAAAAGTACTGTTCAAACGAATGTGCATACTCCGCAGTATTTAGTTGCTTCTCCACCGAATAAAAGACCAGTCCTTTCCTTGGAAAGCTTGCTACTTCAGATATCTCAAACAGAAACTTGTTATGACTTTGAAAATGTACAAAATTCAGTCCCAGTGCCTGACTTCACTTCAGCAGCATCCGCTTTTAGGACCCTTACCAAAGCAAGGAGCCTGAAGATTAGATTATCTGCAAACAGGATCAGATGCTTTTGCACATTTCTTCAGCTCACATTGAAGCAGCAATTTACAATGGAGCAGTTCACAACTGGTAAGATACAATGTTACTTAAGATTTCTGTTGACATGATAGTACAATATTTGACAATGAGATTTATAACATAGCAATCAAATTAGTTATAACCCCAGAAAATAGATTAAAAAATGCAGGTTCAGAAATGCTGAGGGAAAATTATTTTGTGTTCCTTTTTTAACTGTAAGTTCTTCCAATTCTGCCACACATTGCCTACAGTCATGCTTTTCCATTCACTGATTAGATTACCATGCTGCTTACTAAACATATTATGCTCCTGAAAGTCGCTCAGAAGCTCCAGCTGGTGCAGATGCAGTGACCCGCTTCTTTAGTCAAACTGGTCAGAAGAAACACACTGCACTGGTACGTTAGTTACTGCTTCCCTTCAGAGGGTAAATTACCATACTTTTTCCACTTTGAGGGACTTATATGATCTGAGACTTAACTACCTGAGACACACTTTCTCTCATGCGCTGCTGCAAGCCTTTTGAGAATAGCCAGGACAGAGTGATTTAATAGCATTTTAGCTGCAGAGGAGAACATCAAATTCTCACCACACTTCCCAGCTCTGGAGTTTTCATCTCTATATCACAAGAGCAGTTGGGGCTGCATTTCTGCTTGTGGAAATTGTACCACTTTGATTGCATCTGCTTACTTTAGTGATGTTGTCCTGCTGATGGATATGTTGCTATATGGAAATTAAGATCCTATTTTTACTTTATTAGTTTTCTGCCAAAACCCACAAAAGTAGGATTCATCTCAACCAATATACCCTCAACATGAACTTCTCCAGCTGAACAAGTCATCTAGCCTTTCTTTGGAGCAAGCTAGGAGAAATAGAAAATTATTTTTGTTCATATAAGGATCAGGTCTACAGGGATCCAACAGTGGGAGGCAGTGATTAAGTCTGTATTCTGCAGAACTACAGGAAAGATCAACCAATTAATTCTGAGCGTATAGATTTGTCCACAGACCACAGTGCAACAATAGTTTAAAACAGACATTAAAGCCCAGAAACAGCAGAGCCACATTATCACAATTCTGTGATTGACTGACTATAACTATGCCTCAGATTGCTCAATGCCATCTGAACAAAGCTACAATTTCTGACTTCTGTAAGGTGGAATTAGCTCAGATATCTCTGAATGGAATACATTGCAGATATACTGCTTCACATTCACTCATCACCAAGTTACACTTGTATTGAAATAGCTACGCTTGCTCTACTGAGATCAAGCATCTTCATACTGATAGAAGTACATCAGTGTCAAGGGTTATAAATGTTTGAAATCCATGCCCAAACTGACACAGTTGTACTAGAAAGCTATTTATGGGTAGCCCAAGGCCTTCTCTATGGACCTTCAGGGCACAGTGCAAAGACCATCTCTTTATGTTCAGTCTCCTCTCCAGTGTAAATAGCACCATTTTATTGTTGTTGTTCCTGATTGCTCAGCTGGAGGGTTAAAGACATTACTCCTGTGTCTTTGTTGTATTATATCATAGATAATTGAAAACTTAAACAGTTTAATCTTCAGGCAGGTAACTGTTGGCAATATATCAAATTTTATTGAATGGTTTTAATGTGGGGTGCACTGTGAGGCCAAGGGCAAGGCAAAGAGTTTCAGCTTTATTGAATCAAATTTGGAGAGTATGTATTTGGCCTCCACGTATACTCTATTCATGTAGAACTTCAAAGACTTTTTAATCCTCCAAACCTTGGAATTTTGTCTCTTACTGCTTAGGCTTTGTCCTGTTTACATGTTCCCCAGTGGACGTAAATTTTCCAAAAGCCAGTGTAAATGCCTCTGTTAGGGCTATGGGAATTACAAATTGTGGCTAATAACAATGCCTCTTCTGAAATACTCCACTGTATCATATTTTGTTTCAGTAGTTAAATAAGACCTACTAAGTCAATACTCATGCAGGTGTAGCCTCAAACCTGTAGTCTACATTCTAGGAATGTTCTTGAACAGCAGTGAGAGGGTTTATTTTTCTTTAGTTCAAGATCAATGACAGAGAAATCCACCCCAGTGTGAACTGTTCTATTAGCTATAGCTTAGAGGAAATGCTCTTAGTGACAAGAATATCATGCAATCTGTGTCCAGAAAAATTGCCTTTCTTATGGCTGTAATGCTGCCTTAAGGTGCACAGAGGCGATCTCAGTTCAGCTTGTACTGAACAAAATGGGAACAAGGACTTATAGTAGGTCACTTAGCCAAAGGGCTTGAAATTCAAGCTGAAAAAAACAGAGTCAGAAGCAGGAGAGAACAGTATGTCTAAAGCTGGAAAATGCAGATTGGAAGGCCTGGATGGGTTTATAGCTGCTTGGTTGACTAGAATGACTGAAAACTATTTTCATTTAGTCCATTACTTGGAAAGCAAATTTTAAAATGTCACTGTATGAGAAATGACATGGAAATTATGATTTCGCTTCATGGATTAAAACTATTAAAATTGAAATGGTTTCTTTTCTTGTTAAAAGAAATCCGATGGTTATTCCACTAGCAGGCAAAAGCTTTTGAAAGTATATACCCAGTAAAGTGAGTTAAGATTAAGTAGTCATCATTCTGTTTGCTATAGAAATCATGTTGGTTTCCTTATTTAGTCAGTAATTCTTCATCTTCCAAAACTGAACAGCCTTTCTCACACCTCCTTCTGGCACTCTAAGATATGGTCATAGCTCCAGATGACTTGTGAGCCTGATTCCTATAGGATTTGTTTCTATAACCTCTTAGACATGACTGTCTATCTAAGCTGATAACTTCTCATCCAAGTTCTTGTGGAACATCTGGATTATTTTTGCTGTAACAAATACAGTTTAGTCTCATACATATCAACACAAAAAGTTCCTATTCATTACATTGATCACATTACCTATCCCATGGTATCTCTCAGTTGGTTCCTATTCCTCTAGCAGATCCAAGATAGGTTCTTTACCTCAGTTACAAAGGCTTTCATGACATTCTGCATCCTTCACAACATTTTATGCAGTACCTAGAGGTCACTTACCACCTCTCATCATGCAAACTGATTTTGTACATGCCCCAAATGAGCGCTTCAATGATTTCTCCCTTGCTGGGGTGAAATTTTCTGTAAACATATTCAAATTTTTTTCTATCTTCTTTCTAGCCTGACTTGACAGTCATCCTGCTGAGATGCCTGTCATGCTTGAGATTGTTGGTTACCACAGTTAACAGGCAATAAGATCAAGGAGCTCCTCATCTACAGCCTGCAATGTTTCCCTTGGGGCACATATCATTACTTATGACGACCATGCCTGCACTGAGAGGGGAACAGACAGGAGCCAGAAAGAGTTTGGAAAAAGGCTGTTGCAAATTAATTGATTGTTATATGGTAAGTCAAGGTGCTCAGAAATATATAAACTCTTTCCTTCCCTGTGGAAGGGGCACTGTAGCTGTGAGAATGCGGGCAATTTGGTAAGACTATCCATGCAGAAATAACTGGACAATGAGGCTCAAGAGGCACCATCTCAAGCAATCACAAATAAAGCATTACAATATTTATAAGTAAAAAACTTATTTAAATATGTCGCCCAGAAATTAGTGTTGAATATTGTCTTAAATACAGTTTTCTAGGGGGGAAACACAAGTGACTTGTATTGCTCTTTGAGAAGTCTTGTGCCTACCATAGTTTGATTTCCAGTGAGTAGAAAGTAGCATTTTTGAACATGGTGACTATATGACTTAGCTTCAGTAATTACAAAAATCTCATGCAAATAAACTCATACATTTTGGCTAAATTTTGGCATATAGACCTTCATAAATCTACAATAAATCTCAGTCTCTTTCCTGCTATGGACTAGAAGAAACCTGTGATGGAGTTGGCACACCATGAAGCATAAAGGGAAGAGTTTATTTGAGTAAATATATTTAAAATATTTGTAGTCTACTGGGCAATAAATAAGTCAATAAATAAACCTTAGATGCCAAACTTGATAGTTCCACCCAGTATTTCCAAAAGTCAAAATGCAAGCCATGGCCAGTTTTCCCCTTAGGTCAAACAAGACAAGGAGGCCCCTTTTGCCTGATGTGAACAACAAATCTAATCATAGCACAAAAAGACTTTGCCTCATGAAAAGTTCAATATGTGATACTAAAGTCACAATAAAACTTCCTATTAAAATGTCTGAAATTACTAAAATAGTTGAGAATGTGGTTGAGACTGTGGTTGAGAAACTACTGAAGTCCCAAAAGAATCAAATCCTCCATCCCTTACTTTTTCTAAAAATAAACAAATAAACAAAATCACTTTACAAAACTTTCCAATGTTTTATGAATTAAAAAAATGCACCAGACTTGTATGAATGACATGCAATGTCTTCTCATAGCAAAGCTGGTATATTCACATACCACATCTTGACCGTCATAGCACTCTGCACTACATAGAGAACAGTAAAACTAATCTGTATAGATTTTCAAAAAACCCTGGCATACACACTTGTTATCTTGTGTTTTGTTATATTATGTTATCAAGCCCATTCACATGTATGAGAAAAGCACTGGCAGAACTGAAGGAATTGCTGTTAGATTTAAATAAAGAAAAAGGAGTCCTTTTACATTGTCCTGGCCAGCCATCCTCAGGATGTGCTGTAGCTCTCAAGCAGCTTCCGTGGGATTGCTTTGGACCCATCTTGGGGTAGAATATTACAATTAGTGGTCACAGACCACAGCACAGCAACACTGTGCAAGTATTGGTACTGTGTCAGGATCTTACGACTAAACAGCCTCCATTGACTTAGTCAGCTCTGTGTTGTCCATTGGCACCTTGGTGCAGATAAAGCCCTTGAGCTGTATATTCATAGTTTGGGGACCAGGGCTAAAAGCAAAGCTGCTTCAACCTGTAACGTGATAGAAAGAATTTTCTCAGTCTCATACTGCTACTTAAGACTTTCTGAGGTTCCCTCCCAACATGTCCCACACATGAAACTGGTGCAAGGACTGGCACACTACCTTTAGCTATCAGAGGATTCTCTGCAAACTGAAATTTCCAGCAGTAGACACAGTTTGCATGAACAATTTAATATACAGATATCCTAGATACATTCAAGATTAAGCCCTATGAGTTCGGCAGAATTTAGATGGTCTAATAAACTTGATGGTGTCATGTTGCTCTTGTCACTGTATACACTAGATATAACTCAAAAGAATATTTAAACAATGGCAGTTTAGCTGATACATGCCAGAAAGTATTATAATTACTCTTTAATATACTACTTACACTGTACATTTTGGGGAGGGGGGATGCTATATTCATAATTTAATTACCAATAAGCTCTATAAATAGAATGTTTGCTCTCAAATAAATGCTATAATGAGTTCAGTCAGATTTTAAAATGTGTTAAATATGAAAGTGAAAGTGCAGTATTCACATGTTCAGTATAATAATTTGAGAATTAGTCACAATTAGTCAAAAACCACAACATAATGTAGAAATATTCTGACAATAATGTACCTAAAGTGTTTGTTTATGTATTGTAAAGAATACTTTTTCAGGGTCTGCTCTATCACTTAAAAATTTAAAGTGTGTGGCCCAAACCCTTCTCACTTCTCAGTCATTGACTCTTTGTTGACCAATTCCTCTTGGAGGATCTCCAGTATTTAACTGTGAGAGTAAAAGACAGTGATGTTATGATACAGAGTTGTCAGAACACAAAACGTACCAGATTAAGATTATCTTCCTAATCCATGCTGTACAATTCATATCATATAAGAAGACGTTTTATTTGAAATATTATCAAATTAAGAATTTTGTCATTAAGCATTTATTTTATTATGGTCTTCATAAATGGCAATAAAAGAGCCATTGTTTTTAGACTTGTCCCTAGGCCCTTAAGTATTCCCTCACTTTATTATGTGAATATTTTTAATCTCCAATTTATTTACCTTTGTTATAAATTTTTTTGGTAATGATAAATCAATTCCCATTCCTAGGTCAGAACTGAGACATCAATGGAAGAATTGCAGCAGGTCTTATTCTCAACTTCTAACCTAAATTCTACACATATTAACAGACCTACCATTTCTAAGACAAGTATGCATGATGCTTGTAGCACCATGTACCAACTCCAGTTCAATATTTTTGATGAGATCTGTGAAATAAAACCTCATGCATCCACAGCAGTGAACCACAGTATAGGTTTGATTTTCCATTTTTCATTTTGAACATTGTCTGGTTTTGTTTTCACTTTTTCTCATCCTTCCCTTTATCGTTCAAGCTGGTTTTTGGGGAGATTGAAAAATCTGAATACAAGCCACTTTAATGTCATTCACAAAAGTAACATATTCTAGAATAGCTCCAAGAATAACGTCATGACTTTGTATTTTGGCAGACTTAGGCAAAAAAATACTCTCTAAACTTCTGATTACCAGGAATAGCTGTTACTGCTATCTCATAAAAACATTCACAAAATACTTTCATATTCTTTCCTCAGTGATTTCTGCTTCTCTATGACTGTTTCTTAAATCCTTTACCATGGTATCACAGATTCACCATCCATAAGGAGTTAACTGAGCAGTGAGTGCCACAGATGTACCACTTGACACTAAGCTTTACCAAAAGCAGCAGCAGAAGGAATCAAGTCAGTAGTGGTGGATGGGAGGAAGAGAATTTCCACTTGAGTGCCAGAGTTCCGCCATTTGTCTATGCTTCCTATCCAATAAGTTGTTTTTGTTTGATAGGAATATCAAATATCACATTTTCCAGCATGTCTGAAGGATAAAGCAAGCTGAAATGTTAGATGGGATGTCAGTTTTGCTCACTGTATAAAACAGTACTCACCGTACATTACTAGAGTAGACGAGGCTTGGTAATTCATGGCCATCAGATTGATGAGGAGAATTTTATTGAATTACTGAAGCTTCACAGCAATGACAATGAGACCCTGGGAAGCTAGCTGAAGAGAAAACAAGATTACACAAGTCCAACAATTCAGAATGAAATCATCAGTCTAATGAGCCGTGAAGTTATCCACACTATTGTAAAGGAAATTAATTGTGGTTCACAATACCATTCTGTCATAGCTGATAGAATTCAGGATTACATAGATATAGTATGCAGAAGAAAAGTGTCCATCTTCTCCACATTGGCCCTGGCATGCAAACTAATAAAAACTTGGTTATAATTTTCTACACACCAAACAATTCCATGGACTTCACTGGAAAAATTGCTTACTAACATTGAGTACTTGTTTGTAATGCACACTAGCCATGAATAAATCAAGAATATCCTCAAGATATTGTTTGTAAGTGCACATCCTTTCAAGTGTAGGTACATTTTGAAGTGAAATGGGATTCATAGATCCCCTACTCTGCCCCTCCTCCATAAAAGAATGGTTTCAATAGAATCTAGTATCCAGCCATGTGAGGCATTCAGAGGAAATTACAAGTGGAGGTTTGAAAACTAAGACCAGCAGTGTCTCAATGGAAGGATGCAAGTGTAAATGTTCTTGCTTTAATGTCCCACGCTAATAAACCCCTCGATGAGTCTGAAATAAAAGTTTATAAGAGAGGCAAAGCACAACATTGAGCAAAGTGTGTCAAGTAAATTTTGTCAAGCTAAAATTAATGAGGCAAAGAACTGATTCAACTGTGTCTATTATTAAATAAGCAGAAGAAATTGTCTAAATATCAAACTTGGGTCCAACAGCACCTCCATAGCCCAAAGCTTCCTCTGCTATTGTGCTATTGGAAGAAACAACAATTTTATATAATCAAATAAAAAGTAATTTTCAGACTAGTGTTTCAAAGAAGTTTAATTGTGTTTTGTCCAACTGAAGACTGTGTTCCTGTAGGCTGATCTGAATGAATATCCTCAGCTGGAAGGAATGTTTCCTGTTGATGTGAATGAGGAATTTGCTGGCTGTGAACCTGAGGGGGAAAAAAGCATGATTAAGAAATATCCTTCACTCACAATCTGACTGTATGAAGTATAACTAGAGACATTTTACACACTAGGGCAACTCCTGTTGGGAGCATGCAGTTTGGTAACTGTCTCAGCACAGCTGCAGTCCCTTCAGCATGACAACTTCACCACCAACTGCCTCAGGAAGGCTGTGACTGCAGAGCTCCATAGTTGAGCCACCTCCGGACTACACTGAGGACAGATTAATTTATTTTCATTTTCTACCAACTTTGCCTGCAGTGTTTGTTATTATACTTACTAGTCCAAAGATTCACAGCACATGCTGTTTCCTCAAATGTCTGCTTTGTTCAGAACTGTCTTGCTTTGAATGCTCTGCAAGGATCTTGTCATCATTTCAGGTCATACAAGGGGAAAGAATGTTTTACTAGTGCCTTACACTTTAGACAAAGCTGTTCATTTACCCAAAAGAACAACACAGGTTTAGACAATATGCTTAATACAGACAACTCAGAAAAACAAGCAAAAGGAGGATCTCAGGTGTCCCTTTTTAAAATTTCCATATTGTATTGAAAAATTTGTTTGGCTTTTAGAGCTTATTTCCGCTCTCTTGACTGTTGAAACGTCCTTCCTGTAGCTCTTAAAATTACATATAAAGAGAAATTTTAGTGACTTTGAAAAGGTGTTGGACAGCAATTTAGTCATGTCCTTTCACCCAAAAACCTGAAGGCCCAGCGGGGATAAAATGTTAGGTCCACAAGCTACAATAAGATCAGGGGAAATAATTCAGAAGTAGAAAGAGCTATCATGTACACAGGGAAGTTGCTGTCAAAATTCAATACTTTGTTAAGCAGGCGATGGATTTGATAGACTTTCTAAGTACAGCTATGAGTTGAAAACCTGGATTTTCAAGAAAAGTGTGCAAGTGGTTAAAGTGGGTAGAAAAGTGTAAGAAACCATCAGTTTACCTGAAAATTATTCCGGCCTACTACATGACCTTGGCTTTTCATTTTAGACAGTCTTTATTTGGTCAAAAATATTTGAAAATGTGAGAATATTCTGACCTTCATGTATCAGCCAAAGATTGTATTTGATGAGGAGAATTAGACAGTTGCCAACTTAAGATGCTTCTGTCCAACTCACAGTATAAAAATATACATGGAGAGATAAAGAGTTTCAGTATAATTTTTGGGATAATTTTTGTGCTATGACTTCTTTTGGGCCAAGAAGCACTATTTAAAAAACTTATTTTATTCAGCGGAGAGATTTTAGCCTGTTTTTGTCCTAAGTTGTGTGTACAGAGATATCCATGCATAATGTTCATCAGAATTCGTATATTATGAGAGGAAACAGAATATTTTGAATTTTTTTAAATAGTTTAAAAAAAACCAATGTTGCAGAGAAGCAACTGTAGTGAATCAGGTCCAGAATCTTGATTCTAACTGCAAAAGATGCTAAATGTTTTAAAGGAGAAGTTATACTTATTATGATCATTTATCACTGTAGATTTTATAACACAATTCTAACGTCCTGAGACTGTTTCCTTTACCTGCTTTTGCTTTGGTAAGGTAGAAGCCTAGTGCATGCATGATTAATTCCCACATTCCGTTGCAGTATCTTGACTAATTTTGAAGTGAGGCTCCTCAGTGTAGTCTGTTCACCTGTTCATTACTCATCTTTCACTTTCATGCCTCACCAGTTCCTTACAAGCACTCGTACTAACAATGTCATTACTAGTCTCATCTTGCTATCTATTGCTGCTCTTGGGCATTCCTTGTCACTGCTACATGCATCTGAAGGGTACATAAACCTGCAAAACTCAGCCACTGCATCATTGCTAAGGGTGAGTGCATAGTTCACAGCACTGTGATGAGCCCAAGATTGCAAGAAAACAGTGCAGAAAGCCAGATCAAATCAGTCATGAACATGAATTTCTCGCACACCCAGTACACACATGTAACCTTCCACATCCACTACATCTAATGAGACATGTTTATATAGATGTAGTGCTTTCTGCTACCCAGTAAGCAAATAGATTTGGTGAATAAAGTCACTTAAAAGGAAGGAATTCCATAGAATAGCAAACTGCCTAACTGCAGGTCTGTGCATGATCCTCTCTTGTCCTGCATCTCAGAATGGACCAGAGCCACAGTCTGGCTGGTAACAAGCAATAGCAGTATCTCATAGTTTGGAAATGCAGTTATTCCCTGTAATTTTCAAAATTATAGGGAGGACGGAAAAAAGCAAACCTGGGGGCATTTTCAAAAATATCTGGTAATGGAAAGAGCGAACTCAAAAGGCACATGACTTACAGAACAGCTCATCAGTGATAATAGTTGTGTGGTAAATAATTGTTAGCAGAGTCACATCACTTAAAATGGTCAAATTTTCCCACTCAAGAAAATTCAAGGACAGCAGAACCCCTTAACTAAAATTCAGCCGAAGTAGCTGGAGTGTGTACCCTGTAAAAAGACAAGTATTTCTGTGTCTCTCCAGCCATACTGCATGAATTGGACCCTCCTCTTGCTTTCTGTTACCTCCTCTACAGCCCATAGATCTCCACTCGCATCCTGGTCAACCAAACAGCAGCCATAACTTCATCCATAAGTGTAACACACCAAAGCACTTCGGCAGGTTTCAATCTTGCAATTTCCTCATAAAAAATTAATACCAAATGTAGAAAAAAATTCACTTAAGCATAGATTAGCAATTCAGTCATTTCCATGAATATTAGAGAAATACAGCTTTCAGCTACCATTTTTCACTGTATCTCACTTTTTTTCAACATCCCAGCAGAAAACCACATGCAGAATTATTTAACATGTAATTCATGAAAGCCACACCAACCCAGGATGAATCATTGTAACATAGGAACTTATAACCAATAAATGTTTTTTGAAGTACAAGGCTGTATGCTGGTGGCTCTGAACTGAGGTGGGAGTGTGTGGGTTGTGGGTGATGGAAGGGAAGTAGTTGGGGTTGAGAAGAAAAATTGATCAGTGACTGTAAAGGGGATGTGGAATGATTTAACTGCTTATTTGTTTTCATTTGTGGGCTGTGAAATTAGGAGCCTTGTCTCAAAGTTCATGAAGATCTGGTGCATGTGTAGATGTGTGTGAAGTAAAAGTAAGTACATGTTGGAGTGCATCAGCTTTCTTGCAGAGGAAATTAATTAGTATCATGCATCAAAGTAAAAATGGTGTCATTGAACTGAAAAGTTATGAGATGACACTGAGAGAAATTATGTGAGAATGAGAGTCAAAAACTAGAAATACATTACTAATAACTAGTGTTTTACTCAGAGGTTATAGAGGAGCATTTAAAGAAAAGACACAACATCATCTAAACGCCCCCTCTTGTGTTTGTTCAGAAAACGGCACGTTTGTGCTCAGCAGTGGGAACAGAGAAATCTGCTTTTTAGTTGACAAGTCCCTTGAAGCAATGCTTACTGACATTTTGAAGATTGTACTACATAGCCCAACTCTGAATGTAAAGACAAAATCGAGTACCATGTAAAGATTTTTATAAAATAATAACTTTGCAATGTGCAAAAATATTTTGCTGATGTAGAAGGAATCCTGAAGTTCTGACAAAGCTTTTGCTTACCGAGAAATCTCAGCTGTGCTTTCGACATGAAAGATATTTGCATCTTCAAGTGCGTTCTATATTTTACAATAAAATTGTTATAGAACTGCAAAGTAGACAAATTGTAAATGTGAAAGAATATGTTGTTGAAAGGCAGGCATAGATTACAAGGCATTAAGGGTGGTATTCATAGGAAAGTCAAATGTGTGAGTGAAGTTTCACTAAAGAAAAGTAATGTATATAACAGGTTCTGTTGCTGTTCAAACCTCAGCTCAGAAATTGCACTTGGATAGTGTCAACTTCACATTTTGCCTGGAAATCTGGCCACTCACAAAGTGCAGTATATTTTGTTAAAGGTTTACTGCCTGTGGCTTGAAAGCATTAATATTAAATACAAGAATTTTAAACCAGAAGTAAGAGGTGCTTTGGCAAATGTTTTTATAGCTTGCATACTTGAGGTTTGTTCAAAATCTGATCCACAAACTACTCTGATGCAAACTTGCTCATTTAGATGCTGGTGGTACTATTGGTCATGAACTAGCCTCATTTGGCAAAGCAAGTATGTGCAACTGGTTTTGCAATAAAATATTACTTTTGCAACATTTTCTGTCACAGAAGTTACAAAATCCTTTACTTCATCACGTAAGTACATGAGAGAAATAGGAGGTTGGTTGGAATGAATAGGAAACAACCACCACACGTTGGGACACTCAGAGAGAAATCTAGAGTTAAAACAAGAAAGTGCTCCATGTTATCAGTTACAAGATGTCATATCATTTTTCAGTTTCTAACTATTTGAAGAATGGCTGCCTGTGGTGAAATTCTGAGAAAATGCGTACAAAAGCAGATATGTTTCAGACAATTCAATCAGTCCTTGGCAAATATTTTTATTGATTCTCCATTAATTTCAATTAGTGTTTTGACTAAGGACCAACAAGACATATCTCAGTCTTTCACCAAGATTCTCATACTGGTCTTAGCTCTTAGAAATTCTCATTCATGTGAATTCTTCTGCAAGTACGGTCTGTCCCACTGTATTCAAAACAAAAAATCCTGCTCCTAATAGTGGAGTTTTACAGGACCTGGACCCAATTGTTGCCAGTTGGGTCATGTGATCACTTATATGACTCTTCTTATCCAAAAAGCTGGGAACAGTCATAATACAGTTCGAAAGCTCAGGCATCCTTTTGCTATTTATGCTGATGTAGAAGGTTTCATGTTTTATTTGTCACAAGATGAGCCCTGTGTCTGTACATACAACAAGTAAACAAGTAAAGCAAACCCCTTCCTGCTTCATTCCTAAGTACTCACGGCAGAGCCCAGCTGTGAATAGAGAACCACTAGCCACTTTATTACTGTCTTCCTCAAAAGGTTCTTTAAGAAGTTCTAGAAAGAGTAAAGGCAATCTGTTGATTCATTCCAAAACTAAAGATGGGAGAAATCATATGAAATTTCCTAGAATCTGTGTGCTATTATCCCTCAGCTCTGTAGACCCAAAAATGCCTTTGGCAGATTTTATTCTACCTCTTTTAGCCAAATGCATATTTTTCCCTTTGATGTTGATTCATATTACGAGCAATTAGGTCTTACTCAATATTATCTTTCCTTGTTCTTCATTGGCCTGAGGATTGAAACTCCTAACGATGGCTGTCCAAAATAAGCCTCCCTGGTCTGTCTTCCATCATCCTAACCACATACTCTGCCCACTCAGGTCACTGGGATTTCACTCCATTCACTGCATTTGGCTCTTCATAGACCTCCCACAGTCCCTTGTTCAATAGTTCCCTCCATGCATTGCTCTCTCTAACTGGTCCAAACATTCATCACAGGGTTTTATTCTCAAAGATCTGTAACTGCTTTTTTCTCTTTTTTTGTCAATTCCCTTGCTTTCCATCCACATCTCTCAGTGTTCTATGTATTGGCAACCTGGTCTTACTCTGCAATTCCCTCAAGCTAAACATTATCTTCAGAGAAAAGCAACAACTGTTCCTGCTCTGTAATTGTACATTTTCCATCACCAATATGTTGCTGAAGTTTTCTGAAATTCATAGGTGAAATACTTGATTTGGTACCCATCTTTAGAAATTATGAGTTTAGTGGTTTCATTAAATGGCTATATTTATCAGATTTTAGTAATATATCATTAATACCTATCATAATGTTTTCATGACTGTTTTCTTTTTCCCTGTTACCTAAACAATGAATTCTCAAAGCTAAAATGTAATTCCTGACTTTATTCCAAGTTTCTAGTATGAATTATGTATGCATTATCATGTGTACTTATCTTCCCACAGCTATTGTTGTTTTTCCTGTTGCTGACCACCAAGTTACACAATTCCAATATTGCATATTTCTTCCAGATTAACATGGAGTTTTCCCATACAAACAATAGTTTTATTACATTTTACCCATATTTACATTTTTTTTAAAATCAAATCCTCTAGTATTTGATTCCATGGCAGAGAGGGAACATAATATGCTATAAAATTAGCCTTAAATCATGTAAATATCTCATAATTCCTTTAGCTCCAGGCAAAAGATGGTATCTCTGAGAGAAAAGATTTTTAAAGCTTAAGGACTCCTATTTTGCATCCAGGCAGTAAAAACCACTGAAGTATTGCTGTTACCTTTACATCACTATTTGTAAAGAACAAAGACCTTTTTAAGCAGTGAAAAGCATATTGGCGCAATTAAAGTCTATTAATAACAATTGAAATTATTTTCATAAGTCAGTGCAAACTGAGGTTTTAGTCTTTGGCAAAAAAGTTTAATCAGGAATTTCTAAAACACTGTAATTGCCGTAAAAACTGCCAAGTAGTAAGGAGTTAGAATGAGATTTTATCTCCCATTCATCTCACTATGTTCTTCACCTTAGATATTGCCTTGTAAGCTCACTCTTTCTCCATAGCTTTAATTTCATTCTCTGTTTTCATTCATACTGTTTTTATTCTTTGGCAGAAAATGATCACAACTTCTACCAAGTCTTGCAATCAGCAGTTTGGATGTGCACTGCACTGTAAATCAAAGGGCAATATGCAAGCATTAAACCAGAAAAAAACAAAACAAGCTGCAGAGTATAATGCAACAAGAGCTTGAAAGGTTGGATGTCACTTCAGATGAGTTATGTGGAAGCTGATGGGGAAGAAGTTATGCTCTCTGCTAAACATTTTGCCAATGGAATAAACAATCCCTGACATTTGGGAAAGAGACAGCAGCACGCAATAATGCAAAAAGACTTAGTTAAAATAATTAATAAATACATGTATTCATGTATAATATATAAATACATTCTAGGATGAAGAAACTACTTTTCTTGCAGGTGTTTCATTGGCTGCAAAGCTCTCATATTGCAGCTTGCTGGATGGATCATTTTTTCCTTTACACAGTCAACCAGCAGCTTGCCCTCAGAATGCTTTGCATCACAGGAGATGTTTCCTGTGCCATTTTGCCCAAATTTAAGGTTGCTAATCTGCACTTCATGCCAAGAGTAATGTTGAATTCATATGGGCCTACAAGCCAAAGTAAGCAGGGAAGGAGTGGTGACAGGGAAATCCCGGAGGCAGCTTCTTTGTATAAAAGGTTGATGGGAATCCTCCCTTTACCCTGCATTTTGTCTGTTCTTCTATGTAGAACGTACAACCTTTTGACAAACTACTATCTCTGCTCACAGGCCTAGTCTGGAATCCTTGAAGCAAACTGACTTTGATGATCTTCAATGGCACAGGATTCCCTGTGTGTCCATGTGCAATAACCTATCTAGGTCAGGGCATGTGGATGCTGTTGCAGCCAGACGGAAGCTGGTTGTCCCTCTGCCAGGAAGGTTCAGCCACTGTGAGCCCAAAGCAGAGAATGTATAAGCCAGCAAATCCTCCAATACAATTTGGAGTGCAGGGTCAGTCTTTTTAAGTCTCCAGGTGAATATGTTATTTAGCCCACAATTTATTGAAAACTGGTTGGTGCCTCAAGAAATTCAGCACCAGTGTCAGTGTTTTCTTTGAGTCTGGTTGCACGTAATTGTAATCTAAGTACATTAAGATTAGGGCAGTCTGGCACCTAAATAAGTTTAATGCTGCCCTTCAGTGATAACATAAGCAGAGAAAACATAGGATTGGGGAATCTCATGTGCTTTTAAAAATGAAGTATAATCTAATGCAGAACCACAAATATAAAATGCTTTAATTATAATCATAAAATTACCACAGAGTTAAAGATGTGTTAAAACCTTAATCTTCATTGATTATCTGAATGAATGTATTTCTTTGAAGTTTAATCATGTTTTACAGCTTTGACCTTGATGTAATTGAAACAAATGTGTACAATATTTTCCCTTGAATTAATTGTTTTCTTGGTTTTAACACTGTCTTAATTTTGGTTTTATGAGGCCATACCAGGTAATTGATTTTTAAAACTAGTAGCTCTGTGATTAATGGAAAAACTCATTTTTCAAGAGATTTATATAGCATGTTAGAAAATACTTTGCTTCAGCTGAATTTAATACCCCAGCAGTAGGATATACAGGGAAATTTATGAGCTTCATAGCTCAGTAAGTATATCTTCCAGTATAATATGAATATTTGCTTTTAAATAAAAATATTTTAAAACAGCTCTTCAGATTATTTAATTTTTGTAAAATTTTCCCATTATTACAATGATACTGGAATTTAATCACATGGCATATTTCCTTAAATACAATTCTGAAAGCAGAACACAAAAAGTAAGTTACAGCTGGCAAATTGCAGTTCATATATGTCTTTATCTTAGAATTACCTTGGCTATGGTCTAAATAGGTTAGTTTTCCATATGTTGCTACAAATTGGTCTGTCAATAAAAGCCTTTGATCCAAATCTAGGGAGAAGCACCACCCTTTGATTGTGATAACTACTTCTTGAAGCCACTCCATAGTAAAGTTGATAAGAACAGAGATAAAAGGTTACCAACAGCCTGAGGTTTGGAATGTATTTGAAAGCTAAGATACCTACAAATCAGTGGGATGCTGTTTAAAGAATAGGATCTGAAAGCTAAGATACCTACAAATCAGTGGGGTGCTGTTTAAAGAATGGGATCATGGACAAGAAACACTAAGAGTGTGTGTTTTGCATGTTATGATTGTGAGTGCTATCCTTGCTTGTTGTCAATGGTGAATGACTAATGACTAGCACTGCACCTTGAGAAGGAGGTATATTAAAGGTGGACCTTTTAGGAGAAATCATTGAAAAATTTATGTGTGAAATTGTCATAGTTAAACTTTTTTTATTGTGTCAAAACCTGGCAATCTAGACTTGTTAGGATGTAGCAATACCTGTGTTTGTGGAGTCGCAGTAGACTTCAGGAAAACATAAGGCTTAACTCACCTCGTAGTGCTCTCAGGTCCTGCTGCAGTCAAGAGAGGTGATTGCAGGCTTGCCGCCAGGCATGTAAGGTGAACTGGGAGGGCAATCACCGGCAAGCCCTCTGGAGGCTGTGGTAGTACTTGATATAACAGAACACTGCCTCCCATTAAAGAAAACGATGATGACAATGACAGCCATTAGCAAAAATCTTTTAGAAATAACTGCACATAGATTTCCTTTCTGTCATAACCATTGTCAATGCAATTGGTAATTCAGTGTGACCCAGTCTGTGCCACACTGTGACAATGGTATCTTACTCTCTTGCGGTCCCATTACTTTGAAAGGGGTAATTCAACCTCAATCCAGTGAAATTTAGACAAATGGTACCATCTACATCCTGATGTGAAGTAGATTGTAATGTCTACTTTAATGCTTTGTTGAATGAGGACTAAGCCAAAAAAGAAAGCCAACCAGTATCTCAGGATTATAGAGGGGATGGGGAAAATCAGTCAAGCTCTAAATAAGGAAATAAAATCCACTGAACTATATAGGAATTATTTACTTTTAGCAGGAGTATTTTACAAGAAATTGTGTAGAAGGAAGAGCAATGACCAGGTGAACAACAATTTGCTCTGTTCATGCTTCTCATTCTCTGTTCTCTTCAGCACTTTTTAACTAAAAAACATTTGAAGCCCTTTGATTATGTAAAACAAATATAGTATATTCTAAGCTAGGATATGACTCTACTCTTAGACTAAAGTTTCTGCAAGAGTTTTCCATGGTGTGTATGTTGCTTCCTTTGACTGTACACTGGGAGTTAGTTTTTGGGATATTTGGTGTTGAATAAGCTAGCAGAGGCACATAATATGGCTGAACAAGTGATTATACCTAAAACCTGAGCCTATTCAATACTCCATGCTACAAAGCCCTGTCTGAGACCAAGATTGCCCCTGCCTTCAGGCAGTTTTTAGTCCATTCTGGACAATTATGCAAGCATTCATGAAGAGCATTGAAAGTAATACTTTGTTTATAAATAGAGGTTTTCTATTAGGCTCACCATTATTTATAGTCACTGGAAAAGTTCTCAGGGTGATACTAAAGCATAAATTATATCCCTAGAATGCAAAAATTAAAAATAACCTAAGAGTACAGTAATATGATAGTTATTCTGAACTGGTAGCTGAGGTTGTTTTAATTACTAGCTGCATAGTTATGAGCTATTTTACACATATAACTAACATTTACTATGAAGTAAAGACTGGAGTAGTCATTGAATAATTATGTTTGTTTTATTTAGTTGAAGCTCATGTACTCAAAGGCTTTTCTTGCCACTTCAAAAGGGCTATGAATTTACCCCCAGCTTAGCAAATCTCACTCAGCTTCCTGGAGAAAGTGAGAAGCTGCAGATGGGATTTATCTCTACCTAAATATAGCTGCCTAAAGTCTAGTCTGCACAACTTACCCAGACTTCCTGTGTAGCCAGTGAAAAAGTACAATTATTTTATAAACTCCATCTACCTCAGATGCTTGACTAGAGTTACAGCTACCTAGCTATGAATCTATAGCTATGCTTTCTTAAAACGTCACGGAGGATGCACTGTTTCTTCCAGCTTCTCCAAGCCTGCAGAACACTGCACTCCGGGATGCTTCCTACACTGCTGTGTTTGTGAGATTAGCTCCATACGACCTTTTCTACCTAGCTTTTATCTTCAACAAATGCTCTGACTTCAAAGAAACCCTGTTGATTTTCTTTGTTACTATATTCAGTCCATGAGATGATTAAGCTAGAGACATGCACAAATTGCTAAGGGGGGCAAGGAAGAGCTGCAGGCAGAAGCTTATCACATGAGGCTGCTGCGATTGCAATGGCAGTGGAGCAGAGCCACAGCCCAAGAATTTGGGAGCTGCATTTTCTTGTTGGATCAGGGATGTAAGATGTAACTGCTGAGAGGCCATAAACACTACTTTCCAAATCCATCTCTCCTCTGTGGCTATGACTGTATGAATAATTATATTCTATTTCAAATAACAGACAAATTGATAAGTTTAAATCTTCCTCCTTTGTAGAGATTTCAACTAGCCTGCTGGTTTGATTTTGCCTTAAATAGCCTTGGAGCCATCACAGAGCCTGCCAAATTTCTCAGCTGAGCAGCCTCTACCTATAAGCCAGCACCTCTTCAACCATTTCTCATATGAAGTTTGCAGTTTCAAAGCCAAGTCAAACCTGTAGGATTGAATTAGTCTTATAATTTGAACTAATAACAGGTTAAGCAAGTAGTTTAAGAAGCTGTTTCTTTCTGCTTTCAACAGTGAATTACCATTTCTCAGCTCTAATTAGGCAACCAATACATATGTATATGAGGACTTATTTCAAGAACACCAAATGGGAAAATCAAAATGACATGTTAATATAATCCATTTTGGTTGATTTTTTAATACTAGTTAAAAATCTTCCTCTTTAAAAAGACATTCTCCCTGACAGACTGAAGTTCTGCAGAAGAATTCTTCTACAGAGAACTTTTTTTGACAAAGCATACTATTTTCATCTTCTGTTCCTTATAGATCAGTAATTACTTTTGTAGTCTCCCTATCTTCTGTAATGAAGATCCATAGCTTTTGCAAACATTTTTGGAGAGGGAGAGACTTCAAAGACTGCAGTCTTAAGGGACCATATAATCTGCCATTTTATAAAATCTTATCTTCATGATGAACTCCATAAACTCCCTGTTCATACAGCATCTAGCCTGTTTCCTTGATTGGAGTTTCTAGTTACTGCTGTGAAGAAAAAAATTAGGAACTTTCAGTGTTAACAGCACTCATAGTTAAGAGCAATTACAGCAATATAAACCTAAGAATGGGTGGTAAAATCATCAGGAATTTATTGGAATCTGTTCTAATATTTTGAAATTATCAAGAAAAAATAATTTAAGTGAGATGTTTGTCTAAAATGCCAGGAAGTGAGTACATAAGGCTGAAATTAAATAACATGTGCTTACTCACTCTGAGCTGAGAGTTTGATTACTCTAGTGTAGTTTGAAGTTACATCCAGTCTCATGAAATTGCACTTGCAACTCTGAAATGGAGTTGTTCTGCTCTTACATTGGTACTTATGCTCCCTGCCACGTCACTTGCCTTGGACCTAACAACCAAGTGACCTAAGTGTGAATTAGTACAATTTGCTATTCCAGTGCAAAAGTCATCCACCTAAAGATAAAAAGAATAATTTTCTCTTGTGTTAGTTCATTGAACCATCTCATGCTCTGGTAGAGTTGTCAAAGAAGGGAAATCCCCCAAATGTTCAGAGAAGGGAATGCAAGCAGCCACTCTGGAGTATGATAAACCTCATATCCCAGTCTTACAAATGTTTTAATTTTATCTGAAAGGAGATACAGCAAAAAGCCCTACAGCAACATCCATGTTGCTGGTAACCTGGTCTCACATCATCCCTGCTGTTGCATCTAGGTGTACGTGGCCCAGGTACCCTAAGTACAACAAAACTGCTTTGAAGCATCAGCAAATTCAATTACTGGATAAAAAAAAAAAGGGGGGGAAAAAAGCGAAAAAAAGCTGCATTTTCTGAGTTCCTTTTGGTGAATTTGCTAGAGCTGGCACAGGAAGAAATATCAAGCAGGGACTAAAAAAGGGTTGGTACAGTCCCTTCGGCAGTTCATTCCTAAATAATCTCAAAGCAAACATGAGATGTGAGACAGCACCTGGGCCATAGTGGATATCAGGTTTAGATCTAAAACACTGAGAAGAATAAAATACCTTCTGTGTTGTAAATTTGTTATATCTTTTTATGCATGTTACCTGTTTTATGCTTTAAAGTTCATATTCTGTGCAGAAATAACTACAATAGCAATTGTAGCTGCCCCACTGCTGGAGGTGTTCAAGGCCAGGTGGGATGGGCCTCTGAGAAACCTGGTCTAGTTGAAGGTGTCCCTGGCCATGGCAGGGCAGTTGGAACTGCATGATCTTTATGATCCCTTCCAACCCAAAGCCTTCTCTGATTCTAGGATTCTATTCTGCTAAGGTAATTTTCAGCAAGTGTTCTCCTTGCTATACTGCTATGGTCATTATTCTGAATATCAGTAAATAGTACACACCATTCTGAAGATGATTTCTGGTTTTGATCCGTTAATTCAAATAAAATGTGTCTCTAATTAGCTTCTGAAAGGAAGTGTTATATGTACTTGGTAAGAAAAGTGCCATTTTTTTCAAGCCTAGACAGATTCTGTTCTGCTAAAAGAAAATGTGCATAAGTCCACAGTATAACATAAATACTCAAGGGACTCAGTTATACACAAAATGTGTATTACAGGCCAACAGCTTCATGATATATTTTTGTACTATGTATAATCAATTTTTACACCATATATTTCTTCCTCCTTTCTGTTAAGCATGAGGCATGGGCATGTGATCCCTTAGAGTGGAGGGTTTATTTCACTTATTTCGCACCTTATTTCTCAGGACTCCTAGTTATCTATTATATATTTTGTAACTTCAGCCTGTTCAGGGGATAGAGAGACTTCACCTTCCACTCTGCTATTGGGGTCACCCTTTGTCGGGGTAACGTAGATTGGTGGTAGTCAGACACAACTCAGGCTGCAGTGTGATCAGAAGGCTCACCAAAGACAAAGGACTTTATTTCTAGTAACAGCTTCACTTTTATCTACTCCTGTATATAACATGCAAGTACACTATTGGTCAGTAGTTCACCTAACATACATGGAAAGATTCCACTGGTTACAAGGTATCCACATTCTACAGGTGGCTCTCTGGTCCTTAAAGATGCATTCATCAATCACCTCAGACCTTAAGAGATCCACACACACACTGTCACTCCCCACACTCTGCAGCACCCTCTTCACTTCTAGTTGTTGCTTGCAGTTAAAACAGGTCTTTAATTTTCAGTCAAATGTCTGTTTTGCAAAACCTGCAAATGAAGCCTACCTAGTGAATGTAATTGTCATTCTCAGGTATTTTAAAGGGTGATCTTTTCATACAGTTATTTCAATATTTCTTACATTCTGCTTCCTATGACAACATGTGGGAAATAGGCAAATTCCAGGACTGAAAAAAAACCTCTGCATTTTTTAAAAATATAAATAATGTTTTCCAAGGATGAAGATAATAAATAGTAGTAGTTCTCTCACAATATAACTTTTCAGAAAACAGGGCAGGAAATTGGTAACTGTTGTGGAAAAAAAATAACACACAGAAATGTCTTAATGGACAAAAATGTCTAAGATAAAATCCTGACTCTTTAAGAGTCCATTTCCCACTGATTCCAACAAGGCATGCATTTTATTGCTAGCATTTGTACTCTTTATGCTTACTATGAACTCCTTCACCCTCTCCATGAAACAGTACACTCTGATTTTCCTATTTCCTTCTTAGGGAAACCTGGGCATGCACAGAATTCACTCTCACAGATTTCAGCAGCCTCCAAGCCAGGGGTCAGCATCATGTAAGTGATGTGGTCACATTTTGGAAAATGCTTGATCACAAGTTATTCCTAATGTTCTGTACAGCAACTGGAGAGAGGGGTAAAATATGACACTTAGAGTTTACCTGCAGATTCTCTGTTTCACAAGCCACAGAAAGGTACTTGTTTCAATGAGCTACTTTTAGCTCCAAGCATCTGAGCTTTTTCCCATTTTTTACATATGAAACAATAATGTTGTGGGGCCTTTCATCTTCATGAGTTTTCATGATGTTCATTGTGAAACAGTTCTTGGAAAAACATGGAGCTTGAAAGTGCTTAATGAGGTTGCCTTGCTGCCATTAATTTAATGAAGAACAGAGAAAATATGCAAGACACTACCCAGCCTCTTTCATCTTCTGAGAACACAATCTAAAATAGCTCTAAAATATGAATTGGGGTGAAAAATTAAGAGCAAACTGAGTATTCATACCTCTTGATCTACAGTGCAATGTAACACCCAGAGGCTTAACATTATATTTTTTAATTTTTAAATAGATAAATTAGCTATTCTCAGCTGACTGCTGAACCACAGAGGATTGACAAGTATGTGAGTATCCATTCTTTTCACAGTAGAAACTACAGAACTATGCCTGTGTTTGTGAACCCACGCTGCAGGCACATATGATCAGCCACAATCACAGAATCATAGAATTGACCAGGTTGGAATAGACCTCCAATATCATCAAATCCAACCTTTGATCCAACCATCATGCTTACTAGACCATGACACTAAGTGCCACTCCTGGGAAAGTTTTGGCCTGTGCCAATGAAAACTGCATCTGGGGCAATGACCATTATCAACACACAGCTTGGATTTGGCTTCCTGATGTCGAAGGAATTCAACCATAAAGATGTGAGCTGTGTCATACCACTTAACCATGGGGCCTGTTTTATTTCTTGGTATAGATATACTTCAAGTGTGTCAAAGAAGAGGAAATATATTTTCTGATGCAGTTTAAGAAGGCAAAAGAACTAATACTTCCACATTCTTAAGCATAGCAGCCACAATTACACACACAATTCCATAAAATTAAGTTGTATAAAAACACATTTTAACATATCTTACCATCACGTTTGCATTTTTTCATTATTATTGTTATTTTTTCTTAGTTAGACTCTTGCTCACAATACAATTGGGTTTGATAAAAATGTATGCTAGATGTTGCTTTGAAGGCTAAAAAATTTATCTTTTGACTTGCATCATAAATTCAATCTTGTCTACTTTTTTCGTCACATTCCTCAAAAATTGAATTGTCAGATCTGTAAAGATGTTTGTGATCAGAAAAGCTGAACTTTAAAACAGCTTCTGTATCTGTGTTCACATGTTTTTAGCATTCAATTCCAGATTAAAAAGAAAAACACAACAGAATTGTGTCAAAGGAAGCAAAGTCTTGATTTGAGCAATAGCAACTTCCTGCCTCAATGGAAAAAAGAAGTCTCTGTAGAGGTTCAGAAAGAGAACAAAACAGGAGGTTCTGGCAGTCACATCCCCTGTCAGTTGGTATGGTGCAAAAGTTACAGGTTATTGCACTATCAAAGTGAGGAGAAAAAAACCTCAAAAGTATAAATAAGCTAAGATTTCACAGCACTACAGAGAACTCAAAGCAACTACCAGACACTGTATGATTTACATGAATTCAGGCATCCAGGCATGCATGTTTATCTCTTTCAAAAAGATAAGTGTTCCATCTGCCAGCAGTCTCTGCCTATAAGGCTGGGATTTTATCTTCTTGTATATTTTCCATATCTGACAATCAACAGGGATCTCTCCCATGTGGAACTGCTTTGGCATTCTGATCATTTTAATCTTATTTTTATTTAGCACTTTAACATATGATTCATAAAAAGCAAAATTAGTTTTCCAGTGTCTGGGTCTTCAAAATCAGTTTTGTGATGTCTGCTTTCCTGCTCTAATGGTTCATATAAATCACTGGAATTTAATGCCTGTAATCACCTGTACATGTCCCTCTTCTTACCCTTCAGCATTTATGATGGTGAGAATTATTCTGACTTCTTCATTGCAGAAGGTGAGAGAAACAGTAAGTTCATGCACCTGTAATGGTGTTCAAGTTGGAAGCACCAATGTATTATGTGCATATGTGATAACATTTCTGAGAAGAAATGTGATCAGACAAATAGTTATGCAAGTTGTGGTTTCACTTAACCTTTTTAGTCCATGAATGCATTTGATGTTTTCTTAGAGCAAATTTAATAAATTCAAACATCCCTAGACTTCCTGGCCACCACTGTCCTTTGCTGGTATGTAAATCTCTAGAACTTGAATAGCTGGAGGTAACCTACACAATCTGTTCATGCTACCTTTGCTACTTACACTTTAATCCAGTATAAAGCAAATAAACTTTCATCTTCTAAGCACTTTAGCTAATTAAATTTAGCCAGAATCTCAAGTACTGGAATCAGTTCTATATACAGCCATTACAAAGACAAACATCATAAATTCCAGATGCAAAAAACACGGCAACTTAGTCTAACAAATTTTCTTTGGTGTGAAATATAAACAAAACCACTACTGTGGCACTTCAGATGTCAAACTGTTAATCAGTGTTTTCAAATCAAAACTTGTTTTAGTACGATGGTTATACATATGTACATTATTACTGAAATGTACTTTAATTCAAATACCAGTGGATGTTAGACCAACCAGTAGAATCTTTGAAAGTATTTTCCCAGAACAGTAATAATAACTTAGAAAGTCAATTTCATTTAAATTTGATACTGTCTATTATTTTTTTTCCATTTAAGGGATTTTCTGTATTTTCGTTTCTATGCCAAAAGTGATGGGAAATTACTGCTTTTTCAAAAACTAGTACTAGGGATGGTAATTTTAAAGAGTCTTTTTCAAATTTCTCCAACCTTTAAGACTTGAATTAACCCTACAAGCTTTGCAATGCTTGATTCTTCTCTTACACTGCTAGTGTAAAACTCTTCCAGCTTCAGTGCTCTGGTTTACAAATACACACTCCAGTTCACAGTGTTGTTCATCACCTTAGTTTTGTAAAGTTGTCTTTCTAAAGGTAAGCCCTAATTATTGCATGGATTTTATAGGATCCATAGTGCACCTCAGTTTGGCAGTAAAAACGCCATTGAAGATAATTGGGAGTTTTATATCTCTAACTCATAATAACTTGTTTACCACAGAGTTAATTTAGTAGAAGGTGTACTGAGTATGAAGTTCAGTTCCTTTTGTTGTTAGAAAAGTAATTTGAAAAAATATCATCTGGCAGAGTCCTGAAGGGAGCCTCTGAGTTCGTATGCTTTTGAATCACTAAGAATCCTCAGTGCCTGTGAAGCAAATGTGACAACTAGAGTTCATCAGGGATTTCCTGTTGTGTCATTTTCAATCCATGTCAGTCAAAATCAGAATTTCTCTGTGGGATATTTGCATCAGTTCTAATGAAAGTGTAATTCTTGTCCACAGGAAAAGGAGAATAACCCACATTAGATTAGTCAGTATCTGGGATATGAAAGAATAATTCTCAGGATTAAGATCTAGTAATTTTTTTTTTAACAGGTCCTGTGAAAAAGACTGAGAAGATTCATGTTGATCAAAGCAGATGGAATCACTCACTAGGGATTTCAAAGCCTGAGGCAGGCATGGATACAGTAGGACAGGCTGAAAATGCTACTACTCCTTTTTGGCTTTCTTTGGCCATGTCCTTTGGGACTACTGCCCTAGAGTTCTGCTGGAGGAAAGAATCATGTTCATGCTGCCTCAGAAAAAAGTGATTTAAGTTGGATTCAACTGTTAGTGTAGGTGTTTTGATTTTGCTTGGCACAGGCTAGAAAGTGCTTCTGTAATTTTTCCTCCATTTTGCCGCTGGCAAAGAGGGGAGATTGTGCACAGGAGGTGTCTCTTGAGCTGGAGGACAGTCTCTACTGCCTTGAATTCCAGTCCTTTGCCTCTTGAGCAGTGCATGATGTGGGTTTCCTCATAACAGAGGTTTAGATCCTAACTACTGGTTGTCTCATATTTTTCTGCTATGAGATAGGAAATGCCTTTCCTTATCCTGTTACTGGTAACCATTATGTCCCTGAGACTGACATTGAAGAGCAGAAAGGTGGGATATTCCAAGATTCAATGCTTCACATGGCTGATGTCTTGAAAATGACTTGTTAAAATGTGACTAAAAGCTGCCTAAGCAAAACCTGTAAGTGAATTCCTTGATTTCAGCATCTAACACAAATGACAAGCCTAACTTGATCAGTCCTCAAAGCTCGAATAACTCCTGAAGTGTTTGAAACTAACTTTCATTGTTACACATTTATTTACACCTTTTAAAAAAACTGACAAGGATGTGTCATTGTTACATTACTCTTGGTATTCCCTGAAACGTGATTATTTTAAGGACAAAACAAAACCTAACCCTTTAAAAAGAGAGCAATAATACTGACCTTTTGAAGGAGACAATGTTAACACAGGTTAGACCCCAACTTCTTCACAAGGGACTGTCAAACCTTTTTAGTGCTTAGGGCACTCCTTCCTTCACCTATATTAGCAATAAATCAGCAATACAAAGTTTATAATGCAGTTGTAACACCTTGTGTTATTTCTTTTTGCCAGGGATGCTGTAGGCTCTGAGCTTCCTCACAACCTTCCTGTGAGATTAAATTCAGATATTTTGTTCAGGGAAAAGCTAAAAAAACCCCTCTATTTACACTCTGTCTTGTTAGCACAGTTCACACACTAGTATACATTAAATCTAAATATTTTCAATTTTGACTCTCCTTGTGCTCTAATTTTGTTGCTGTGCCTCAATGGTAACAATATTTACAGGAAAGGTGTCCACATTCTCCACATCAAAGGAGGATTTATAAACATCTTCAGACATACCACTTACATGTATTTAAGGAAATGTCAATATAGGTGAATTTCAGTAAATATAATGCTTTACCTACATAAGATATCTACTAAATATATTTAAATTAATTATGATGTGTAAAAATTTATGTAGTTGCATTGGTGTAAACCTTTACTAAAATAAGCTTAGTTACTATAAATAATTTAGGAGAGCAACTCTGACATTTTTCAGGTCAATACAAATTTTTGCACAGCGAGGGTCAGAATTAGCTGAAGTGTAGAGGCCAATCTCAGTGCAAACTCTGAATAACTGATGACAGCATAGATTTTCAAATGCATGGGTAGCTCTGGATTAGTTTCCACCAAAAGTGGAAAGCAGTTAGATGACTAGTTTCCATGGTGACTCTGACCCTGTGCGATTTATTTTTCATAGCAATTACATTTCTAACTTAAAAAATACATTTTAAAGCCAAATAAAAGTCATCTTTCCCACACTGCTCACAAACTTACAGCTTGGTTTCTCCCATGGAGAAATGTGGTCTAAGGGGAAAGATAGGGCCTATGAACACTGTGCAATCACTGTAGAATTAAGAATCTCTTTTAATCTAAGTATTTGACCATACATGAAGTTTGTTAAGCTCCACAGTGCATCTCTATGAAATGCTATTGGAACAGTATTCTGACACATAAGAGGTCTCCTCTAGCCATGTATTTCATTTGGGGATCAATTTGATGTTAGCACACATTCACCACAACACTTCTGCAAAGTTAAAATTCACAGGTCTTTTTCTCTTCAGAAGTCAGGGTTCCCTGATGCAGCGAGGTCACATCTCCCTTCTGGTTCACTGTACAAGGTGTCAAAGGAACTGTCTGACATAGGGCATTCAAGGACATTTATAATGAAAGTTCAGCCAGTGAAGGAACACCAGGCTCGAATCACTGAAGCTACAATTCCCATGAGGCCGGCAGTGTGGCAGCTGAAGGATACCCAGGGCTGCAGGCCAAGTCTAGGCATTTGGGCTTGTGTCTATAAAATTCTCTATGCTTTCATTTCTTTGGCATGAGTGACATTGCATTCCAAAGGAAGACCTATTTCTTCAGATGTCTGCCCTAATAAATGAGTTACTTGAAAATACAATTTTCAATACAAAGCTAAAGAGTAAAAGCCTTAACATACTATTGAGCCAGACATGTGCTTTGCTTTGCTTTTTTAACCAGAATGACAGTAAAAGTAACTGCCAGTATTTTCTTAGACACTCACACATTCAGCTTTTCTAAATGACATGGATATCTCATTGCAATATTTGAACTCTGTTGAGAACAGCAGTTTCCTCTAAGGATGGCAGTGAACTTTCCTAACTACTTTTCCTTTTCTTTGTTTTTGTCCCAAAATACATAGTTTTAGTGAGGGCCCAGTGGGCCGTTAAGGACTGTCTTTATTTTGGCTTTCCTTTTGACTGAGCCCTTTATAAGAGATGTTGTGTGGTTTCCCTTTAGAAGAAGAGGAGTTTTGTGAGTAGTTAAGAGCAAAAAATTGAATTTGTTAGTGGTGCATTCCATACTTTTATGACTAAGCCTGTAGCACATGTCTATATAACTGGTACATAACATGATACTAAATCAGCCTGCATAACTAAATTGCAACATACCATTGATTTTAGTCACTAATAAAACACATACACGTGTTTCAAGTGGTTTTAATTAGCTGTTTATTATTAAAGCATGTTTTCTCTTCTGTGTTCCTAAAAGGTTTTGATGTAAGAAAGAATTTTTCTTCCAAATTTAAGCTCAACTGTGTTACTTGTTACATTTTTAGACCAGGCAGACTGGCCTAATAATGGCTGTTTACCAAACTATTGTTCTTCAACTTTGACCTCTTAAAGGTGGTACAGAAATCAGGCCTGAGAGCTGGTGTCCAGGGAAAAATAATTAAGGGTCTGACTGATTGCATGATAGGACTGTGTCATTAGCTTCACAGAAATGAACAACTTCTTGAATTGAAGCCAGAACAAATCTGTAAGCCTAACTAGCAAACTTGCAGGAAACCAGCTCTCTGCCTCACACTCTGTTCCCTTCTCTCTCTGATCTGATAATTCCTGCCTCTGTTTTTCTCTGTCTCCCACCCTTCATTTCATTTTTATGCCTTCTCTGACAGCAGAACTCTAACTTACTCCCATTGTTCCCTTCATCTCTTCCTGATCTTGCACAACACAGAAAGACAGGCCAACACTTGGTGTCCTGGATGTTTTCCTACACCATAGATGTGATTTCTCCTCCAGTTTGCTCTCATTGTTAAGAGCAAATCTACTTAATCCCAGTAAATTTTTCTGCATCCCTGACTCATTTCTTAAGCTTCCCACTTTCCTGTATCCACTTACCTCTCCCCTCAGATGGCATGTCACTGAAATATTTGGAGAGAAAATCAGCAAGGGCTTTTGCTTTGTCTTGCTTTCTCTTCTCCCCAATTTTCCTTTTCCCTTGAGGCAGAGATGCTGTAGTGGTTCTCTTCTCAGAGCTCTGCTTTCTCCAGCAGCCCCATCCCATCACTTTGTCTCACTCTTCCATTTTATCCATTACTCTTCCTATACCTTTTGTCATTTTCCCTTTCAATGCAATCCCCCTTCAGTTTATCCCACAGTCACCTCTCCAACAATTGCTATTTACTTTCTACTTCACAAATTCACTGAAACTGAACTTCTCTCCTCTGATTCCATCCAAGGCCAGCACTTGTATTCTACCAAGTCAGTGATTGCTGAAGTCTTTTTAAACCTGTAGTAGTTTTAGTTAGGCCTTTTGATAGGTCTCAGTTTAGCAGACAGTCTTATGTAGATTATGAGGGACAGGTGTCACCTGACTTAAGCAACCAAAGAAATATTTCGTATCAGATGGTGCAAACTGGGATATAAACACAGTAGAGCAGGAGGTGTTCTCTCAGTTCCCATCATGGCTGAGGTAGAGGCAAGACACATAGCTGCTGTCTTGCTGAAGTGGGCCTTGGCTGCTGCCCACTGCTACTTTGCATTTTGTTTGAGTTCAGGGAAGTAAACATTTTATTGTTATTTCTCTCTGTTTCTTGCTGGGTGTCTTTTGGGTTGTTTTGTGGATCTGGAGTGATAGGATCTGTTTTCAGTGAGAAGCAGAGGATTGTTGTTATATTTAACTTGTGTAAGTGTGGGTGTTATATTTTAGGTTTATTTTAATTTTCTCTTCTCTGTATAAATATATATAACTAGTTCAAGTTTAAATCTTGGAGGTTTTTTCCTCTCCCTTTTCTCAGCATGGGAAGGGAGACTGACTCTGTTGGGCAGTTGGCATTTTGCCAGCTCAGCCCAAGACAAACCTTTACACTATGGATCCTTATCCTGCTTAGTATCTCTCACTCATTTTCAATTACTGACTCACAGGTATTAATAGGAACATAATTGTGCTCTCAGCAGTTTATACTCACTAATTTTAAAACATGGATCTCCAATTCTTTTCCTGCTTTGTACATTAAGCTTGGGAGGAACTATTGACAAACATCGACAGGACACAACTCCTTCACAGTCAGAATTCTCTTTCCTTGATGTCTGTGGATAATCAGTCAAATGCTAGATTATGGGCCTGCAGAGATCTTTACTTTTGCTAAATTAGTTTGAGATTGCCTAGTTTCCCTGTACTCATTTGTCTGCATCTGTACCTTTGTCTTATCTTTAGATGATTTTTGAGGCAGGACCGTGAGTTTTATCCATTCTTCACAGAACTCTTCCCACAGTGGAGTCTTCAGTCCATGACTAAGGCACCACTTGAATTCAGTAATAACAGCCATATATTAAAGGCTCAGTTGAATATCAACTGTACCTAAATACACATCATTGTAAATAAACCAACTCTTATTTTTATTGGAATTGTTTAAATTTAAGGCCTTTTCCAGTAATATACTCTTCTTTGTAATTAGTGATAGTGAGAAACATACGGTTACTCTTTTTGATCTGAGAAACTAGCCATATTTTGAGATATGTAATGTTATTCCCATTGGATGGAGAAATTGATGGGGTAAATATTCTTTGATGTTTATTTCTATTTATTTCTGAGAAGGGTTATTTTCAAGAAAGAATTTTTTTTTTGTAAACAACAGGGTTCAGGCTACCAGAAATATTACATGCCCACATCAGTACCAAAGCAATAATACACTCTGTGGACTTCTCCTGAGGCATATATGAGCATTAGTTCTTTTCATGTCTTCAGTCATTACTGAGCTTTGCTCTGCTTTTCAACTTGAAGACTCTTCTACATACACTTATCTCCATGCATGTGTAAGCTAAGCAAAACTGCTTTATTATTTTGATTTGGAGTTCTGTTTTGAATCTGTAAACTCCTGCTTGCCTACATGGAGGGTTGAATGACCTCCTACAAGTATTATAAACAAGCAGCAAGTTTATCCGTGTCCCAATAATGCTTCAATTAAACAGAGGTTTCTTTCAATAACTGTATGCAGATGCATTTATTATGAAATTTGTTATATGGTCAGTAAAATCCTAACAGATAATAAAACTGCTTTGGTGTTTTCTGTTTGTAAACCTCTGGGAAAACTGTTTCACTGAAAAACATAAAAGATTTTTCACAGGTGATTGGAAACGCAACATTTACATTGAGTCATCTCCCTTTTAAAGCTGTAAAAAATATTTTCTTCATGTAGAAAGATACAAAAATGCTCTCTTTCAGAACCTGTCAAAAACCCAGCCAGAACCTTTTCATGCAGCTGTAGGCTTTGCTGTTTGTGTGCACTTGGAAGATGCAGTTGTGGCTATGTGGTTACTTGATGTGATTTTGCGGTGACACAAATAAAACGCATATCACAGACTTTATTGCAAACTGTAAGTAATGTATTACAGGCCTTGTTAAACCATATGCAAGAGCTGTGTTAGTTTTGCTCACACATTCCATAGCTAGTATTTTGTTTTCACTTTTTGTTAGCACATTTTAAGTACCACCTATTTTATAAAGTCTAGTTTATGGAGATTAAATGCCACCCTGATGCACGATCCCGTCAGATCTGGGAAGCTAAGCAGGGTCTGGCCTGGTTAGTACTTGGATGGGAGACCCCATGGGAATACCAGGTGCTGTAGGTTCTAGCCCTGAGGACTTCACTGTCACCCTCCAAGCTCACTCAGCCCTGGCAGACGAACCTTAGGAGTTAAAGGGTGGGGCCAGTTCCATGCACTCTGTGCCTCACCTAAAAAATCCACTGCTCAGGCTTGAAGGACACACCCACGTGGGTAGAGCCCTTCCCAAATCTTCATTTGGAAAGCCGAGCCATGATGATGATATGGTGATATGTTAAAGAATGCAAAATGTACGTCTGTCAGGAAAAATACTTTTCAACTGCCTCAGTTTTTTCGTTGCACTTACAATTCTAAATTTTTTTATATATGCTTCTGTACATGCCCTGCATGCAATTCCTGTGTCCCAATAGTTGTCTTGCTACTGTGAGGATAAAAATAGGTAGTTGTCCTAGTTACAGCAGCCAGGACCAGTTTATCACTGTGTAGGTGTAACCAAAGCTGTGTATTCTACACCCTCTGTATCACTTCTGATGAACTGTTAATAACGGATTGTTTGCAGCAGCTGCCCAGGGCACACCTGACACCTCAGGCTACAAGCTGGGTGTTTAAGAACTCTGTGAAATAGGGAAGTGTTCCTGTTTTCACATCAATGACTCAGCCATGATAACTCTCCACCACCACCCCACCCCCGCGCCCCCCCAGTGCCCACCCGGGGAGTCATTAGCACCTTCACACCCAGCCTGAAGGGTCATGTCTGCTGATGGGCCATCAAGGATTCCAAAAATATCCCATGACTCAGAGTGAACTACCCACTGTGAAACTCCCCGCCTTGGGGGAGGTACTGGGCATTCCAGCCTGAACCTGAGCATATATAATCTTGGGGTTTGGGGACTTCTGGTACCACTTGTCGGATCCAGAGGAGGACCAGAACCTCAACAAGACTGTGACCACCACTCTTGACCAGACTGCAACCATCATCCTCACAAACAGGTTTTCCTTTCCTTTTAGTTTGTACTCTGGGAGACCACGTGGGTCTCAGCACAGGGGCTAATGAACACCACTCTGTTTGTGCCCCAGGGTGCTGAGCTATACCTCTGGGTTTTGTGGGTTAAAACCAATTTTTCTTTGTATCATTGTATTTATTGTAATTTCTTTAGTAAATTGTAACTCTGACTTGTATTGTCTGAGCTGAGTTCACATCTCCTGACAGTTTACCTTTAAAACCAGCACAGTAGTTTAGCATTTACATCAATACTTTATGTTATTTTCTCTGGATCTTAGTTCATGTTGAGATGCCCTTTGCTGCTCTAGTAATCCTGTTGCAGCATTATCATTTCGGCTTTTTTTATCCTCTTGTATGTTTTGCTCCTTTGCTACTTCTAACAGATAAGTCAGTTCTACCAGTGCTGAGATCCATTGGGTAAAGGAACATACGAATATCCACAACAGACATGAGTGTGCCCTGCCCTGCTACTGGGAGAGATGCTCACAAGCCTGCTATTAGAAAGCTGGTTGTCTGTGTCAGTGCAGTGTGCTGTCTCAGTAGTCATGTTTACTGAGATGCAGGTGTAGTGTTTTGAGAAGAGTGCTCTCTAACACAGTGGTGTGGCTGCTGGGTTGTGTCTACCAAGTTCATGACAGTTTGTCTATGCACAATCAAGGTTAACATTTTGTGTTTTGTACACTGTGTTCTTCGCTTGACAGTGTTCAGATCACTGGAGCATTGCCTTCGTTTTAACCTTAGATCAGGGCAGATACAGAAAGTTGAGTGGACACCTGCTACAGCTGTATATGTGCATCCTCAAGTGATACGTGCAAATTTCTGCAGCCCTAGGAAAGCAGAAGTTCTTTTTCAGGCTCATTTGGAGTATAACAAAGTAGTTGTTATAAACTGTAACCTTTCAACACTGATCTTGATGAATATGCAACAAAAAGATAAGGGTTTTGAGAAGAGCAATTGCAGTGATCTAACTATAATAATACCTAGCTCTTATACAGTCCTTTTCATCAACTGATTTCAGAGCACTTTAGAAAGGAGATCAGTATCATTACCCCCATTTTACTCATTGGCTTCATTTTCTTACAGTGCATTGTCCTGATTTGCAAAATGTATACAAAACTCTTTATATTCATCTTTCAGATCCAATGTGAAGTGGGAGTTATACTCACTCTGGCATGAGAGGGTGCTTTTCGCCTTTCACATCCTCCAACCCCTACGCACACAGACCCCTCTATTTTTTTCTGACTGAGCGGTTTTGCAGAGCAGAGATCAAAAGGAAATTTATCAGTATCTGTCTCCCTTCAGAGCATTGAAGCCAGACTTCTGACAACTGTGTAGTAGTCTTAAAGCTGAAAGAGGCATCAAGAACAGGGAAAGAAAAGAAAGAAAAATAAAAGTCCCATGGCTACTCTGTCATTGTGAGATTATGGAGGAGGAAATTGCAGTGTGAGAGCACCACATATGCTTTGAAGGTAGGGAGACAGGGCTGGGGGCTGTGGCCTCCCTTGATTGTTGGTTTGTCCAACCCCAAAGACTCTAGGGTCCCCAGTCCCTAAAGACCCTTGAGCTCTGAAGTTGAAACAGTTCCTCATGTGTTAAAAGTGAACTAAAGTGCTTTAAACACATAAAGTTCATCAGAAATTACAAAGTGTGTAACTTAAACATAGTCCTTTGTTCACCTAGCTACTAAAAATGAGGCAATAGAGTTATGAATTTCCTCTATTAGAAAAACTTGTGTATAAATGCTGAAATCTGGAGTAAAAATTTACAAGTTAGTAGTCTGAACTTTTACAGACTCCAAGGGATTCAGACTAGGGACTGTCTGAAGCTCCTTGCTTAAATACTCAGCCAAGACTGCTGGGATGATATTAGACAGCACAGACTCTGTTCAGCTAAACTAGAGGAAAAGAGTCAGTGGATCCTTTTGTGTCAGATGTACTCAGTACTCCTTTAACACTATGCTCTATCTTCTCTATTGCAAGTGACTTCACTAAAAGCACTGTTTCTGCATTGCTTGAAGTAGTCATGTTAGTAATGTGATTCACTGATGAAAGAGGAGCAGATAAATCCCTGAGCTCTGAACTCGTAAAGCAGAAAGAAATGATGGATGAACCTTCTGCATTGGCAATTCAATTGGATTCAGATAATGAATCAAATATTTAGCTGCTTATCCAAACCATATCCCCGAAAAACTCTCCAAACAGTTATATCTGACACTGGGACTTCATCCAGCTTCCTTTGAAATCAATTAACAGACTCTCACTGACTTCAGCAGGGAGGCCATCAGGCCCTAGGGCTCAAACAGGTTTGCTTTCACATGACTTATAGATTGTTTTGCATTTTGGCTAAGACAGGGACAAGACTGACAGAACACTAGTCAAAAGATGAATCCCCAGTCAGGGAGAAGTGGAACAAGTGAAAATTCAAAAGACTTTAAAAATCCCTCTAAGAAAACCTCTGGTAGCATATCATTATCGTGTATTTATTTTCTTAATAAAATACTTGATTCACTTTGAGTTTTGTGGGGGAAAAAACCCAACAAACAAACAAAACCAACAAAAAACCCCACAGACTTTCTTATTTTGATCATTCTAGTTCACCCACATCAGTAAAATGCATTACATTTTATTGTCAATAGATAATTATTTTGAATTTGATGACTGAGAGGTGCATTTTGTTAATGAGCAAGACTGGAAAGAATCATTCTAATTTACCTTTGAGTTAACAATGGCAACATACATAGCAAATTCTCCACTCATGGTGAGGGAAGAGTTTAGAGGTTCCATATGGCAACTTGCACCAAACAAAAGGAAGCTGGTCAAAGAGGTTAATTAATTGGGACACATCCTCTCAAAGTTTTGCAGTGTCATTTCTACCCAGAGACACTCAACAGGATGTGGCTCCATTTCATCTCACTGGCATTTCAGAAATGTATCTGAGACTGCATTGTTGAGCCCTTTTCATATTTAAGAGCTATCCATCTCAATACTTTTGTGTGACTGTGTAAATAAGAAAAGGATAAATGTTTATAGAGAGGTTGTATAGCATTCATGTATTGACAGGGAAAAATATCTTTACATTTCTAGCAACTAGTATTTTTTTTCAGGAAATAACATTAGCATTTAAATTTTTTTTCTAAAAGAAAATATAAACCATTTCTAATTGAAATATAAAAAACTTTAAATCACACACTTTCTCATTAAAAATACCACTTTCTGATCAACAAAGTGACACTTTCTGATAGAAAGAAACTGTGGTAAGAAATCAGGACAGTTCTATTAATGTTGGTCCTTGTACCTTCCTAACTACTTGGGAAATATATCTGGACTTGTTATAGTTTAAGCTGGCAAAATGCCAACTGCCTGGTACCCAGTCAAAAGGTCCACTCCCAGATAAGGAGAGTGAGGGAAAAAAACAGAAATGAGGCTTTGGACATGGTGAAGTTCTTATATAGAGAAGTGGAAAGCTTAACACCAAATATGAAATAGCACATAGTGACAGGAAACAACAACAGGCTCACCAAGATCGCCCCAGCTAACAAGCAGAATTCTGAACCAACCAAACCTCCTCCCCAAAGGAAACCTCCCAGCAAGAGGGAAAAAGGAATTAACAGGAATATGCTCACTTCCCCAGGTAAACAGCCACGCAGACCAGCAGCAGCAGGGCCTGATATCAGCAGTCAGGGAGTAGGAACCCTCCTGGTCCGAAGCATGGACCGAAAAGGCAGAAACTCCTCCCTCCTGGCTTGTTATACTCTTCGACGCTTCCTAATGATGTCAGATGATATGAAATACCTCTTTGGCTGCTTAAGTCAGATGATACCTGTCCCCTCTAATCTGCATCACGTCTTTTGAGGCCTGCTGAAAACTGAGGCTTAAATGGGGACTTATGCTGACTAGAGCCAAAACTACTACAGGACTCCATGGTTTTCCTTCCAAATTAACCTTATTAATGTGAAAGAGAGAAAAGAACATAGATGTTTCAGTCTCTGTGCAGCAGCTGGGACACAGTTGCAGATCTTTTCTTATAATCTCCTGGTCTATAGACTCCAAAAACTAGTACAAAAAGCCTCAAAGAAATGAAGCCCCAGCTCTCTATGTGGTGGTGTTATTTCAGGCCATCTCTGTGAGAGCTGTGAGCTCCCTAGGCACAGCTGACAGGAGCAGCTGTGGGGATAACCATCTACCCAGTGTAGCCAAGCACAGACTCTTTCTCCAGTAGCACAAGTCCATCTAACATAAAAAAGACTACATAGGGCTGTGACAAACAAGATCACGCACAGCCTAAAGTGCACATTTCTGGCCCCTAGTCTGCAGCATGAAAATTGTTTCATGAGCTTCTGTAGAGTGACTCTGGTCTGAAGATTTTGGGGAAGGTACTATTTAGTATATGCCTGTACAAGCCTGTACAAGGAGGCACAAATTGCCAGACAGAATTGGGTCCAAATAATTTTTTAATCCAATTTTCGTATTATTACCTTCCACAAGAGTTAAAGGCAAATGGAAAACAGAGAGGTCCATGTTACTTGTTTTTATAGCTGTTTTCTGGCTGGATTCATAGTTTGGTTCTCAGGCACTCATATTAGCTGGACTCACAACACAGTAAGGGAATGTTCAAATGCAAAACATTTCCCTTTCTAATGAACAGAGATCATGGCAATATTTCCATTCCTATTGTTTTTCAAAAGCCATTTTCATGAAATCTAATTTGAGGCCCTAAACCACATGGCACAGTCTTTCTAAAGGTAAAAAAAAATCTGAAATAAAATGCTATTTTGTCTATTAGTTACTATTTCTGAAAGTTATCACACATTTTAAATTTCCACTCATTTTATGTAGTTTTGGTGAAAGCTCTTTTCTTGAGGACAAAGGCAGAGCTTTATATTGGTTCTGTTAAGAACCAATGTGTTGGCTTCACTGCATCCAATGCAGAAAGAAAAAACCCAGAACCTGAAGTATGTTTCCTTCTGCAATTCTTCCTACGTCTCCTCTGAAAGTAACACTGGCCTTATCAGTAGCAAGTTACCTCTCATGTCTGTTACTTATGGTACATTGTACACAGTGCTTGAGAAGACAAACCAGGCCTGATATGCCACATCAAAAACACATGAATGTCATAAGGCTTTTTCCTCAGTCTACATTTGTCTAAAGGAATTGGCCATAAATCCTATGGTCCTTGGTGTCCTCATGCAAACATAACCACTGTGAGCTGCAGTTTGGCAGACACTGCATCACACTGGTATCCAAAGGCTGTCCTGGAAACATCTTCCAGAAGTGGGCATAATGATTATATGGTTCCTTCAGAGAGCTAAACGATAGGAATGTCAGGTAAAGGAATCCTAATTCACAGAAATGACTAATGGAGTTGTTTGCCCTCTCAATATAAGACATTACAACATGAGGCACAGATAACAGTCCTATTCAGAACAGTTTATTATTATTATTCAAGTTCTACAAAAATCACAAAAAAAGTCCTGAGTCTCTTGTGGTGTTTGTCACAACATAATTAAACTTTCAGACTGTTTTGGACAACAGATGCTTGTAGAAAACCCCTTTGTGTTGTGGGTAAACTCATGAGAGAATGTATTTGGCCACTGAAAGTATTGGGAAAAGTGGCTTTAGATTCATTTCATCATATATAGCTCATGCAGGGAAATCTTGCCTGTTTCTGGAGGTTATTTGGCAGGACTGTGCTGCCATTGCAGTTTCAAGCCTTATGTCACCAATTATCGGAGGCATCTACTGTTTTTTGTCTAGTATGTGCATATGAACCAATGACAGCAAAATTTTACCAATGGAGGATACTGCTTCTGAACTGCTCACACATGTATTTCAGAAGAAATCAAAATCCAGCACAGAAACTATATATTCTTTAGAGCAATTAATTAATTTGTTATAAAAAATACTGTTTTAGAAAACTATAGCTACAACCATTGGGATATTTCTTTGTCATGAAATGTCTCAGGTGATATAATTCTTAATAGTCAGGGCAGATTACACATTTGTAAGTCTAACTGCTCCCTGGAAAGGCATCTTAGAGTGCAACCATGACTGAATAGAAATTAAATTGAAAACCGGAAAAGCAAAAGTCAATAGAAGAATGGCAAAATTGTATATTAGGCCCTTTCACTTACTGTCTTCAGCAGGCCTTAAGCTTACTACCCTTTCTAAGCAAAACCACCATTCAAAGTAAACAGTAATAATTAAATTATAAATTAGCATAGGAGGTAGATTTGGGGATGGAGGGAATAAATAGTAAGGTTGATATTTTCCGTATTGTATCCACACAAGGAATGTCCTTTTCTCAGCTGGAAAATTCCTTTTTTTGCTTTTTCTCTGCAGCCCTCTCTTCTCCCTTCTTCTTTGGCATTTTTTGTTTATAGCTATACTCATCATGATTGTGATGCATTTGAAGAAAGAGTATGTGTTGATAAACCTCCTCAGTTCATTATGGACTCAAAATACTATTACAGTAATTACATATAATAGTAGCAATATATTTTGAAAAACATCCCTGAGACAGACATTTTGAAACAATAGTGAACAATCATGGTTTAAAATCAATTATGACTGAGATTTGCTCTTTTCCCTTATTTATGTTCTCCTATTTCCCAGAAAAGTTTCTGGAAAATACTTAAGGCAAAATAGCACAGACCTGTCATTGAAGTTTTGTGGCAAAATGTGCAAAAAGCAGACTTAAAAACAGAGATGACAGTTACCTCCGGCATTGCTCTAATTGCTTAATTACCTATTCCCAAATGTAGAATCGAGGTTCTTAGGAAGTGTTTTAGGAAGACATGAACACTTTTTTTACCAAAATAAGTGACTGTTCTTCAAGACTTCATCATCACTCATCACCACTTGACAGAAGAAAATCTCTCCCCATAAAGCTCTACCCTGGGATCTGCTGTGTGCCAAGAACATTTGAAATGTAAATCTCACTTCCCTAGTGGGTACAATTACCTGTCTAAGTGGGTGCTAGGTTTTTCTGAAATGCTGGTCCTCTGATATTCCAGTGATGAATGATCTAGAAAAAAAATCAATAGTTACAAATGTCTCTTTCTTGTGGTTTAGACTGCAAAATGCATGTGTTTATCTCCTAAAAATGCATTTGCCTCTTGATCTAAAGAACTATCTGTTGACCCCTTACTAATATCTATCAATCAAGTATGTTTTTCTCTTCTTCGTTCTGCATCAATTGATGGACATTTTATCAGATGGACTTTTCTGCAGAGAGGGAGCATACAATCACCATATAGCCACAGACCCTCTGCTCTTTCTCTGGTCCCATATCACCTGACTCACTATATTTTTAGCCACCATCATCTTGTATTTTTAGACATTTTATAATTAGCACTTCACGATGAGTGGAGACTTCTGAAAAACCTGAATGATACTAAGATATCATAATCTGACAAAATTGGCACATCCTTTTTTCTGCACAATGAGATGTCACTGCAGGAGGCATGTGCATTAGATGTGTATTTATTTGTAAACAATTACAATGACTGCAACATTGATGTGCTGATGGTAGTTTTTTTTCATAAATAGGGATTTTGGCTCCTAAAGTGGCACTTAGGTAGAATTAGTGTCCTTCTGTCTCATTCATTCTCAGTCCACAATCACCAGATAATGAGCTGCATCTTCCTGCCCCCTTCATTGCATTTGTGCTTTTAAATCCCATTCTAAGCAATTTGACTTTTGCATTGCATTGGAAGGTTTGCAGTATTAAGTTCTTCAGTTCATTTCAGAGGACAAATGACAAAATGCTAGCTAGAGCACTATTTAGAATTGCAGCTATACATCTTATGAATCACAGCTCCGAGTATGGCAGGTGAAGCCTTCAGAGGAACAGCAAGTCAAGAAAGATATAATAAAAACAACACAGTTAGGTAGTAATCTTTAAATAGCAAAATTATAGTAATGCAACAGGTGATTTATATTTCCATACAGGTTAAATGCATTTGGAGATGATGATGAGAGAATTGGAGATCAGTTGGGCAGCACTAAGTATCATTCAAGATTACTCATATGATGTTATCCTTAGAATTACCCTTTTTTGCTTAGCAATAATCAATTCTACCTCCTTTTCTTTCTTAGTCACTTTATTTGTTTCAAGGGGACTGATAAGGCCCTCAAGGCAGTCCCATAATGATACTAATTAATTAATAATTGGTAGCAATTTGGGTGTGTTGAAGAACTGACCTCAGATAATTCATGCATTGTGACATGATGTACTTGACAGTGCCAGCAGCAGAAACAGCAGGAGTGCCATCCTCCAGCTGCCAGAACTAATTATAAGCAGTTTGTCTTTTCCCTCAATGGCAGACTCTGTTTGTTTCACAACAGTCAATTTAAAAGTCACTCTTAATATCATCATCAACAAAATAATACCTGGGAAAAAAATGTGTTCACTTCTGACTGAGAAACTGCAGAACTAGTTGAATTTCCATGGTCACTTTTGTTAATTCAAACAGTGAAGAGAAAGCAAAAAGCAGATGGAAAGTCTCTTACAGGAAAACAAGAAAACTGTTCTTGCCTTTGCACAATTGATGCGGTGCTAACTGGTTAGTCAACACAGCAACTTAAAACATAAAATCTCCTCCTGATACTCTTACATGTATTATGACCAAGCTTATGACAAATCACAGATTACACTCTACAAGAACCAATTCTGTGTAAGTCTTAGCAGGGATAAGGTGCTGAGAAAGTCACGCAGTCTTACAGAACTATCAGTGTTTGTTGAAGGAGAAGGTAACTCACTGTTATGAATCCTCATTCCTCCTATTACTTAGTATGCTCACACCATTAAAATCCTGTCTTAAAATTTCATCCTTCCTCTATAGCAAGGTGAAAAGGTTAATTCCCAAGGGACTAATCCTGTGAGGTGCTGGGCTCTCTCAGCTCCCACTGACTTCAAAGCTAAATATTTGCTTCACATGAAAGCCTCTTTAATTCCCCATTACTGTAAGGTATACTTGTATACAACAGTGGGAGTAGTTGTCATTATAAATCAGACAGTTTATCAGGGGAGCTATTCTCCGGGGCAAAGCAGATTCTAACACACCACGACATACTTTATTTGTTAGCCTCAGTTCCACAGGAATTTTATTCAGGCAGACACCTCAAGGCATGCATCTTTTCAAAGTGTTTAGGCAGGAAGCGAAATTCAAATTAGATACACTTACGATGCAAATGCATTACTATTTAGCTCAAAACGACTGAGGCTCAGGGGTTGTAAATCCTGCCATAAAGAGATCTTTCAATTACCTTCTGTTCAGTGAATCAGAGAAGAGGAACCCTTCCCCTGGCTTTTTCATGCAGAACAAATTTGATTCCCAAACAAGTATCAATCACCATAATACTCTATATTTTGGCCTCTATATAGACCTAACTCCAAGCTGTTTTATATGGGCTTTTCTTTTAAGATGGTGTCAAACTAAAACCTTGTATCTTTAGTGTGAATGAATCTGAACCGTGTCTTGAATGGCTCCTCCCTTTGTAGGCTGAGCCAAAACTCCAGAGTAGAGCATGTGTGAAACCTGGAGCCAAATCTAGATCTGATTTAAGATTCTTTAATTTGATTTGATGTTTAATTTCTTTCTCAGCCCATCCCTGTCCATTTCAAACTTCCAAACTACAGATAAAACTACATTACTGCTTTCCCTCTAATATTTCCATTTCCCTTCACTTCCTGGCTTGATGTTTGGCTTTTCTATCTTCCAGTTGCTTCTCCTTCTCCATTCCTGTCCCAGCTGATATGATCTGCCCATTTAAAACATGGCTGCTATAGTCTTTATCCACCACCAAATCTTTTTGTTAGTTTCTCTAATTCCACTGCATCAAATTCACACCTGATTCCCTTCAGAATGCTGAGAACCTCTTTCCCTTACCTCTCTGTTTTTCTGTTATATTGGTCATTTACACCAATCTGCTTCCTGGCAGCCAAATTTTACATTTCCATCCTCGAGTTCTGTGGCACAAAACATTGGGAAATTTTTATCTTTGCTTCTGCTTTTATCTTCGGAGCAGGTATAAGAGCAGACAAGCACAACATGACATTTCATAGTTTCTTAAAAAACGTTGAACACCTGTGTCCACAGACAGTGCCTTGACTGGGATTGTTCCACTCTGAGGAATGTTTACAGTTGGCATAAGGCTTCTACCAGTTTAGTTCCTGGCATGTATATCCACTCCTTAGATTGTCTGTCAGAAAATTCAACTTTTTCATTGCAGAGGAATGATTGTATAAGTGGTGGTTTAAAACTTCTGTATGACACAAAGTAAAGGGAAAAAACAACTCGTCAGATACTCAAAACCATCCCAACAAAAACTCTATAACAGCTTGTTTCTCTAACAGGGAGAAACTGTAGGCTCAAGTTTTAAGTTCCCTATATTAAAAAAAAATTCTTGGATCCATATTTAAATATCATATGAGTATATATTTATAACAATTCACATATTTCAGCAACATTTTTTTTTAATGCATATTGTATATATGTTCAACAGAACATTTAAATATATCTTCTCAGCAAAACTTGTTAGTGAAGCTCATACTCATCAAATGAAATATTTGTTTCATTCATCAAGTTAAATATTTGGTTATATTTGGATTGTACACATGTATTTTCTCACAGAGGAAATGAAACCTTACAATTTTCAGTGTATTTTAAATGAGAGCATGCTTTTTTTCCAAAACAATCATGTGTGACTGCAGTGCTAGTTAAAAGTGCTGAAGAAATATCTTCAGAGACTGCAATTTTCTGTAGGTTTCATCTAGAAACTATTACTTTACATCGACTATTGTAGAAGAAGTACAGGTCCTGTGGTTAGGGAATAGAGGCATGTGTGAGGAGGCCAGGTTTCCAAGCTCCACTCTGCAGGACCTGCTGCTTTACCTCTGGCCACTCACCTGAACACTTTGTAATTCAGTGTGCCCACCCGTGAGGAGGGCTTAATCTTTCCTACCTACTCCACGGGAAAATGGTGAGGCTTATTTTGGCAACGTTCACTAAGTGCTTTGAAATATTTGGCCCGAAAGCAAAGCATATCTCTTGTGGTGGTGTTTTTATCCATAGACCTGGTACTACATTTACAGTCATAGTACCAGCTCTCCAACACCACTAATAAAGCTGAGCCCTAATGGGAGGAGTGAGTTCCATATTGTAACTTTCACTTTTTTCTTTTTTTTGTTCTTTTTATCTTTTGCTTTGCTTTTTCCAGACTATACCCAGAAAAGCTCAAAAACAAATAATAAACTTTTCAGACTACCTCTCTAAATTTCAGCCAAAAGGAGAACAAAAAACCCAAGTTTGAATAGTGTATATATAAAAAATTATTTTTAAATTAGGCTTTATGAGTATGTATAGCAAGTATACACAACCACAGCGCCACAGCTTAAAAGATAGTATCACTGGTTCTTGAGTTTGTGCAGGCCTGCTTAGGTCTTTATCTGTGATCCCACTATCTAAACAAAAGCTTAGCTTTCTTTTGCTGTCCTTATCTTGTTCTTCAGTTGATTGTTTGCTAAGTATCTCAGCGAACAAGACTCAAATGAAAATGGCTGTTCATGTATAATTTGTTTGGATCAGATTAAATTGGAAAGAAGGTAAAAGTGAGAGAGAAAGTAGCATGCACTTAAAAATGAGTAGTGGAGGTCAAAATGAATTAGCAAACATTATACTTGAAGTTTTCTCTTCCTCTTGTCTGACTTTTCGTGTACTTTGTGGAAAAGGGTAGCTACAATAGCATGTCCAGACTAAGTTCTTTATATCATGTGAATTTTAAATGTCTCCTTATTGTAACATAAGAAAATGCCTTGGGAAGAATAAAAGAATCTAGCACAATTAAAACTAACATAGTTCACTTCCTTTGCCACAGTGTTGCCTGCTGACAGTTCTTCCAGTGGCTGCTATTGCTTTCTGTTATACTCTGCATGTTTCATTCAGATTAACTGCTGCATCAGTGCAAGTCTTTGAAATTGACCTTACATTTCTTGCAAGAAGACTCGAAAGCCTGACTGGGATGTGATTTGGAGCTGAGACACTAACCATGTTAAAGTCCTCTGTTTCTGTGTTGTAATAATACTTGTATGTGAGAGATAGAATGCTTTTTTCAGAAGCAGCACTATCTTATGACTTTATTTTAAGTAGATAAGATAATCAAAGAATGCCTGGGGTATTAAAAACCTGGCAAGATATCATGACTTGCCAAAGGCACAGCAGGCCAACAGCACCAGGGCCAGGAATCTGGAGATCTGTTGTGCTCCAGCAGCATCTGCAAGCTGCTAGTACATGCATCTTTCCTACTTCTCACTCTCTCCTCAGCTCCTCTTTATTTCACCCTCTCAGAGATATAAAAGCAGAGGGGAAAATAAAGTTATCTAGTTAATGCCCCTTCATTTTACAAGCTGAATAATTCAGTTGTGTCATCTTTCTTCCATTCCTTCCAGCCTATTTCTTAATTAAGACAGCCTTGTTGATTTAAAAACAAAAACCAAGCCACAACACCCCTATGTACCTTGCACTCTCAAGTAACCTCCTTCAGTGGTACATTTGCTAAAATGTATGATTTATTTGTATTCTGAATTTGCCAGTTTAAATTTCCAGATGTTGATCCTTGATAAGCATTTGTCTGATAGATTAAAATCTCCCAACTAAATGGATGATTTTGAATGGTCTTAAGCTTCTTTTAAGTAAATTAAATAGATTAGGATTTATAGTAATAATTCACACAGATCTTTATAGCTGTTTTCTGTGCTTCTACCTTGCCAGTATTTTCCTTTGGCAGAATAAATATCCAAATTTGGTACGATAGCCTCCTTCTGCAGCAGTTTCAGAAAGACCATGTACAGTTGCAATATTTTCCTTGTGTTTGTCTAGTCCTCTGCTGATACATCTAAGGTTTTCCAGCCGTACCATATTCAGTTCGTTATCTACCTAATGTTGACTAAAAGCACAACCTGTACATGCCTCTGTCCACAGTTTCACTGGTCTTCCACTGTCACAGGATACTGATATTGCTTTATGATTCAACCCCCTCATTTAACTGAATCCTCCACTTAGTTACCTTCCCTTCCATGAGTAACCTCATAGTTCCCTAAATCATCCTAATTCTTTGCTTGTTTGGGCCTTCACCGAACCCCACAAACTCCACAGATAATGTGAACATGTCCAACAATATGTGATCAGTGTTGGCTGTAGGGAAATTATTTACTTCAGAGACAGCTCAAAATGAGAAGTCCTAGTCTCACATTGCTATGTGTCCCCTAAGTCTTTCTCTGTTGGAAAGAAAAAATGTCAGTGGGAAGTCATCAGAAGAGAAGAGGAAAGAAAAACATGTAGCAGTGTTCTTTCAACAAACTACTTTGTCTGCATTTATATACTGCACATGCATATACTTTTGAAAATTTGCAGGGCTGTCAAGTTTCCCTTTTTTGCCTATCTCATGGAGACATTCTCAGGTTTACTCAGTGTGACATGTGCTTTGCAATCCTCAGTTCACAAAAACACATAAAGCATTACTTACTCACTGACAATTTATATAAGATTAAAGAAGAAGCCCCCCATACTCCCAGGGTGACAATATCACAAGTAATATTAAACAGCTCTGAGTTCAAAAAATGCCTCCCTGAAGACTCTGAAAGGACCTACTCTGAAACTCTGTGATAGTAGCCTGACATTTTCAACAGCAAACTTGATTGTCTCTTTAGGACTTCAGCACTTAACCAGAGGACTCATTTCAGTAATAGAACTCTCTTTTTGTGAACTTTAAGTCAGTAGCTCTCTCCTTAACACCTCCAGGAGAAAAACGACGGAGTATATCTTTTCCAAAACAGTATGGGTCACATTCGCACATAAACTGGAATTTTTCTTGTTTACTGTAACCCTCATGCATAAGATTTCAAAATGCTGCCAGGCAGGCTACTCCTACAGGGAACGTTGCAGCTCGGGAGAGTGTTAGTGGAGAGTAGTTTGTCGTGTAGCCCTAAATTCCCTCTGTGTTAATTGACTTGGTCAGACAGAAGGCTTGCGTAAAAATGAATGTTTATAACTATCCTGGAAACGTGAAGAGTTTGTTAGTGGGACAACATTACACGTGAATGCCAGCCAGGGTGGATCAAGTTTTTATGCCAATATATTTCTTCGTGCGGACCAGAGTGCACTGGCCTTTCCCTGCCAGTCTGACTTTCTCACGGGCGGCTTCGTTAATCTGATTTACGTCCCGTCGCTCCAGCAGCGCCGAGCCCTGCCCCGGCTCCAGCCCCAGCTCCAGCTCCATCCCCAGTCCCATTCCCAGCCCCAGCCCCGGCTCCATCCCCAGTTCCATTCCCAGTCCCAGCCCCGCGTACCGGCCCCGGCCCCAGTCCCTGCTCCAGCTCTATCCCCAGCCCCATTCCCAGCCCCAGCCACGCGTACCGGCCCCGGCCTCAGCCCCTGCTCCAGCTCCATCCCCAGCCCCATTCCCAGCCCCAGACCCGCGCACCGGCCCCGGCCCCGGGAAGCTGGAGCACCGGTGGTACGGAATGGCAAAGCTTCCTCTGATCCCTCAACCGATCATTATTCACTTGAAAGGCAGACTTGCACAAACAAATATTTTATGTAGCTGTTATGATTATTGTCAGTATCTGTCCCCATTGTTCAGGCCCAGGAATTCCTTTGGTCTCATAAATACTGAGCCCGGCCCTCCCCTCCCCCCTTTAACTGTCAGATAATTACACAGTTGGCTTTAGAGTTTAACTTGTCAAAGGAGTTTCATTACTTTGTTCCTTTTGGGCAGCTTCCACTATTGTGCTTTTTGAACACTAAACAGAACCTATATTAACTGTCAGTTAATTACACACCGTTTTTCTTCAGTATTTACCAGTCAAAGGGGCAGGTAGGCTGCAATCCTATCATCTCAATCACTGTCTCTGCTCACAAAAGAATCAATAAAGATGAGTCACTTAGTGTCACCCAGTGTCTGATACTCAAAGCCACCCATTCCTAATTGCCTTTAGAGATGGATGATAATACAAACTTTGAAGTGATAATCAGCCTAATGAGTGGCCTTGCTGAGAGGGTAGATCATGTGTCAGAACAGTTTGCAGATGCTTACAGGCAAACAAAGCCAGCTTTCCTTTTAGACCTGAGAGGACCATGGCAAGTCTGGTACCCAGAGCCCGTCACAATGGCAGAGACTGGGGCACAGCAGGACGCTGTAGCCTGCTGATCACAACTGACTCCATCCATCTTGCTCTTTGCCTTTAATCAGCACAGTCAGAACAAGTCCTCCAGATCTCTGCATGTTTATGCTGGATGTTTAGGCAATAACTGTGTAAAAGATAAATTCGCTGATTCTGAGTCATTGGATTTAAATAATAGCGATTGGACTTGATAGGTAATGGCCGGGGATCCCGGCTAAAACCACTGAGTAAATGTAATTAAATACAATCGAGTGCAGTCAGCCAGGCAGAGCCAGAGACCATAAAAGGCTCATTCAGACAGCAATGAAAACAAACAACGTCAGCAACGAAAACAAAACCAGTGTTTGGTTTGCTAATAAGAGCACGATCTGAGGCCTGATCTACACTCGATTTTTGCACCCAGCAATTTGACCAAATCAATGATTTGTAAAAAACCAGCAACAAACAAACAAACAAACGAAAAGAGACAAACAAAATTGCTATAATTCCCTAGTCTGGATGCAGTTATATTATCATAAAGACATTTTCTTTTTAAAATAGCTAAGCTGTCATAAATTCAGTCAAGTGTGAACAAATAGGCTATGACCATGTTAGTGCTAATATGACTGTCTCAGTATAAAAGGCTTGCTTTGATTTAACAATCCTTTAACAATTTAGCAAAATTTTGACAAGAGTTGACTGCTGCCATTGCTTCAAAATAATTTCAATAAGACTGAGAATCCATAGGATCACACCGATTTGATTTCAAAGTATAAATGAAATATATGAATACCTATAAATGGATGGGTTAACATGTTTAGCAATTTGGATTTAACAATGTAAAACTATTTTGTAGGCAAATCTGTCTTCATTTTTTTAGTGAAAGGTGGTGAAAAAGCTGAACAAGTGGGTTCAGGATTTGACACTTTTAATAAGAAGCTGTCAGGTTTTAATATTTTGTAGTCAAATATTTTGCTTGTAAAACCTGTCATGCAAATAAAGAATTATTGCAATAAACCAAATGAGAAACAGAAAATCTCTTAAAAGCAAACTAACCCTTTGAAATTAAAAGCAAGATTATTCTGCATTATAAAAAACTACAGAATGAGGCCTCTTTCAGATAAAAACAATTATATTTTCATTTTTTTAGCTGCTTTACATATGCCTTGCTTCTTGTCTCTAAGTCAGTCTGAAAAGTGCAGTCTTTTGGATATGAAAGGGCAGAAAAGAGAGGGGGGTTTGGGCGGTTAGTTTTTGTTTGTTTATTTGTTTGTTTGTTTTGTTGTTTGGGTTGTTTGGGTTTGGTTTTTTTGTTTTTTTTTAGAGCTATCTGAATTAGAGTTTTTTTCTGAGGCAGCCTTCTCCAATAAGTGATGTCTATCAATACTTGCTGCTCGCTCCTATGGAAACCTATGTCTTCAAGCTCTCTGCTATAATTAATAGCAGTAATTAGCCCAACCTAACACGATTTGAAACTGACTTCACAATAAGGAGTTAGTTTATTTCTTTTGGTAACGAGCATGAGAAAGAAAATACTTTGCCGAACTAGTAAGTGGGCTTCCACGTGTCTACCAGTGCTCATAAGTTGCCAGTGATCACAGGTTATCTAAGGTTCCTGAATTCACAAAGCTGAAAACACATATGACTGTCTGCCAGCGCCGTGCTCTCAGTCTTGTGGTAGTCAAACAAATTCAAATCTTCTGAGTTCCCTCAATGGCAGCTGTGAACAACACAAGAGTTTTCCATGCATAGAGGCTGTGGCCTTGTTCCCTACAGACCTATGACCCCTTCATCTCTGCCCCCAAAGCAGCCCAGAGAGCCAGACTTCTCTAACAATGCTACACAAGAACTTTTGGGAAGTGGTTTTGAGTTGAGTGTGGAGGCACCTCACTTTCCTTCTCATCTGGGGGATCAGCTGTGAAAGACCACCCTGCCCATACTAAAGTAATATTCTTCTCCAAGGCAAATTCTAATCCACAGTAATATTTCTCCAACAGGTAATATTCCTTTAAAATCCTCTTAACTTACACATTAATAGTTCATATGATTCAAGTTAATTGTTAAGCAATAAGGTTGCTAAACATGTTTTTTAAAATCACTGAATAACCCCATATGCATATGCATATGCATTGGACTATATGCATACTGTAGTTTCATAGTAATTCAGTTCTACACAAATGTATTCACAAGCATGGACGTCTAAAAATGCCCTTTCAAGCACAAAATACTGCTATCATTACCTATCTTATCACTTATAATCACATTCAAAATCTCCATCTGAGCTCTAAAGCGTGTCAGACAAAGGGAAAATTTACCTGTGGTCAGACCTACAGAACTGAGGTTGATAATTTTTGATTAGTTAATGGAAATGTGTTGACATGTGAATTACAGTTGCAAGTTTAAGCATGTATGTTGCAAGCAACTATGGCTTGGAAAGGAAAGGGAACAATGAATTGAATAAATGGGTTTAGTGATGCATGATAGCTGATACCCACTCAAATAATCTTGATTCAAAGTTTCAGCTGTACCTAGGGATGTTGAAATCCACAATATGAGGCATTGCAAGGAATTTTCTAACTTTTTTTTTTTTTGTAAAACGAAACAAACCAAGTGGGACTTCCATTGTTTCTTTGAAATCCATTCAGTTGATACTAACTTTAGAATATGAATTTACTGTTATTTTGATATATTTGTATTATTACATCTCACAGTCATAATGATGGAGGGTTTTGATGCTCAACTCTGTTCAGGTAAAAACGAAAAGATCCATGTCTGAAATATTTTCCTAGATATAAAACCCTAAGAAAAAGAATTAGAGCTAAGATTTTCAAAAATTATTTCAGTTTTTGTGTCAGCTCAGTTTGAGAACCTTAAAGGTATCTGGTTATCAAAGGATTTTTAATTTCACATGTTCTAAAAAATATCTTAAATTGGATACCCAGAAACAGAGGCAGCCATAATCACTAGTCAACTTTAGAAAACCGCAGGCATGGTTTCTCCATCAGTTTATGGCACTCTTACTTGGGGTCATTGCTGATAAAGCGAGTCCTAACCTTCCAGTTGCCTCTGGTTATGCACTTTAGATGCATTAAATATGCTGGCACTCATGATCATGAGCAAGCCAATCTGATGGAAATATAAGCCTACAGAAAATGCAAGGCGATATGCTTGACTGGGCAGCCACACAAGTGGTAATGACAGCACATGGGCACAGGCTGCCAGGGCCGGCAACAGGCAGGACGGGTCTTTCAGCACCAGCCTGAACTTACATTACCTTAAGAGACCATGTAACTGCATCCTGAGGCTGTGTGCCTTTGCTTCTTGTTCTGTGTAAGCAATCTGCTGGTGCTTCGCCAACAAGCAGACAAAGAAATAACAATACCATAAATATTAACCTTTAATAAAAGAAATACTTTAACTTCTTGTTAGAGTGAGAGAAGAGGAAGAAAAAGAATGTAGACCAAATATGCTCTTGTTTTAAACTTTTGGTATACATATTGATATTTCCAGTGATTATCAATTTAAACCAGCATCTCCAAGCTCTTTTTCAAACAAGTAGCTCTAAGTGTTTCACAAATGCCTACAAAATTCCATAAATCTTTCTGTGAGGCAGCAAAACATACCAGGAGCTAGTCACCTGTTAGTGGAAGGCAAGTACATCTTGAGGAAAATGCATCAGGGGTAGTAAAATCACTATAAATAATGGAAAGCATAGGAAGAAATGAAGGTAGTTAAAATAGTTATTGAGGATGAAATTTAGCCAAGATATGATGGTTTACAATCCTTTTCCCAATCTCAATTCTGTTAAAAATTGCCATGAAATGGGTAACGATAAAAAAGAATATGAATCTCCTTAAGTCTCATCTGAGATGTATCTCCAGAGCAAATAAGAAGCTTCCTTTTAAAATTTATTGTGTTTGTTCCCTCTGAGCCAGTGTAAATTTTTCTCATTATTTTAATTGGACCAGATCCTCAGTGTGTTACGGAATAAATTACCAAACCCACTTCTTACTTTTCTTGGAAATGTCTCCATTTCCCATATTCATTCTGTTCAGCTCTTCCCTGAGCTACAACTCTGTCAACTCTTACGAACTACTAGGTCAGAAAAGAACTGTAACTCTGGAACTCTGAAACACATTTTGAACCTTTTCTTTAAAGCAAGCCATGTGGCAATAGAATTTCGAGCAGAAAACTACAGCAAAAGTCACACACTGAAAATAAAATGTAGCTTTTGCAAAATACATCCTTATTTTTGAAGAAAACGCAGTATATGATCACTTCTATGCTAAAATGCAGCCTGATTCAGCACTGGGCTGTATTGCCTTCCCTCCCATTGACTTCAAAATGAATAAGCTCAGCCTGGGTATTTGAGAATTCATTGCTGTGAAGACATATTCTGGCAGGTCAACACAAGCATTATTCATAGGCCTCAGTTCAGTCTGTCATCTGAAATGAAAGAGAGCCTTTCTTTAAAAAGCTAAAATCCATCTTTAATTTGTTATCCTAGTAACTGTATCAAAAACTGTTTTAAAACAAATATTTAAAATGAGAGCAAGCTGATGAGCAATTGAAACACAGTAAAATAGTTCTGGAAGTGACTGCAGGGCCACCAAATCCTTGCTTCAGCTATTGCATGCAACCAGTTCATATAACCTTTTTCATAAATATGTCAAGATCTGTCTTAAAAGAGGTAGTTTTATTTCTTCAGTTACCGCTATTGTACAGTTATTTGTATTTCTTTCAGTTTGAGTTACAGATTCACAGATTATATGCCAGAGGGGACCACTGTGATCATCAAATTTGACCTCCATAATCTGCAGAATTGCCCTGAATTCATTGAAAAAGCCAGTGTTTTTACGTCCATGAGTATATTAGGGAAAGGGCACAAAAGCCATGGTATCAACGCTAGACTGATGGGATTAATCAGCTCATGTTAACATACTGATTATCATGTAGTAAAGCAAAACGTTTCAAAAGAATACTCCAGTCTGAAACATAAAGTAAAATCATTTGGACTTTCAGAGAGGTCATGGTTGAAATATCACAAAACTCTCTTTACTCAAAGCAGATGCTTATTAAGATTAATTTAGTGTGAAAAATGAACCAGAATGCATATAAAAGACAATGCCTCCTCAGTTATGTAATAGGACACCTCCTCATTATATTGTATTCACTGAAGATGATGATATTTTCCTAGGGGATATATAACTACAGTTTCCCAAAGTCCCTCTCCCTCATTTTAGATTAAATATCAGACTGCAGAGCATGAAACCAAGTGAACAGAAACAAGAGAACTCAAATAAACATGCATTTAAATGAAAAAGAAAAAGCCTGTTAAACATCTTTTCTAAGTAAATGTGTTAAAAGTAGAAAGTTACAATGATGCCAGGATACAAATACAGAGAAAGATTACCAGAATTTAATATAAAAACCTCTTTCCTACAATTGTATATGTATCAAAATGAAACACAATTTATAACTGTAAATATTCACAGAACTTTTGAGATAACTGGATCAACTTCTCTTGCCACCTTTTCTCTTTTCTTCCTGTCTTTTTCTGTGAGCTCCCTCCAGTGTTCTCAAGGAAGTATTGAATCATTTCATTTTGGTATATTCAATTTTTATCACAGGAAGCACCATGATAAGAAAGATTATATTCGTCTAATTACCAAAGATACCCAGTCTGAGCTGAAGGTCTAGTCTAAATGAGATTATAAAATAGGCACTTTAACAAGAAGATGCACTTCACCCACCACAGATGTCCCTTAGAATGAATGGCACACTTTGCCAAAAGGGCTACTGGCTGTAGAGGTGACTAGAGAATGACCTGAGACTTTGTACCAGCTTTGAGATTATTTAGAGTTAAGGATTATTGATTCTTGCCTTATTTTCCCCTTAGGACCTAAAAAGAAGGATTTCTGCTCTAAACTGGAGGTTCATCAGTTGGAAAAGGGAGATGACCAAGAAAGCCAGGTCGCTGACTCTCAGTCATCAACATGAAAAAACAAGTTGGCTCTAAGACCCTGTCAGGTAAGTTACTTTCTGTATTGCAATAATAATGCCTTTGTACAAGTGTAAGCTGAAAGGCTAAGGGGATATGATTACACTTTGGCAGAAACCATTCAGGACACCAGCACACTGTGGACATGCCAGTCTGCTTGGAGCCAGCTCAGGGATCTCTATAGAGCCCTGCTATGCAGGCTGCAAACTCGTCAAAAGTGCTCTAACACCTCTTTACATCTAGTTTAACTCTGCTTCTACCAAGATAAGCAAGAATAGAGTCAAACACGGCATTTCTATGCTTCCTCCACTGACTTTGTGCATTTACTAACCTGAGATGATACACACAAGAATAAAATTATTCTCTGTAAGGCTATTCTGCCTGGTTTATTTCTGCTGGTTTGAGGTTTTTTTGAGTCTGTTCACTGGTGGAATAAGTCAATATAAGCTGGGGCTGTTGCAGTACCTTTCTACTCTTTCTTCCACAAGGTATTTGGCTCTATCCCTTTCCCTGTACCCACAGTAGTGCTTTGTGCAGCTGAGTCATGAAAAGGTTCGGGGATCTTGTCTGCAACAAAACTAGGCAAATATTGTGAGAATATACATAAGCTTAAAGCCATAAGTAATAGAACTAAAGATAACATGATTTTGATTATTGCAATATCAATTAATTTGGTATCTTTATTAGTGCTTTAGTTATTGTGAAAGCCACTGTGACAAGCCATTCTACTGCTGATCTGCATGATATCCAGCAGATAGTGAGCTATTGCCTAACCTCAGAAATGTCCAAATGGAGCTGTGGAATTATTCCAGTCCTTTGTGGGTTTGGCGAAGGCTTTGTAGGATCTCTAGTGACGTATGCTGGGCCTGATTCAAATCCCAAGAACAGAAATGTCTTTGATTTGGCTTATTGTTATTTCTGACCCTATAAATGTGGGAAGCAGTCAGGCACTAAGACACTGTTTCCCTGACATGTCAGTTGGTCATTGAAATTTACCTCAATTGAAACAGAATTAAAATACCAGTTTGATTTTTCCTCTTTTACTTTTAAAGCACACATAAGAACATAAATTCAAGGCCCATTCAAACATCACGGTGTATGGTTTGTTATGTACACAGCAGGATTTGAGTTTCTTATGAGAAAATTGAACAAAAGTTGTTCAGATTTCACAATGCCTTTTCCCATATCATTGTCTGTAAATAACTCCAGAGCAGTTCTTCCCTTTTCCTCTCCTCTTCTCCTTTACAGTAACTCTTTAAATAAGTTCTGTTTACATTTTAATTTTTCTACCCTTTTTGCATTTTTGCTTTACCCATCCTCTTGTAGGGCCACCCTACCATCACTTTTACATGTTGCTAACATGGAAGCAAGGAAAAATCACATTTAAATACAGTTCCTCTTTAATACAAGACATTAGTACACGCCATATTGTGTTCTATGACTGATGTTCACCTTAATATTCCATAAGAGATTTTTGAAATCCATTTTTATTAAGAGATTGGAATTTTAGAGACTAGCTAGGCTGGTTTCACTCCTAAACCATGAACATTGAGAAATAAATTGATTCTGGTTTAGGTTATGGGGAACAGCTGTGTCCATGCTACTTTTCATAGTATTCATAGTAGGATAGTCTTCATAGTAGGATAGTTCCAGAAAAGTGGGGTTTTGTAACCTCTCTCCTACTCTTTCACAGTGGGCATGTCGACATTATTTTTCAGGACGAATTTCTAAAGGATCTCTTGCATACATTTTTTTACCTCTGCTCACTGCCAGTATCTCAGAGATTGTGGGATAATGCAAGCACCCCACATATACAGTATTCATTGGGTAAATATTTTCAAGCCAAATCCTCTTGCACTCAGTATTGTGGGCAGGAGTGTGCAAAATTCAGGCCATTCTGTTTTGCGCACATTGTATCCCATTTCTAAGGCCCCATAAGGTGACAGCCACACATGTAGTTGTTAGCAATATTAATTTTCTTCAGTAGCTACACTAAAATATATGTGTAACAAATCTGTATTGATTTCTTTGTGTTGACTGCTGCTCAGTTTATAGGGGTTCATCTACTCAGGGAAGCTTGTGGCAGAAAACTAGTTTGTGAATGTACAAGGCACTACACCTGAACATTCCTGAGCTTAGTCAAAGCTGTCTCTTAACATTCATCAGCAGTATTTAGAGAGTGTTCAAAGGGCTCACTCTGTCTCATGTGGGTTATTGCCACATATATTTTCACAACTCTTAAAATTCATTTGCTCTGACTACTGCTGCTGTTGGATCAGAGAAGCAGCAGTAGTGATAAGACAGCCAAAACTCCCCTAACATACATTGTATTGTAAGAGTCAAAGCTTTGTAGGATAAACAGGTTTACAATTTGAGTTGTGGGCAAACAACTGAAGATTTCACCCTCTGAGGTTTGCTGCTTTGGAAAGTAATATCTATACATTTGGGAATATAACCCAAGTATTCCTGTCTTATAAAACCTGGTCTACCAGGTAATTTTTTTCCCATGAAGACCTACAATTTTCTTCCTCACTTGGAATTTCACCTGCTTTTTGCATACAATGTCCAAAGGCAGGGACAGTGTTTTCATTTACCTGAGCAAGAATCAGCACTCCTGATGATTGTTCTTGCATGCAGTAGCCAGCACTTTAAATTTCAATAATTCTAACTTAATTGCATTGAACACACACATAAACAGATGCACACACACTTCTTTGATGATGCAATCTGGATAGCATTTATCATGTTAGGATTTATATTAGAACTAAAGGATGGTTTTATACTTCACTTCGTTTTGAATGAAATATGCTTCTGAAAAATTGGAAAATCAATCTGTAATTTTTTTCTAAAAACTCCTGTTATTGGACATCATATATACAAACCTGTTTTAAGGCAAAAAATATACTTTACATGTACATGGTTTCTATTTTTGAACCATTTTTGGTGTAAACTTTCTAGTTCCAAGAATGATGTTACTGCCAATTGAACTGGTTTCTGGCAGTCAATATTTGTTGCCACAGACAGCACAAGTTGCTTATATCTATGCAGTTCATATCCATTCATTTCACAAAACTTCATTTCAATGCATACAGTGGCCATACTTCCTTTGTACAGGTTACATTGTCTTCCAGTTCTACTTTTAAACACCAGAGAAGATTTCTTTACACACCCACAAAGTTGTATTTACTTTGGATGTAAGCCAATAAGCACACACAGTGTTGGTTTAAAAGTTTAAACTGTCATCAACTACAGTTTCTCCTTTTTTGATTTGTCTTGATTACAAATATGCACTGCAAGCAAATTGCCTCCCTTTGGTATTTTGTTTGGTTTGCAACACTGCCATCACATAAAAAAAGTTGCTGGGTTTATGCCAGTAAAAATATAAAATGAAAAAAAATGGAACTCATGTAGCTTTCTACTGTCTGTGCCAAATATGGACTTTTGTAACATTGGAAGGGAAGACTTTCAGGAGCTCCATCTCTTTTGTTTACTTCTCATACCAAAGGAAATTACAATTTGAGGAGTTAACTTTCTCTAACTGGAGAGGAGTCCCAGTGGCCCCTCCTTATTGGGCACATTAATTGACAAACACAGGGAAACACTGACTCTTTTTCACTAGCCCAGGACACTTTACTAGATGTGCCTGTTAAGAAGGTACAGCAAGACCTGATGGTCAGCAGGCTGCTCTTACACTGCACACAAAACTGTTGTAGTTGGCAGAGTCCTAGTTTCTTCTCATCCAGGCAATGCTCCTGCTGAGGCACAACAGAGTGCACACCACATATGCTCTCACTGATTCACCCGCATTGCTTGTGGTGGGACTGTAGTTCTTTGTGTGTGTTTTTCAAAGTTCACTCCAACCTTAAAATCTTACATTTCAAGATTAGTCTTCTTCGCAATTACAGGAAGCTCCATCATGTAGTATTGAAACCTATCTGCTCCAAAGTGAGCCTTAAGCTTTCAAAAGAATGTGGCTGTGGAGGTGCAAATAACTACTGAGTAGATGCAGTTACTGTATACAGGAAGCTGGGATCAAGTTCAAATAAAAGCTCTGGGCACCATTTCTTAACAACTGATTTTAAAGCAGTTTTAATCTACAAAGCTATCTATTTATCTCTGCAGCAGAGGCCCTGGGTATTATATACCTAACAAGTTAGACCACTCGAGCAACCTTCACATTCTCCACATTTAACTTTTTCCTTTGCCAGATTAACTGTTCAGTCTATTTCTGACAGATGAGATCAGCTACATGGAATTTAAATACTCTGTTCCTTTTAAAATATGTCTGTGTTTATTTCCTTGGGCCCAAACTGAAATTTTAAGACTGCTGAGGTTCAAAATTGGTTAATATTACTATAATTGTTTTGGGGTGATTTTTCAATAATTATTTGTCACATACATAAAGTACAAATAAATAAGTAGAAGTAGAAATAAAAACATGATCTGTTCCCCCCAGAAGTTTACAGACAAGGTTCTGGACAAGGTTCTGCTTAACTCTGTGTGCCATATGTATTTCAACTGACCTCAGAAGGAGTATTCACAGTAGTTTAATATGTATGTGGATCTTTGCAAAGTTAGGAGGTAAATTATAGTATGTCTGTTAAAATTTACTTTGCTTTAATGAACTATAGTTTCCTTTTTTGTCCAAAATTATAGTATAGAGTTTTCCAGTTATTTTAAATAACCTAAATTTCATTGGAAAATGATTAAACTATTACTTTGTATAGGCATCAACAAGTTGTTTTTTTCTAAAAGCAGGAAGGAAAGGTAGAGTTCAAAATTTCAAAATAACTTTCATACTTCTACAGCTGAAATCTAAAAAAGCAGTACTCTAGTAGGAAAAAGTCTGTGGAGTCTTATCCAATGGCCACTTAAATGGGAATACTTCAAAGGAGTGTAAATGTTTGCTTCACTCAATATTGGAATAATATATATAGTTGACTGTGCACAAAACCAGAGGTTAATGCTCTCACCCACACTTTTGGGCACATACTACTGTGGGCCAAGCTGTGAACTTCCTATTTCTATTCACAAAAAGTTACCTGTGCAAGTGCCTGGGAAATCATGTGTTTGTGGAATGAGGTATTAGTTTCTGGCAGAATCACAGGACATGAAAACTACCCTGACACATGGCATTCATAAACATGTCTCAGAAGTGTACTGAAGGAGTTTTAAGAGTGAAGGGTGCCCATATGATCAAGACATGCCTGGAATCTTATTGAAAGTGTTCACTTTGGTTTTGGTCATGCAAACAAAACAAAACAAAACCCCACCAATTTTAGGAAACATAACTCAAAGTAGCTGATTTACCATGTGTGAGTTTCACATAACTTTATTAAACACATCCTTTGCTGAAGTATCTTTCTTAACCTTGAAAAAGCAAAGCATTTGGCTCAGGGTTCAGTCAAATGGCATTCCTAGAGTAAGAACTTTAATCTCCTTCATTGTCCACCTTTTTAATACCTTAAATATATTCCCAGGGTAAATCCAGCACCGAGGACAGTGACTTAAAACAGTCTATTTCTTTAATGAGAAATACATATCCATACCACAATAAAAAGACAATTTTAAATAGAACAGTAATAACAAAGTATGAATGAATACTAATTACAACATAACTATGAGAGAACCACTAATATATAGCTAAGGCTGAGTTGATGGGAATTGAACTGAAAACAGAATAGTAATCTACAAGAGAAGAAAGCCTTATACCCTGGAGTAGATAGGAAAAATAGTTGTGGTTGATTAAGTTCCAGTCTGCTGAGGCGAGGAAGGATTTTGAAGTTGTGTTTTTTGGACACTGTCTCAGGGAACATGCTTCTGGTCAGTGAAATGACAGTTAAATATTACACAGTGTTTGCAGGACCCCAGAGCACTGGATCACACACACACACATATATTTTATACATATATATAAACACCACCACTACTTATTTGGTCAAAAGTTTTTCCCCTCTGTGCCACGGAATTTCACAGAGCTAATCTACTGCACCGAACATGGTAATAAAGTTGCCTCGATAACAAAGGTTATTTCATGGAGCTTTCTTTGGAATCAGATTATGAACAGTGTGATACATCTTGCAGGTACAGTGTGACACTGTCGTAGTCCAGGATGGCCACAGATTGGAGGTCCTCAGAGATGAACTTCTTGGTGAAGAAATTATTGCTGCATGTTCCAGGTGTAACGAGGTTGCTCCACCTACACAGCTCAGAGATATGTGATCACAGGACGTAAACAGAATCACAGAATATTCTGTGTGAGAGGGGATCCACACGGATTGTTGTGCCCAGTTCCTGGCCCTGCATTGACCATCCCCAAGAGTCACACCATTGCCTGAGAGTGTCATCCAAACGCTTCCTGAACTGTCAGGCTTGGTGCTGTGACCGCTGCCCTGGGGAGCCTGTTCTGGTGCCCAACCACCCTCTGGGTGAAAAACCTTTCGCTGATACCCAACCTAAACCTCCTCTGACACAACTTCAGGCCATTCCCTCGGGTCCTGTCGCTGCTCACTACAGCGGAGAGTTCAGTGCCTGCTCACACGTGTGCCCATTTCCCAGGGGCGTCCCGCACCAGTGTCGAACCCAGATCCAGCACAGACCTGCTAATATCTATTAATCAGCTCTAACTAAGCTGCCTTGCCACGACGAAGCTGCCGAGCTCGGCACACGGCGTGTACCAGCACCACTCGGTGCCACGGCAGCGGGGCGGCTTGCACGCCCGCGTCCTCCCTTCCCCGCAGAGTCGCTGCTAGACGGGGGGAGGCAGCAGCCCCGTGTCTGCGCTCCCGGCGCCGTTTCCCGCGGGCAGGAGCCGCTCCCGAGCGCTTCCCGCCGGGAAAGCCGCGGCCCTCCCGCCCCGTCCCGCCCCTGCGCGCGGGGCGGAACGAGCCGCGCGGGGCCGCGTTGCGCGGGGAAGGGCGCGCAGCGGCACCGGCGCCGCCATGGCCGTAGACATCACCCTGCTCTTCAAGGCCAGCGTGAAGACCGTGAAGACCCGCAACAAGGCGCTGGGGGTGGCGGCGGGGGACAGCGCCAGGGACGAGCTGCTCAAGCGGAGCGCAGCCCGCTCCAAGAGCGACTTCACCGGCCGCGCGCGGGAGGTGGTGAGTGCGGCCCGGGGGGAGGGAGGGAGGAAGGAAGGAAGGACGGACCGGACCGGACCGGCCGCGCTCCCGCCCCTCTCCGCCGCCTCCCGGGGCCCCAGAGGCGCCCGCAGAGGGCCTCGGGGCTGCGCTTTCCCACACGGATGTGGGCTGGCAGGGCCGCGGCCCGGCGCTGCTGTGGCGGCCGGGGCGGCTCCGAGTGCTCTGCGTCCCGCGTTCCCCGGGAGCGGCTCCGCCCGGGGGGCTCTGCGCGCGCGGCCGCGCTGCGGGGCCGTGGTGCGGGGCCGCCCAGCCTTCGGCCAGTGCCTGCGCACCGGTGTCCCTCCCGCCGGCTGCCACGTAGCGCTCCCGCAGCTCATGTGTTCGTCAGCGCTTGTGATTCCCTCCGTGCACGCTCCTTTTAGCTTGGTTGCCTTCCCTGCCACGCGGTGTGGCTGTGAAGTGCCGGTCCTAGGCAAATTAAATGTTACAGGGGTAAGAGTTGAAAAGACAAGCACTGAAAAGTTAAAGAATAACAGAGTGGAAAGTTGACTGGCGTTGGTGACAGTCCTCAGTCCACCACTGTTCTGTGAAAACAGTTTTGTTGCAGATTATTTTCCTCCATACTGAGTCAAAGGCAGGGTTTGAATAACACATATTTAATAAGAAACTGGACTATATTTTGAAAAACTAAGAAAAAAAGACTGCTTAATACAACCTCTGAGGGCACAGGCTTAGAGAATGCATATGTGGCTTTAGGACTAAATGAAGAATGCACAAGCTGTCTTGTTCTGCCATTTTCTGACATAGCAATGATTTAGTTTTCAAGCACAGATATTAATTCATGTTTCTGTGCTCTTTGTATGTTTCCCAGTTCTGAGAGAGAATGCTTAAAAACTGATGTGTTTTATAACACTTGATATTCAGTAGCTCTGTGATTGTTTAGGGGCCTGAGCAGAGGGCATCAAGTTGGGTACCTGTTAAATGAACATGTAATTATTAACCATTACAAAAAGCTGATATGTGACTTGTCAGCTGTGAGCTCTATGGTAGAAGGGATTTGTCCATCAAACCACATTCATGATCTTTGTCCATGAGATATACCTCTTTTTTTCCACCATGCTGCATTTTTTCTGATTTCAGCTAAAGGCATTCTGCAGTATTAGAGAGAACAGGCTGATTCAGTCTTGCCCCAGGCAGAAGAGAGCAGACTTTTTAATATTTTATTACTATTTGTGTGTTTGTTTACATTCTTAGAATTCTAAAAAAGAATGAAATTTTACCACAAGACATCATGTTGGCATTTATCTTCATCAACAAGGCTGCAGCTTTTAAATCTGCCATTCAGAACTCCAGCACTTGGGCTGGTGCTGGGGGATAGGTTGTTACCCCCTGAGGATTTAGCAATAGGTGGTGTTTGGATGCATTACCAAAGTGTTTCACAGTTATTTGTGGTAGCAGAGGAAGCCCAAGGAAATTGAGATTTTATATTCAACTGAAGATACTCTTACAGCCACAGATTTCTGTCTGTTTCCTCTTGCCGCCAAGTGTTATCTCTGTCTGCACTTCAGTTCCTCCTTGTCAATTTCAGTCTATATTTCAAATAACTTACAGCCTCAGACGAGATTCATGGCCACCTTTTCCTCCCTCCCGGTCTTTGCTTCTTCTTCCCTTCCTGTGACCAGGTCTCCCTTGTTTTTGCTTCCTCTCAGTTTCGGTTTTCTTTCTTAAAGGTCTGTTCATACTCAAGCTTATCCTCACCTTCACCTTCTCATTGCCCTATCATAGTCCTGTGTGATGATGGTGTGCTAGAGCCATGTGCCTTTCCCCCTGCCTTGGTCCTTCGGTTTCCTGGAGACCCCAGTCTTGTCTCTCAGCACCTCACCCTTTCTGAGTTTCCGCGATGCATTATCCAAACAACAGAGAGAAGGACAAAGATGTGGATAAAAGTATCTTGTTTAATTGCATAGAGCTAATGCCAATGGGGATGAGCTGAACTGCCTGAGGGGGAGGATGGGGTTAATTAATGGTACTTACATAAACAGTGACTTTGGAGAAGAAGCGAAAGCTAAAAATGTGTTGCTGAAGGATGGGATCTGTTAACATGCTGATCAGTGAGGAGGAGGAGTAAGGTGGATTGGCCTTGATCTTTAACTTCTTTGTGACTTTGTGACAGTGAGCCAGCAACCCGCCAGACCACAGACCACCAGTTTATTGTGTGAATAAAGCATTCAAACTGCAGCTAGAACAATAGGCTTTATAGTAAAATATATTATGATTTTAATTGCCTGTTTCAGGCAAATACAGTTCAGTTTGATTATGTATGTGTCACACCCTCTTTCAAATACTTTGTTATAGCCACGCAATTAAAAATTTACCTGTTTCTGCAAAGACTGTGCTGCTTGGATTGCAAATGTAACCTGAGATAGATGCATTAATTCTTTAATGTATCTCTTTTTTAAAAGCTCCCTGAAAGGTAAAGAGTTCTTCTTGTCTGTGTACAGTATTTTTGTTGATTTTTTAATCTGAGGAAGATACCAGATGAGTAACTAGTGTTGTCTATGAAGCTTGTGATGAATTGGTCAGAATCCATTTAGGCTAACAGTGGAGACCCTGAATAAGGTACACCTTGTCACCACTTTTCTCTATGTCTTGTTTTGGTCACAGAATAAAATATTTCAGTTGGAAGGCACCTCCAGCCATGATCTAGTTCAACTGCCTGACCACTTCAGGTCTGAGCAAAAGTTAAAGTTCATTATTAAGGGCATTGTCCAAATGCCTCTCAAACATTGACAGGCTTCAGGTATCAACCACCTCTCTGGGAAGCCTGTTCTGGTGTTTGACTACTCTCTTGGTAAAGAAATGTTTCCTAATGTCCAGCCTAAACCTCTCCTGGTTTGAACCACTCCCATTTGTCTTATCCTTGGATACCTGAGAAAAAAGATTGGCACCTCTTCCTTCACATCCCCTCCTCAGGAAACTGTAGACAGCAATGAGGTTGCCCCTCCAGCCTCGACAAGCCCAAAGTCCTTAGTGGAAGTTCCCCATTTGACATGGACATATGGAAATAGTGAAATACGCAGAGTCTACACACAGAATTACTCCTTTCAGTGTTATATTCTGGGTGGGGTTGTGTAGCATCTTGCAGTTAGAGCTGTGTTGGTGCCACTCGTGCTCCAAGCTCCAGGAGCAGCAGCCAGCCCCAGCAGCAGAGCTGGAATGTGGGACTGGGTGGGTGCTCAGCCCTGCCTGGTGGCCACACAGCTGTAGGATCTTCTTTCTAGTCCATCCCATGGAGCTTTTGTATCACATTATTAATGTGCTTGAGCACTTGACTGAACTGTATTAAGTGATATAAATCTATCATACATCATATATTCTTCTCCTTTCTGCTCCTGAAGGACTGTTTGATGTCCGATTTGAGGACTGTGGAGATTTTTTGTTTTGTTTTGTTTTCATTGTGTACAGTCTCTAAGTGATGTTTAAGACAAAGATGGATGATGTTTACCATTTGGAGAAGCAGCTGGCAAAATTGTAACAGTAATCCTACAAGTGGGCTTCTGTATTTATCATAGTTTATTTGCATTTTGTTTTACATTCTCAAACTTCATGTGATTTTTTAGGTGGATTAAAGTAGGCATGGAGAATGTAGAACAGAAGAGTTTTTACTTGAATTGATATTGTGTGGGGAAGCTCCTTTAGAGATGGAACCATATTTGGGTGCTCTTGGTATTTTGTGTTAGTCACAAGAAAATACTTCAACATTCTGTATTAATTTGTATTTTTTGAAGCTGACTATTTTATGCTCAGGTACACTGTCTTGCTGCAGTTTCTGGGAGCTGATGAGGGTTTTTGTATTCGAGACTAAGTTGTTAACACAAGGATGTTACAAGGCCATCTATAACCATGGTAAAGTTAGTTGCAGAGACTGGTGTTGCTGGTGATGTTGTTAATCTGTGACAAAACTGATCCATATAAATTGAAGATGAATGTTGTGGCTGTGAACTGTTGAAAGGATTTTCTTTGCCCTGGCATTGACCCATCACTGTTTATTTTGTTTGGGGTTTTTTTGGTCTGTCAGCTGCATTGTACAACCATTGGGTTGTCTGATAAGTAATGAAAGACGACTTGTGCTTCATGTATGGTTAATAGTTTTGGCATCTCTCCACCTCTTCGCTGACTAGGACCAGGTAAGAAATGATAGTGGAGGGATTCCCTAGAGGAAAGCTACAGTAACAGTGACAGACTTCATTGCTTTCAATTTATAAAAGATTGTAAGAATTTGTTATGTGTATGTCAATGCTTTTTGATGAATTAAAACAAAAGCAACATTTTTTTTCTCTTAGGCTTTACAGTGACATGGTTATTTTAAATGCAGTATACAGGGATATTTAAGTTTGCATTTCATCATTCTTTTACAGGCTTATGTAGTTTTGGCAGGTTGCTCCTGACTGGATGCCTGGTGCCCACCAAAGCTGCTCTACCACTGCCCTTCCCAGCTGGACAGGGAAAAGAAAACAGAACGAAAAGCTCATGGGTTATAAGGACAGGTTGAGATCTCTAAATAGTTATTGTCATGGGCAAAACCAGCTCTAATTGAGGAAATGAATTTAGTTGATTACCAATCAAATCAGAATAGGATAATGAGAAATAAACCAAAATCTTAATAACCTTTCCCCCATTCCTCTCTTCTTTCCAACTGAGCTTCATCCCTAATTCTCTACCTCTTCCCCACCAGCAGCACAGGGAGACATGGAATGGGGGCTACAGTCAGTTCATCACACAATGTGTCTGCTGCTGCATCCTCCACAGGGGAGGACTCCTCACACTCCTCCCTTGCTCCAGCATGGGGTCCCTCCCACAGGAGGCAGTCAGTCCTCTGTGAACTTCTCCAACACAGGTCCTTTCCATGGGCTGCAGTTCTTTGTGAACTGCTCCAACACGAGTCCCTCCTGTGGGGTACAGTCTTTCAGGAACAGGCAGCTGCCGAGGGGGTCCCCTATGGGGTCACAAGGCCAGACAGCAAACCTGCTCCAGTGTGGGCTGATCTCTCCGTTGGGGCCACAGGTCCTGCCAGAAGACTGTGTGAACTTTCCATGGGGTCACAGCTGCATTTGGGCATCCACCTGCTGCACTGTGTGGCCCTCCAGGAGCTGCAGGTGGATCTCTGTCCCACTGTGGACCTCCATGGGCTGCAGGGGGACAGTGTGACTCACTGTGGGCTGCACCGTGGGTAACAGGGTGGGTAACTCTGCTCTGGTGCCTGGAGCACCTCCAGCCCCTCCTTCTGCACTGGCCCTGGAGTCTGCGTAGTTGTTCCTCTCACATATTCTCCCTCCTCTTTCCTGCTGCAGTTACTGTTGTACAGCAACACTTTCACCCCTTTTTAACTCTGTTATCCCAAAGGCACAACCACTTTTGCTGTTGGACTCAACCTTGGCTATGGCAGGTCCATCTTGGAGCTGGCTGGTGTTTGCTCTGTCAGACATGGGGCAGCTTCTGACAGCTCCTCACAGAAGCCACCCTGTAGCTCCCCCTGCTACCAAAACCTTGCCACACAAATCCAAAGTATTTGTTCCTTGGTATGGTGTCAGATTTGGGATTAAGCTAAATGACTGAAGAATTTTAAGGATTAGAGCAGAAATATTTAAGGAAAAAAATGGGCTTGCAATAAGTGCTCAGTGACAAATACAAGTAGTTCACAGCTTTACAGTGTCTTAAATCTGTTATTTTGAGTCTTTTAAAAGATTGTCAGTTTTGGAAGGTGTTAGGCATTTTCTATTTTAGGACAATATTGGGGAAAAAGGATGATTTAAGCCTTTCCTGTTTGTTTTTTGTTTTTTTTTTTAGTGGCAAAAATGAGTTAGTGAGAATATAATCTGTCAGATGTGCCTCTCAGGTGTCTGAAAATATTGAAGGAATGAGAACCTTTCATCACTGCTGACTGTTCAATATGTATTGGAGAAATGGAATCAAAGCTTATACAGCCCATTAACAGAAATAAATATAAATTAATAGTCAAAGAGAATTTCATGGTGGGCTTGATTGCAGCTGTGAATAAAACCCGTTTTTCTGTGGGAGATTCTCTTCTTTAAGGTTTTGCAAAAAGCTAAAAAATGAAGTGTTGGAGCATGAATTTTTGAAAAGCAATACCAGACATCTCTGAAAATCTATCCTTGAGATGCAAAAATTGAAAGGTTAAATGTTTCTAAGTCTTTAAATGTAAAATTTCAGAATGATCATATGTCCATGTCTGAAGCTGTTGAACACATAAGGATGCCAGATTCATGGGGCTGCAACATCTGTTACTCATATAACCTCTGTGTATGGATTCTGTAGGATGATTAACTGATTCTTAAAAAAAAATTGGTATGATAGGCCAGTATTCACATAAAAAATAGGTTTAGCTAGTCTGTACAAATGTCTAATGAGGAGGAAAAATCTCCACATAAAACTTGTCTCCAAAACTAGTTCTTCTGAAAGCCAGAACAAATGACATTGAATATAAATTTTAAGCAAACCTTTTAATTTCAAGGCCATCTGACTTTTGCAGTACACTTCTTTGGCTACTCATAGGGTAGTGGTGCCTTTATTTTTTAAAAAATTTTACATATGATGGTTGAAACAGCTTTTCATGCATACCTGTGAAAGTCCAACATATTTCATTGTTTGGAATGCACCCCATGAGAGAGCTGATGTTTTGTCCTTGATCCCCAGTGTGGGATTTTCCTGCACATCTTTGCACAGTTTTGTGTTTAGAGCATTCCCACAGAGAAGAAAGGTAGGAGTGTTTGTATGTGATGTTTACAGTGGATTCATCATTGCTACTGTCACTGCATTAATAAAGCCTAAAAAAGCTCGGGGAATGCCCAAAGCAGTAGCTGATCCTGCAAACTGAGATGGAAGACCATCTTGAATGGCATGATGTAATTGTTGACATAGCACAATTAAAAGTGGGCGGTCCCGTGGCGTAATAGAGAACACTCCAGCCTCTGAATCCCAAGGACCTGAGTTCGAGTCTCAGTAGGGACCGTCCCCTGGCAGTTCAATGCCTGCCTGCCATCCCATCTCGTCACATCTCGGATGCTCAGCAGGGTCAGCCCGGTTAGTACTGGGTGCTGTGACAGTCCCAAGGACTTCACTGTCACTGCCCAAGCTCGCTCAGCCATGGCAAATGAACCTTAGGAGTTAAAGGGTGGGGCCAGTTCTGCACACGCTGTGCTTCACCTAAAAAATCCACTGCACAGGTTGGAAGGGCACACCCACGTGGGGAGAGCCCTGCCCAAATCTTCATTCGCAAAGATTGGCCATTACAATTAAAAGTCAGTTTTTTTAAACATTTATATTTTCTGATCCCTTTCCAGCTATTCAGGATTGTTTGATGAAGTACCAAGAATAAAATTCAGCCACCAAAATAATGTAACATACACAGTGCTCATAGAATAAGACAAGTCAACACCATTACTGGAAAATTTCTAGGGATTTGTGAATAAAAGAAAGTTTGAAAAATACATAGTAGATGAAATCTAGAAATCTAGATTCCAAACAGAGGATTCCTGCTGCTTAATATGATTTTATTGTAGTAAGAAAAAGAGTTGACTTACAGACTGGGAGGTCCAGAGGCTTTTCCACTGCCTACTATTTTTGGATACGTAGTAACTAGTTCTTGGCAGGCACCGATGTGCTGATGGAGGGAGTAACACCGTATTTGTTCTAAAGGTAAAAGGTATATAAAAATAAAAATGCCAAGTATTAAATGTTTTATTGGAATATATAATAATTATTTTGCTGCTGGTTCTGAGTCAAGTTCAGGTTGGTGACTCCAGAAAGAATCACATTGTATCTGAGCTTTTCAAAAGGCTGAGAAATATCCAAAATAAAGAAATAGCCAGTTTGCTGTATTAACTTTTATGGGATGGGACATGTATTTGCCAGGTCTAGGATAGACCTGAAAGGGGATTAATCCTTAAAACTTCCATATCCCAGATTGGTATCGTTAAAGTGTGTGACGGAACACAGGCAGAGCATCAAAGACTGCGTGTGATTGAATAGCTGATACTAACCAGTGCTATGAGGGAAATGGCCAAAAGTGGTTAAAATTGTTACTTTAATGGTTTTGGTTTTAAAGTCAAACTAAAAAATTATAACCTGATTTAATAAGGTTAGTTTATATGACCATTTTGACTCTAATGATTACATAAGAATAACTCCCATGAGGGAATATTTGGATGCAGGGGAAATATATACTGCTTGTGGTGTAGCCAATTATGGTCTTTATTAGAAATTAATGACTGTGCCAAATTTTGGACAGCGAGTGATATTTCAGTTCAGTTCTTAAATTTTAATGAGAGGTAAGTTCTAATAAATTGGGCCCACAGCTGAGGTCATTGGGATTAATTCTGACTTCTTCCATAAACAGTTATGAACAGTCACTCTTTTCCCCAAAGCTCACCAGTGATGCTGCATTTTGGACTCACTCGCATGTGGGTTTCCCTCCCCCATGTTGTAGGCAGAATATAAAATTTTGAATTATACTTTTTCAAATAGGGAGTTACAGCGTACTGCTGTCTAATATTTCAAATTTATCTCTTTCCCTGTGCAAATTACAGTTAATGTTAGTTTTTAATTGTGAACATTTATTGTTTTTACTTCTCATTTCTGTCATCCTTGTTAGAGAAGAAGTTTAGCCTGAGAGATGGAAGGGAAAGAAGTTGCTAATTTTAGCTAGTAGAGGAGAAACAAATAAAATGCTGGTTAAGGAAATATTTTTTAAATAATTTTGGCAAAGAATTAAGTGTTGACCTTGTTCAGTGTGTTAGGATTAAATGCCAAATCACTAATGTTCCCCATGTAATGCTTCTGGTTTTAGCAAGACTCCTATCAGAAACAGTGGTGAGAGTATATGTTGGCCTTGAGGAAAAGTTATGAACTCTTACATTTGGGAAATGTCTGTTCAAATGTCTGTCATTTCCCCCCCCTGCTTTTTTTGTTTGTTTTAAAGTACATTCTTAACTCCATGGGAATTATTTTCTGAACAGCAGGATTGAAAGTTGGCTTGGGAGACAACTTTCCTCAGTTGCCTGTTAATTTTATTTTGACTAACTGGACCTCATGTGGTGCTGAGGAGTCCAAAAGTATCTAAGACTGCAGTTCCCATTGTGAGGATACAAGTTGCCTTCGTCCTCACCTCACCTTCTTCTAGGCTGGTTGTGGGAGGTTCTTTCCTGGTTTGGGGTTGTTGGAGGAATTGTTGTATCGTGTAGCTGGTCACTCTGAACTCTTCCTGACTTTGTTGTCTGTTAAACCAACACCTCATGTGAGTTCTTGCTTTGTCATCCTGCCACAAATAAGGATAGCACTTGTGGAAGTTTATAGAGCATGTGGAAGTGGAAGAAAGCTGAGATTTATTATAGATATCCACCTTCTTTTCTTAAACATAGTGCACATTAGCATGACCTCTGAAGGAGAAAGGTGGGCTTGGAACAGTGTGGTGGTGCTTGAGAGGTCTGAAAAGCTGCAGAGATACAGTGGAAAAGAAAGACAATAGAAAGTGAGCAGGCATAGCTGGAAGAAAATGGAATTATATAGGTTGGAGAAGAGACAGTCTAACTTTAGAGGTAGAAATATGGATAAGAAAAAAGATTGAATATTGGGGAATTATATGGAGGTTATGATAAAATACATCGAATAGGAAAGAAAGAAAATGGGAGAAAGGAGAATGAGGCTGAAATTTAATATTTTCAAGTTATTGAATTTAATTGATGCATTTAAGCTTTTCACTGTTTCTCTGAGCTCTTTATCAAAGATTTTGGAGCAAGAGCAGCTCATTGTTTTTAGTACTTTGATACATTGTCATCGCTACAAGCTTTGGGCTCTGTTTTTGTGTGTTTTGAAATACAGTCTCTTGTTTGGGACAGAAACAAACATAAAAAATAAGCAGACTCAAAAGAATATCAGTGTAGTTTGTTAAGAGTTTTAACTGTTGGGGTTTATTTTTTCAAATAAACGCAGTGAGGCCAAAATAAAGCTAATTTCCACAGAAATTAGTAACTTTAAGGTTCTGATTATCCTCCTTTGCTGTTTTGGAAGATGGCACAAGTGTGGTGGATGGCAGCCCAGAGAAGGACTCCTCTCACCACTCTGCAGTTCTCAGTTTCTGTGTGTGTGGTTTATCCTGCTTCTTCACTGAGGTAGAGAGGGTTGTTCTTGGATGTTTGAAAAGTAACTTCTTTTGTTATCTGGTGCTAAATCGAGACTTGGACTAAGGAGTTTTCTCTGTGACAGTTGTTAAACAGAATTTCTGAGTCATCACACATATTAATTGCTTTGAACTCTATAAAGTGTATTGAAATATTAATAAAATTGAGAGATACTGTTATTTAGGATGCTGATTATGCTTTGTGTGTGTGATCAGCAAAAGAAAAGTTTAATTGTAATCCCAGGGAACACCTATTTCAAAACATAAAGGTTTTGCAACTTTTCTCAAAAATCAATTACATATCATTGCTTCCAATGAGTAGTAGTCACACTTGTATTTTTGCTAATTAAGGCTGGGTTTGGTCATCAGGATTAGTTATTGCTGTAATGCTGAGCTGATTACTTGTGATTTTTGGTAATGAATTGATTCAATTTTTCTGTATTTCAGTGTAGACAAAAGGATATAATTTTTCATTTAAAGATGAGGTAATTATGTGCTCTGTCTTTGAAAATTCAGTCCTCTATTCTTGAAAATATTTTTCAGACTGGCAAATACTAAAACCTGGCACAATCACTTCAGCAGTGGGAGCAATTAAAGGGTGAAAATTTGAGGTATGAATCATTTCCAGCAATTTGAGGAAAATGTTCTTTATTATTGAAAATATTACTGTGCTATAATTGCATAGAATGTTAAATGATGGATACTTTCTTGAAAATGTAAGTTTCCTGACTTCAGGGTGGTGTGTCAAAGCTTTCTGTCTGCCAAAACATGACATTTTATAGTGATCAGGTGTTTGTTGTCCTTTTTTACCCTTTCATTCTGACTCTGCCTTCCCTTTGGATAGTGGGTGGTGAGAGCTGTAGAAAAGTGAATGTGCTGCATCTACTGAGATGTACATTCTGCCATTTCCGTGGGTGTTGTATGAGATGGAACTCACTGGTGGGTGTTTCCCACGTCTTCGTGTCTCAGCTGGGCAGGAAGTGTGAAATGGATTTCCAGTGAAGGTTGCTGGAGGTTCTGTGAGGATATCCAGAAGCCCTTAAATGTTACATTGGTTTATGATTGAAAATAAGAGAAGGGGTCTTTACTCCTAAATTTATTAGACCTCTAATATGAGGTATTATTCTAATATTCTCATCAGAATTCTAATATGGCCATTCAGTGAATTTTTAATTTTTTTATGGAGGGAAAAACAGTAAGGCCTCCAAAGTTTTTGCCTGCTCTTAACTCCTGAAAAAGAAGGAGAACTCTGTGTGAACTCTAGAAGAACATGGTGCTTACTCTTAGGACGCTTTATGTGTAGCATAAGGATGTTATACACGCCTTTTTTATGACTAGTTCACTTACATTAAAAATAAGCAGTGATAGCAAGCTGACATGTGAAAGACAAACATGTAGTGGTGATGAAAACCATTTAATGACTAGTAGAGAAACAAGTATTTATTGAAAATAAAAACCATGACTAAAGGCTCTAATGGTGCCTTCTGGAAACACTACCATGTTGTGGTATTTGCAGTGCTGTATGTCCTGTACAGTAGATATTGTTCAAAATTGCTTGGGAACTGGAGCTTGCAATTGTGAGCTTGGAATGTCCTGCAGATAATTAAGTTGTGGTCAGGCCTTAGAAAAATAAAAAGTTCTCGAACTATGATTTTACAAACATGCTACAATAACATTTCTTTATATTTAACAGTTTCTTATAGAAAGCTGATACTCTCACAAGGCATTGACTAAAGGTAAAACATCAAGAAAGAAAAAAAATATTAAATTAAAACTTCACTTAGGATGTTGACAGTTGGCTTGTAATATTAAACAGATGTGTATATTCTTGAGATATTCTTTTGGAACCCTGTTGCATACTAGTTTTCAAGTGACAGCTACAAATTTTTGATTAATTTAAATTTCTGCTTGCTTCAGTTATCTTTGTTGTATGTTATTTTCTTTGGGTCGACTCAGCTGGACAGTGTGATGCATACAGTAGTTTCTGCTGTGATATTCAAGGGAAAGCATTCCTTTGTGTGAGCTTAAGTTGAGGCATGGCACATTCAACCACACAGAAAAATTATTACATACATGCAAAGATTCTTGGGCATAAAATTACCTTTGCATGTCTAAGCAGGGGAGTTACTGATTCTGGTTGTCGATAGGGTAGGGCATAATTTGGCTTCTTTGGCCTCAAGGAAATATTTCACATAGAAGTCAATAACAAAATAAAGGAACTGAAGTTTTTAAAAGATGTAAGTTTAATGAAACACAAAGGGAATGATCAATTAAAGGAGAAGTTACACTACTAAAATGACAAAAATATTGTGTCCAGTTCGGATATCAACCTTTTTCAGAAATGTGATCATGATGGAAGTTTGTGTTGTTGTTTTGTTTCTGGGTTTTTTTAATGATAGAGTTAGGAAAATTCTCAAAAGTCTGAAAAATTGACTTTGTGATGAGAAATCTTTTAATCTTACTTTGTTAGGGTGCATCATCTCAAGGAAAAAAAGTCTCTGATTTCTTCATGGATCTTATGAAAAAGCAAACTAAGATCTGGTGCTGCAAGTAGTGCACATTATTTGAGGTGTGATTCAGCTGATCCTTCATTTGGTAGATTATGCATCACTTGAAATACTTAAGTCAAGTGCATGTGGTTCAAAATACAGTACTCAACAAGTAGTGCAGGAGTTAATGTACAAGGCTGATCAGGAATTCCTTTTTACATGTGGGACACTGCGTTGTACCAAAGCAAGGAATTGGATACTGGTTTTTCAGATCCCAGACTATTCCTGCAGTGACCTGTGACTCTGATCAGTCTGACCTTGGACTGTGCAAATGTGTGAATGTTCTCTCTTTGTTTTTAATAATAAATGAACTTAGAGGAAGCAACATGCTAAAGTATTTCTAAAATAAAGTAGCAGTATTGGAGTTCATGGGATGCTTAATGTAGCACAGAAGTTTTTTACTGTGAAATAAGCAGCCACCTCCTCTTAGGTTTTGGGGTTTTTTTGGTCAGATTTCTTCCTGACAAATTTCAGAGGATAAATTATGTACAAAGGTAGTTAAGTGATTTGTTTTTTATTTAAGACTGAAGGAATCAAGAATGGTTGTGAGGTGTTCTCAGATTAAATACCGCTACGCTGCTGCAGATTGTACTGACTCAGTTTCATGTACTTGAATTGGGTATCTCCTTTCTTTTTTTTAAGATTTGTGTAAAGACATAATGGTACACCATAATGTGAGTGAGACTAGCCGAATGTAAGAATGCACTTTGTTTTTCTTGGTGGTGTTTCTAGTTCCCAAGATTTTTAGCTCATTGTGGAATCCATTAAAGTCTAGATGGGAAATCCTTATGAGAGCTCAGATGCTGTTTCTTGCAGTTCTGAATATGATGTAAAGGACTGTTCAGCAAATACAGGAAAATAATAAGTAGAGATAATGAAAATGTGAAGGAGAATCAAAAATGAAAAAATATCAGACTTAATTGTTCTAAAATAGTGAACTTCTGTTGTACTTCTTTTCTGCTGTGTTACACCGTACAGAATTCATGGTGCTGTGCCCTGGCTATTTAGCTGCTTTACCATTTCTTCACAATTTATTGTCTAAAAAAATTACTGTGGTTTCAGGAGTAGTTTGTAGCTTCACATATAACACATGAAATACTTACTATAATTCTATTTTGTGAGGAAAATAAGACATGCATTTTTGAAGCAAACTGTTTTGCGATGTAGGAGAAGAAGGTTTCTTTATATTGCTCTTAAGTAAAGGTCAGGACTTATTTTATTAAATTAAGCATATGCACTCCATGTAAATTCTAATACGAGTATTATTTCAGTTTGAAAGAAATACATTTAAAAGCATCCATTACAGATGTGGGACAGAAGATAATGCAAATACTACATGGATTTTATCTTTTGAGTAAAATTGCGAGCTTGTTTCGTTGTTTATACATGGTTGTTACTGATGCTTTTATGGTTAAAAAAGAGCTTCTATTACAAAAGCCCATTGTCTGTTTGCTGGCATTTTATTGAACCATTTTGAACAAAATGGTTTGTATCAATCAGTTCTTCAAATGCAGCAGCAGAAGTTTCTTCTTTCCATGGGCCTTGTAAGTTGTGATAGGAATTCTGTGCAGCCTGATGAGGATGGGCATGATTTGTCCTAGCAGGCATACAAATAACTGTGTTATTTTATTGTATCTTTCCGCTGGGGCTTTGTGGTGGTGGGTTCTGCCTTCAGGTTTTGTCCCTTATGTGGAGGACTTTGAAGTAATATGAATAAAGTGTTAATCATGGAAACTACACGAGAAGTTGCTTTATCGTTAGCCCACTTGGAGACAAAGGGAGATTATATTAATATAGTTCCAGTTATCCTTGTTACCAGTGCTTGAATACTGACTCTGTCAGAACAGCTCTATAGATGTCTGATCCTACAAAGAGCTTTTTTGACTGAGACTGCTGCTGGTGAAATATTGTTGTTGATTAAACGCAAATGTAATGTTGTAATAAAAAAATGCTTTCCTATTGGAATTTTATAAGCAAGAAGATTGTTGTCATACAAATAAACTCTTTAATAATATGTTGCTCGAAATTAAGTTTCCTATGATTTTAAGACTATGAACTGAACTATTATATTGCCTTCTGATTGCATGGTGTGTTTTCTGCTTTAAATTGCTATTATGGTAGCTCGGAGAGTCTCTAACTGAGAGCAGAGCTCGATGCCCTTTGTGGAGTGTTTGAACTGTTAACTAAGCAATATGAAATCCTGGTTGTACTGAAACAGGCTGTAGAGTTATGGTTGATTTAATTGAAGGAAATACTTTGCAAAAAATTCTTAGGAGAATGAAAATTTAACGCTCACTCATTGTTTGCTCTATATTTTATCTTGAGTGAGAGTGAGGATGAAGGCTCAAATAAGAGATTATGTAAAAAGAAGTTTTCTCAAGTGCTCTTTGGGATTTTGTGTTGATACATTTATCTTTTGAGGGGGTGTTGTTTGTTTGGTTTGGTTTTGTTTTGTTTTGCAAGAAGTGAACTGATTTAGTTGGGACTTTCAAACATTGTTCATTTGGGTCCTAAGAGAACATTCTTCAAACAGAAAGGAGTTATGAGTAAAGACATTTCTAATTGGTGTTACTTATTTGTATTTCCAAAGATATTCTGCACACTAAACTATAAAAATGCTACAAATATTTATGCATAACAGTTGTTGAGGAAAACTTGCAATTTGCTAAAAAAGTGTAGTTTTGAAAATCTGTATGAGTTGTAGCAATTAACCTACATGCACATTTATAATTCTAGAAAATGGACAGCATATTACATTCAAAGACTGGATCTGATAGACCCAAATTGCTTAAAACATCAGTTATTGAAGATGTCCCCCTGGGACTTTGAGAAACCATTTAACAGATGAAAGTACATTTTGAAAAGTTTGACCTTACAGGCAATCATAAAATGAATCAAAACAGTTCTTTCCCCCCCTGAAATGTACAGAGCCCATCTGTATCTAATCCAGTAATTACAGAGTGAGTTCAATTACCTTTTCAAACTTAGAGCAGACTGGAGACTAGGCAGTGAACAAACATAGGGTTTTGTCTAGACCTCAATTGACCACAGTCTAAAACTTGAATTTATATCTAATTTTATTTTTAGTGTCGTTTGATAGTTTTAAAAGGATTTATTTTGCTACCTAGTTGCTAGATCATGAAGGTTTTTACTTGTTGACTTTGTGTTTATGGCTACATTTTTATCCCAGTGAAATCAGGAAAATGGCTTCAAGTCCTAATGGTTTACTGGATAAATAATTTTACATTTTAAAAAGTCAGTTAAATGGCTTTTTGAACATTTAAAATTGCTACAATGAAATTATGAAAGAATCTGAATGAAATTATGTGATTTAATGTCTGTGCTCTTATCTATGCCCTTATCTATATATTTAATGTTTTATTAAACACCCACTTTTTTCTTACTCTTTTAGAAAAATGAACACCAGACTACCTGAGTGCAATATTACTGGTAGTTGACACAGATTAGAAACTATGCTGAAAACAGATTTTCAACTATTCTATGAATTTATTTGAGTTAAAGCAAACCCTCTATCCATTCAGCCTTATGGACAGTGTTCACCAATACAGCTACAAGTTGTAGTGCAGGTTATCCCTCCGACCTGCAACTTGGAGCCCAGGCATCTTGTGTTATTATCCCACAAGCAAAACAAACCACAGAATACACATCTTGCTGAGAAGTATCTTGTGCTATTCCCTGTCTGATATAACACTGCCAACACAATGTTCTTATTCCTTAGGCAACAGTGTTGAGCAGCCTTGTCTTGCCAATTGTTCTTTGCAACAAAGGTGTGTGGAGTTTGCAGAAACCAGCCCTGGTGCTCGAGACTTTGGTCTTGGATAGCGGTAGAGGAGCAGTGATTATGGACAGAATAAATGCTTTATTTTTAACTTTTTAATTGTGCAGTGTGCTTTTGATGGTATGTGTTGTTTCTTGGCAAGTGAAGGCTTTGATAATTGCTGTATTTAGTTTAACTTACTTAATAGTAATCAGTATTTTGTTGAAGTTGCTGCAATTAGTTAAGAATGTGGCTCATGATGACTTCCAAGTCAACACGTATTTGATGAATAAGGCACACTGTTGCAGAGAGTAGTAAATTTGACATGACAGGCAGCAGTCTTTTGATGTTTAATTGATTTTCCTTGTAACACTTGAGGAAAAAAAGGATCTAATGAGTGTTGCGTTGACTGTAAAGCTGAGGCCTAAGAGATTGCATGGAATGTGTTTTGTCTCTATATTTTGTAAACATGGGAAAAATTCTCTACTATTTGTCTTTTGATTTTTTTTTTACTTTTGATTGGTTGGTTTGTTTGTTTTGGTTTTTAATATGTTGTAGTTTTCTGGATGTATGATATTGTTCTGAAGAGGTATTATGGAAATACATAAAATTATTTTCGTAATCATAATTTTAAAGCAAAATTTGTAACAGCATATGATCAGGAATCATAGTAGGGTTTGGTATGTAATATCAGTCTTTTTTCTCTCAAAAAGGAAGTACTGTCATGCACTGAGATGTCAGGAAATTCAATTTTTAATTGCAGTCCTTCATCAGAATTGTATTTACAAAATTACTCATAACTTCTTTTTTTCTCCCTGCCTTAACTCCACATCGGGAGCCAAGAATATCTTTCAGCTGTTGCTAATGGCAAATGGCACAATCTTTTGTACAATTGTATTTGGTTTAGTAGATTTATCACAGAAGATGCTGTCTAAAAATACAGAGCCCTTCCAGAAAGCCCCCAGCACATTTTTTTCCTCCTGCTTGCCATAATGGCCATAAGAATAAAATTTACATAGAAATTCTAGTAAAGTTTGTGCTGCTGTTCAATGTATGACCAGACTTTGAAATTGAAAATAGGGATGGTTGATAGAATTTTCTGAATTTTTAATAAAATTGTGTTACAGCTTCATAGGAAAAGGCTCCTACGTCCATGCTGGATCTCTTTCTTGGCCTCAGTTCCGTTTTATGGGGTTCGACGTTGCACAGAACTTCAGAAGTGAAAGCATTTTAGACTAACGGCTAAAACGAGTATGTTCTGAGAGTAAACTGAGGCAGTAGCTGCAGGTTACCTGAGATGAGAAGTCTAGATTTTGCACTGTGTTTATTCTGATCTAGGTAATGTTAATTCTGAGCTGTAGTGACATCCTGACCCCAAATTCAAAGCCTACTGACAGTAACTGTTTAATGCATGTTGCAATAGACAAAAATTGTTTTATGGGGAAAACTACTGGTTTGTAGTCTCTCTGAAGATTTTTCATGACCACATCAACTGTTTGTTCCAGGTGAAGGTTGGTTGTTCCATTCCACCTCTTTTCCCATTAGAAAAAGGGCTTTGTTTTGTGACTGTTGAGACAAACCACTGAATTTCACTTGCGTCCAGCTGACATCGCCCGACAGATTTTCTGCTGTGTGCTTTGCATATGCTTTATATTTGTAGTGCTGGAGAAAAATAGTGTTATTTAAAAACAACAAACCCTGTGTTTTCAGCTTAATGGAAAGGGAAATTTTAAAAGTGAAAGTATTTTTTCTTTGTGCTTCAGTGACTCCTCGTGTGTTGGTTGTTTTCAAGCCAGATAACTTCAGTCAGCTCTTGTAATTGTACGTGTCCACTCCCTCAGAGCACACACCCCAAACCAGGCACAGAGCATGTATCTCAAGTAAATGGATTTAATTTTCCTTGTAGGATTATTTTTAAATATAAAGGGAATATTAACTATATTAAAATCCCTAGAATTGACTTTGGAAAAAAACTGTGGTTCTTCAGGAGTCACCCCATTTTCTCCCATTTCACTTATGTAAAAGAACCAGTTTTCTTTTGCCTTCTCATTTGTTCCTTCCAACTCTTACTTTTTTTGACAGTGTGTGCTTTTATTTCTGGCCCTCTGTATTGTATTTTGTCAGAGTTCTCTGTTGAAATTGCTCACAATTTTAGTGTCACTGATTTCTTATTTTTGGTATTTTCTTCTTCATTTGTACTCCATTTGATTCCTTTGTTAAGATATTTATTTCCTGGTTTTTCAACCGATTTTCTGTACAGTACAGATTTAGTAGACACTTGTTTATTTAAACGGTAAGAAACCATTAACTACACATAGGATAATTTGGTTGCCCACAAATATCTATTCAGTTGTCTTTCTTTCTGAAGCAGAAGGCAAACTTATTCTTCCTGTTGCTATCTAATTTGTCATATAAGACAAAGAAATTAAAAGTATAGTCTGTGTGAAGCCTAATCTGTGTAAATAATTTTTCCTTTGTCTTCTTTTTTTTCCTGTCTTGTCTAGCTCTTGCTTTTTGGACTTTCTCCTTTTGTTGACTTCGTTCATGTCATTAATTAGTATTAATAATGGCTACTAATTAAGCAATAAAAAGATGCATGCAGTCATTAAAACTATGCTTTCGTTTTCAAAAGTGCAAATTCCTCAAATCAGTTTAAATAAAAGAAAAATCATCTTGAGTTACTAAAGCTTCATAAAAAGTCACAGTTCAGCTAATTTGGTACAGTGTAACTAGATAGAACTAAACAAGGTTACATGAGTAAAACTTTATATTTAGCCAACGGGGGGGTTTTCCCCCTTTATTTTTCTATCCTGAGTCGTTTTTGTCTCCTCCATGGTTATTGATGCTGTAGTCAGACACACACTTGAGTTGCTTATTGCAGGAACAACATTTGAATCGTTATGAAGGGAACTGAAGAACATTCAGGACAGAAAAGAAAAAGTATTTTCCAACTGGTGTAGATATCCTGGCTTTAAGTATTTGCACTGCTGCTACACAGTGTGTTCAGCAATAGCTTTTCCACTGATACGACATTAGAGCTGCAGACATTTGAAATCGTGTGTTTCTGTGGAGAAATACTCCAGATTTGGGGTGCTCTGGTTCTAATGCTGGTGTGCCAAGGAGTAAAACATACTATTAAAACATGAGGTCGGATTATCCCTGTCTTTGCTAGCTATATATATATATACACACACACACACACATATATGTAGCATACAGGGTTTTGTTTAGGCCATTTTGAACACTTTCAAGGAGAATATTTTACATCCTAAGAGATTTAATGATTAGTTTAGAGGTTACTTCCTCTCCCTTTAAGTGTATTTGGGGTTTTTTGTTTGGTTTTTGTTCTGTGTTTGCTTGTTTGTTTTGTTTTATTTCATTACCCTAAATAAGGGTCCCATTCTTCCAAGTACATGCTGGCTCTTGTGTCTTTGAGATGTCTCTTATTTGCACTAAAATTACAGTTATTGCTTTAGGTTGGGTGTAGCTTACAATGTTTTGTGTTTTTCATTCTTTACCTCAGGCCATGCCCTTCTGCATCTGTTTTTATTCTGTTTTCCATCTTTAATTTTTCCCCTTCCTTCACTTTTCAGGGTTTCTCTTATTTTTTCCACCTGTGTCCACAATGAGCTTTATCAATTCCTGTTCCATCTACCCATACAGCCAAATATCTGCTTGACATTTACTGTGCAATCTTGACCAATCTCTGTATGGTAAATTCTCTTCCCAGTATTAAGTGTTTGTGTTTTAGTTGTGGTTCATAGCCTTAACATTTTCATCTTAAAGTTGCTAGTGAGATAACTCCTCAGCAAGGAGGTACCTCCTGTTTACCTTTCTCTCTTCCTAAGTTCACACAGTGCATGAGCAGAATATTGAAGTACTGATGAAATATATTCCAGCAGTACTGACTCACCTGCAGTGCAGAACAGAACTCTGGAGCAGCAGTGTGATGTCTGTTAAATCAGGTGTTTGTAACCCTAACAGCAACTGGAAATGGTAGTATTACTTTTGTCCTTGACCTGAGAGACTGTTTACATAATTCATGTAAGAGCTGTGAAACATTGTGTGGCAAATTACAGTGGCATTTTACTCTAACCCTGAGTGAAGATTGTGTACAAACGAGTGTCCATCTCCGAGATACTCCAGTTTCTCCATCTGCTTGTCTGCTGAAACACGAGTCTTTCCCATTTGGTTGTTCTTTTATGTCCCCACACAATGCAGTAGCATTTAGCTACTACAGCCTAATGTGGGCAATCTCACTGTTGTGGCAAAAGACACTGAGGTAATGCTGATTTCTTCATTGTGGGCGTGTTGGTGAGATACAGGGAAACTGCTCAATGGTTGATGAATCTTAACACAAAGCTTCTTAGTAACTCCTGCAGCTTAATCTATAAACTTGTCAACAGTTGGTGCGTGTTTATTTCTTGACATAGTGGTGTTTTAGTTACTTGATGGTTCCTTCTTGCCCTACATGCCCATAAGTGGATCGGCAGTAAGTTGTGAAAAACAAGATCTCTGAGAATGGTGACATCTTTGAAATGTTCATGTGCCACAGGCTGTGAAAAACTGTGATGTTGCTTATAAAGTGTATCTTTAAAAATAAGATGAAGGGAAGTAGCCTCTGTTTTATTCTTTCTAGTAGAGTGTTTCAAGTAAAATATGAACTCAAATTAATTTTGCAAAATAAGTGGTTTAATAGATTTTTGTCTTCTGAAACTCATCTGATTCACCAGAGTGTACAGAATAAGTACAGTCTCTTTCATCACTCTGTTAGTTAATGTGATCTCCTCTCGGTTTACTTAGGTGCTGGAGAGCTGACATGTGCTCTCACTGCAAAGTGTTTGTGAACAGGAATCTGTCAATAAGCGTGTGTCAGTGTGTGTTTCACCATCTTGCTTCCTAAGATTGCCTCACAGCTGGCTGGACACTTGGTAATTTCAGAATGGAGATGCATTCCCTTTGCAGCAGCCATGAAGTTAACACTGTATTTGCAGTGCTCTCTTCTTGGAGGCCTTTGGAGTTGACTGCTGACACATCTTGATTTTGCCAGAATTAGTTTGGTTTCTCTGTTCTCTCTGTTTACACGTGGTGTATTTTCTGTGGATATGTACCAACAAAAAGCTTCCTACTCTGTGAAATTGCAGGTTCCTATAAATTTGACACTTACTAGAGATAGATCTAATGCTTTTGGAAATGAGTAGTACATTGCAGGCAGAGGTCGCCTATTACAGGAAACAGGCAAGTTAAGTAGGAGACAGGAATGGACTGCTCTATTTTGGGTTGTCATGTATGGCCTTGCAAAGTTTATTTCACTGAGTCTCTTCTTGCCCAGTTGTGTTACAAGCCAAGGTTTGTTATTGTCCATGTGAGCCTTGGTTTGGCTGAGTGTCCCAGAGCATTCTCTTTTACATACTGAGAGGTGGGAAGAGGGGACCAGAAGCTTTTATCTCTTGAGAACTTCAGCATTGATACTCTGGCTTGTGAACAGTTACTCTCTTAGTAGAAACTCCTGGTTTTGAAGCAGCTTAATTTTCTTTCTTTCTCTCCTTTGGTAATATATCTGTTATTGTATAATAGATAGAATAACTAGGGTTAGAGTATAGAGTTCAAACTTTAACTTCCTAATTATAAACAAGGCTGAACTTTATCATTTTTCTTAAATGGTCTGATAATTTCCTATTGATATGATCAAGGGAGGCTTAGAAGGTGGCCTTGTATACAAGTAATGTAACAGCTGCAAGTGCCACAAAATAGTTTATCATAATACATACAGGAATTGGAGAAATTATTATTAAGTTGTATTTCTTTTGGTAAAGTTTCTCACAGGAAACTACTTCAATATATTGTAACGTGAATTAGGTTTTGGGCTATGTCTTTTGTTTTGATGTTGTGTTATGAAGCATGTCAGTGTTTCCTCACGTGAACTTCAAATCCTTTTCCTCACTTTTTGAAAATACAGCAAATGCTGTTGTTCTTTTAACTTCTACGTGACTGACCTCTAAACACTTAATTATTTTAACCTTGAAGTTCTCTGTGCATTATGATTGTTGCTGAGGGTCAACATGCTGGAATGTTTCATGCCAACTTGTAAATACTTAGTCTATGGGAACCACTGTTTTTTCTGAACGTAATGTTGGGTTTTTTAGCTATGCTGACAAATGAAAATGTTTCTCAGTTTGTGCTTTTTTTATTCTTTGATATTGCCAAACTTTTTATATCAGAAACTCACAAAAATTTTTCCACAGTGTTCTTGTTCACCTCTCAATGTCATAGCAGTTTCTCATGATTGCTCTTATCATTGAAAATGTTTCATATATTTAACCACAGCTTTTTAAATCTGCAAAGTCCTTAACCTTTTTTTTTACTGATTGACATCTATATCTAGTAAAATTAGTATACTCAGAAATCTGCTTTGTTCAAATTGGTTAAATGAGTATGATTAAGTTGTAAGAAGTAGCCCATCAAGTAAAATCTTAAAGACTGCATACAAAGCTGTCTGTTGAATTAAAAAAAAAAAAAACAAACAGAAACCCAACTTTTGTTTGCTATAGCACTGTTCTGATTTTCATTAAATAAATTACGTTTTACTCTATTTTGTTTAAACTCAAGATTAATTTCTATGGTTACAGCGGATACAAATCTCAAGATTGCCTTTAAAAGGGATTGTTTATTCAAAACAGGACTGACAGTCTCTCCTTAAAAGAAGCTATTGCTTAATTTTATTTTTGTAAGTTTAAATGCTTAAAAAATATTTGTAATGATACCCCAAAGGCATCATAAAAATGTAAAAATAATTATACTCTAAAATTACCAAAATGACAGGAAGTGGGCATTTAAAAAAATCTTACTGAGATTCATGGCTGAGAAAAAGTGAGAAAGGAAAAGTGCCTTACTTCACAACTTGAAATCTTGTCAGGAGTTTCTGCTTTCAGTGATTAAAAATACTCAAATTTGCATTACTCAAATGCAAAAAACAGCATTGATTTCCCTTGGAATTACAGCTAAAGCTTCCATCTCATGAATTCTGCAAGCACTTTCTTGGGAGAAGTTTTTGTGTGACTACCTACTGGATTTTTTTCAAGTAGAAATTGCTTTCCCCACCATGGTGGGGGCATTTTTTTTCATAGGCAGACCAGCTGGGAAATACCCCTACACAGATCAAAACCAGCATAAGAAGCATCTTGTGATGAACAAATACTGGGGTCTGGAGATTTTTTTCCAGACATTTCCTACATGACTTAGCTTGAGAAGCTAATGGTCATTTGGTAGTCAACTTAATGGAAATATGGAAAGGTGATGTGCTCTCAAGGAAGGGATTATTCTCTTAGACTTTGGTCATATCAGAAGATTCTCGAGTGGGGACAAAGTGAGGTGCTTTTGTTCAGTGATGTTTTTAGTCCCACTTGTGCTCTGATAAACTTCTTGCCCTTGCTATAAACTCAAGAACCTGTCATGGTTTGCCTTAATTAGCATTTTATGAGACCCTTTTATTTCTTAGAAAGTGACAGGGTGAAGGGAATGGAATAACATTATAAGACTGGGTTTCATACTAACTGTTAATATCCCTGTCTGGTCCTATTAAAAGGGCAATTCTTTTTCTATGCTATTATTTTTTTTTGCCTCAATTTGCTGTTTATAAGGACCAGTGGGTCCCCAGGGGCGGAGGAGGGGTTTTTTTGCGTAGTTTTACTTCCAAGGTGCTCTAACAGAGGAGTAGTGGCTTGCTCAGAAAAGGCAGCAAAGCAGCACGAAGGAGATTTGTGTGCCTGATTGAGAAACTCTGTCTGGATTTACTGAGGATATGAATATCCTCTATCAGTGCGTCATTCCGCATCAGCCATGTGAGGAATTATAGTTACCAGGGCCCAGGAAGTTCCTGCCTTTTAGGGCAGAGGATCCAGGTCTTGGGGTTTCCTGTTACGTGAGAAGAGAGGGCAGAAAGGGCCCTTTGTCCTTAATTTTTTTGCTGATACCGTAAACCACTTGGATTAAAATCTTAATGTGTACAGAGTTAGCTTATTTCCAGTATGTTTATTTGTTGTTTTTATGTCTGATCTACACATGTTCTTTACATAAGGATTCATAAATATCTCATTTCTGACTTGGTGTTTTCTTAGTCCAGGCCAGTGTTTCAGTGGGGGAGAAACTTACTTGGTATAAATTCTAGAGCAACCACTAAAGGAATGTTTAATCTGCATAATGCTAATGAAGGTGTTGAAACATGATAAAAGGATTTTTGCACTAAGAACATTATTGTACTGATGATGAAAATCCAGAAAAATACTTGGACACGGAAACAGAATGGTGCTTGTCCCTCTGAATCGTGTCTGACAGTGGCAGGATTTTGAGAACAGAGTAAGTGCTGTGACAGTTTGTGCCATGCCTGAATAGCGGTGTCAGAGTATAAATTCACAGAGGATGTAGAACTCGGAATGGGAAGAGTCTGGCAGAGGAGTGTGAGCAGCCTCTGCCCTGGCCACGGCTCCAGTGGTGGCACAGCTCATGCCACGGGCTCAGCTGCTCTGGGACCCTGTGATGGCTTATGGTGAAGCAGATTCACCTCAGTCCCAACAGGAAGTACATGCACATGGAGCTCTCTGAATTTCACTGCAAAAACTTGGATTCTGAGTTTCATAATGATGATCAGAAAGAGGAACCTTTTATTACTGTGTATCTGTTAAATGAGGCTGGAAAATCTTTATGTGGTAAAACATCTTTGAGTCCAGAAAACATGATACTAAATAAGTTCTGACTGTGAGAACAGGAGACACAAAAAATAACTACTTACAGGAAAACACAAACAGCACTGAATGCAGTTACTGAAAGTTTGTAAATGGAGCTTTTTGAACAGCAATTGTAAAGGCCAGTTATCGCAAATATGTATTTTGACCAATTTCCTTTTATCTCTCAACCAAAACATTCCGCACAATTGTTGTGGGGTTTATATTTTAGTCTATGAGGTTTTCGATGATCATGTAAAAATATAAATGTTAAAGAAAGTTATGATTAGAGTTGGACAATAAGCAAGAAAAAGAGAAATGATTTTATTAAAATCAGATGTGCTCTTTATTTTTTTCTTTTAATTGAAAGTATTTGTTGCCACGGTGAATAAATGAAAGCTGGTTACTAAAACCATTTGCCACGATGTTACATTGTAGAAAGTCTACTGTTAATTTTTTCTGGTGGTCACCTCATTTTCCTCTTGATATTTAGATGTGGTTCTGTATGTTATGGTATTAAACCAGTGTGTTCCCATAAGACCTAACAGAACAATGACAAAATTAACTTGGACCTCTGTCTTAAATTCTATATCTATTTGCATTTTTCTAGTTCAGAGTTGAAGTTCAGTGTTTGTAAGTAATTATCCTATAAAACAAGATTTTTTTCTCTCTATTTATAAATGCCTGAAGTACAAAGCATTAAAATTATTTTAGGAATTATACAATATTTTTAGGATGATTTCACTCAGTCCTTCAAAGTAGTTTTTCTGTACACTTGGAGTTTGCTGTAAGTACCATGCACATTTTAAAACTTGCAGCAACCTCATCCCCAAATAACACCCCAGTAACACCTTCATCCAGTGATAATACTGGGTCCCTTCAGTATTTGTTGTGGTCAGTGGGGAAACTGGACTTTTCAAGCTCTTAGATCTTCATTTTGCTTCACTCTTTTTACAAGAGTCTTGAATAAAAAACATTTGCAGTTGTGTGACAAAATTCCAGAAATAATCTCTGCATCATACATTTGACCAAATCTTATACCAACTCTGGATTACTTTTGAGGAAGGCATAGTTAAGATGAAGCTTTTAGGCTGATAATGAGTTATTTGCTACCAAATTTTCCATTTTGTATAATAAACAGTGAATAAAAAATAAAAATAACCAAATGCAGATTTGCACTTTAGGGGCAAAGTATTTCAGTGTGAACTGACAATAGCATAAATGAATGAGCCAATTTCTGACCCCAAGGCAGTATATATAAAAATTTGTTAAGTAAAGATAATTTAAAACAAAACAAAACAAAAACCAACCAAACAAAAATACTTGTTTAGAGATGGATTTTTTAAAACATAGTGTACAAAACAATGCTTTTTTAATTTTTCCTCTTTGACAATTTGATATTAAGCAAAATGAAGTGTTTTCTACTCCAGACCAGGTGTCACGAAATTGACTCAGCTTCTTATTGCAGTTTAGAAGTTTCTGAATGGGTTTGTTAATGGGCACAGGATACTGCTTGTGGTGTTCTTCAAACAGGTTTTAACTTCCAATATTCCACAGCGGCACAAAGGTTAATGCAAACTTCTGCAGTGATTCCTTAAAATATTTTCATTTTACATTTGAAAAAAATGGTGTTATTTTAAATCAGAAAAAATACTGATAATATTAAACACTTTATAAATGTTTTTAAAGTTTTGTACCATCTTTACCTTGAAGATTCAGAATGCCTCGGTCTTCATTTTCATGGCTTTTAATTCAATTAATTCAGTTTTTAAAGTTCTTATCCCATGTACCACACATTTTCTTGGTTAATTCCTTTGCTCCAAATGCAAGACTAATAAAATGCAGTTAAAGTGTTTCCCTTCCCTTTGCTGCTGCTGTAACATATATGCTGATGTAAAGCAGAAACTGAACAAAGTCACAATTTTCCTGAGATTAGAGGTAGCCAGGCTGGCTGTCTCCTCGCCTCCCACTCCCGCTTCCAGCTCCGGGCCACCCCCACGCCACAGTTTAGATATTATTTGCTCTTTTGGGTCTCAGATTACGAGAGCAATTGATCTGCATGACCTATTTTAGAAACTTTGACGTTTGCTGGGGAAACCTAAACCAAATGTATCCCCTCAAGAGACAAATCAGCTGAAAACTGGCGAGCTGACATTTGGACGCAGCCAGTGTGCCCCTGCTGTGAATTGTGGGGGGACAGCACCACCTCATGGGCTGCTTGGAAGTCACCAGCCAGAGCCCTTTGAAGAACTCTGAAGTCTTCACGCTGTTAAATTCAGAGCTTCGGCTCTTGACTTAAACTTTGGTTTAACTGAATTGGTTTAATCTCTGTTGCATGTCATTGGATCAAGGAATTATACAATTTCATCTTTTGAAGCTTCCAATATCTGAAATGTAGAATCCAAGTAATAGTATTTTAAAAACAAAAATCTGGTCTTATTAACATCCAGCAGGAGCCTGTGTTGATTCAATGCCCTGGCAGTGCTTAAAATGTAACCTAGAAGGAAGCTGTGTGGAACCTGGCCTTTCACGTGTTGTATTTTTAAAAAGTTCCTAATTCCGTCTACTCAAAGGTAGCTTGTGCTGGAAAACTTCTGTGTAGGAGTAATTTCTGTATCAAAGGTTTTCTAGCTAGTTTTCCCTAACTGTAATCATTTAGGTAAGAGCCCAAGCTCTTAATTTCAAGATTTATTTAATAGCAATTGTGTTTATGATATCTGTTCCATGTGGGTTTTATTCGAGATTTCTCAAAATGCCTTTGTTACGTGCACTAACCACGGAAAATTTCCTCTTTGTTTTTTGGTTGTTTTGGTTTGGTTTTATTTGTTTGTTTGAGGTTGTTGTTAGTATAGTTTAGACATTAGAAAAACAAATTTATGTTCTTACAGGAAGTACTGTATCTCCTCATAGTACTGCAACTGTACTTTTTTGGTCAGAAACCTGCAGTCCCTGTACATTTCCTGCTACCTGACTGAAATAGGCAGTGGGTGTGTTTGGGTGGACTGTACGTCTCGAACTGTAAATGGGATAGGTGTCTAGATAGTCATATTATAACAATTTAGATTTTCCACTTTTTGTAGAGGAAATTGTAGTATATAGTCACCTTTTCATGAATCTGTAGATAGAATCTATTTAAGTAAGACATTGAAGATAAAAGCTTTTCAAACGTATAAAAAATTAAATGTAAAATTTTGTTTAGCTTTTTTCCCTGTTTTTCTGGTTAATAAGGAACTTCCATTAGCAGTGGTTGTCAGTGCTGCTGAACCAACAGTAAATAGCATGTCTCTCATGACTTTTACAAAAGCCTTTCTATTACGTTTTGATTTTAAGTATTTTTAAAGTTTCCTTTAACAAAGTACACCTTTTAAGAAATTCAGAGAGGCAACACAGCGCGAAGTGTAACAGCCAATTTTATATGGTAGGAAATAGCTGCTTATTGTTCTGATGGAAGAGTAAATTTGATAAAACACTGTATTTGTTCAATGAAACTGACTATTCAGCGTGGTTGAATTCTCTCTACAATGTCACGGGAACCTACTCCAATCATTTTAATCGTAAACAATGCTGCTGCTTCTTGCAGTGGGTTAAACATATGCAAATTGGAACCTACTGTTTCATGAGTGATCAATTCTTTGTCGGGAGTGGAAAGAAATGCTGTATGTATTGCTGAGAGACTGAAGGAAACGTGGGCAGCAGCTTCATTCTCAAGTCTGTGCGTCTCCTCAAGATGCTGCTTTGGGGGGAGTGTTTTCCTGTTTCTCTTCTTATTTAATAACAGGCTGCTCTGAAATCATTAGAAAAATCTCTAAATAGAGGAATCTCTCCCATTTCTAGTGCAGGCCCCAAGTATAAATAGAGCTGTGCGTGCCACCTGTGGTAGCAGATGGCAGCCATTCACAGCTTCCTTTTGTGTCAGACCTGCATGAGATGCAAAATTTGCTTTTATGTTTTAATAAGAGTTGTTTAAAAAAATCTATACTGGCAACAAAACAGGGCTATAAGTATTAAAGAGACAATTTACAATGAAGATAAAGTGCAAACTGGAACTTGAAGTAACTTTTAAAAAGTCATGTTACAGGCTTTAATGTGAATTTACAGTGTTTTTCACTTGCATGATGCTGATGCGTTTGATGCCACAGAGTGGAAAACTGCTGCTGCTTCACTGTAGAGAATCAGTTGGGTTTTCATGATCAGAACCACATTTGGGAGTTTTAAAATAACACCTGGAGTACCTGAACACAGGAGGTTATCATGTTGAATTTCTTAAGTTGTAATTAAATACACCTCCATACATGGCAGATGCATCTTGTAGGAGGTTCCCTACTGGTGATATTCAGCTTCGACTCTTCCTTCTGTGGATACAGATATTTGTGGAGGTGAAATGATTCTTTATATTTGGAGTTAGGCCCTATAAGCCCCATTTCTGGAGGAGTAATTAAAAAGATGTCATTTTGATGTTTAGAGATGTGATATTGGCCGTCAAGGGGAATGCCAGTGAGAATGAGAAGACGGAGAGTCAAGAGTTTCCTAACTCATCTTCCTTGTCAGAAGGAACATAACCCTCCATATTCTGTTAGTGAGTAGAGGCCCAAGAGGATGCTGTTGCTGTAATAATATAACTGGTGCTGGCAATATGGTGAGGAAAAAGGTATTTTAATCCCCTGACTCTCATAAAAATTGTCAGTTACTGGGAAATTCAGTAGTGTTCTTTCCTGTAAGATAAGTTTAATGTAGTGCAAGAGTGCTGCAACTACGGCGGGCCTGTCTCTAAGCCTTCCTATCCCTTCAGGGGAAAAAAGGAAATAATTTCGTTATTTCTGGGTTGAAGGAGGGGCTTATTTCTTGGCTCCAGACTTTCAGAAAAGAAAGCTAATTTTGAGAAGCAAAGAATGAGAACCATGACAAGAGATTAATACTCAGATGTGTTTGGGCTTCTTCAAACTGCTGTTACCTGTCCTTTTGATGGGTGTGTCAGCTGGTGGAACATACATTTTGAAAACATGCATGTTCAGCAATAGGAAGTTGCAGTTATAATGGGTGGTTCATGTAAATGGAATACAGATCAAAAGTAGTTTAAGCATGGACTCAAGACTAAATTAATGAGGAAGAAGCCATGGAACAGCAGAGTAAAAGCAAGATATGTACTAGGAAGCAGAGCATGGAATTGGAAATTGGAAAATCTTAGAACTTTAATGCAGCCCAGATTGTGGTTATCAGGTAATCTTTGGGATGAGTTCAGATTCACAGACTATTCTGAGCTGGAAGGGACCCACAAGGATCATCGAGTCCAACTCTTAAGTCAATGGCCCACACAGGTAATTGAACCCATGTCCTTGGCATTATTACAGCCAAGTTTCAGACACAGTGGATTTGAGAAGTACCAGGTTCTCATGTCAGATATTTTTAATGAAGATAAATTGAATTGAAGATGGAACCATTTGATCAGAGAGAAACAACTTTAATGCCTGTAATTAGGTGAACAAATAGAAACTACTGATCATGGCATCAGCAGGACCTGACTCAGAAGTGGTCTAGGCTTCAGAAAATATTTTAAGGGGAAAAAGGCAAATGGAAAATGAGATACAATGAAGTATAATTTTCTGTCTTACTAAAAGCAGAGTATGTTCAACCCGCTTGATGCTTTAAGAAAATCTGCTTTTCCTTGGTTAAGATGGCCTGGAGTCTGATGGTCAAGTGTCTGATGAAGTGCCAGCTGTATGTTTGGAGGAAATACTGAGTAAGATGAACAAGCCCAAGCAATGCTTCTGCTTCTGCAGTCAGAGATGTGTTGGGCTGAAGGGAGGTTATTGGGACTTTTTGCATTCCCTGAAACAAGAGCAAGAGGAGTTTAAAAATCAGTCATAGAGTAAGGTAGACTGGTAAAATTTTCTGATGAGGGAATGCTGAGAGGAAGGAGAGGGAGGAGCGTGATGTGTTACAGCAGGTACTGAATGACTGTGGGGCCTTAGAATTGTGGGGAGGAAGAAATTTAGCAGTGGGTTATGTATTTGGAGACTGAAACAAAGAATAAACTTGAACCTAATAAATGAAAATGATGGAAGAAAAGCTGTTTCCAGCTGAGTTACAAAGTAACTAGTGCCAGTGAATGCTTTTCTAATAATTTACATTGGAAACAGATGGATACAAACGGGAACAAATGCCAAGGAAAGGTGTGGGTTAGACAACTTCAGGACTTCATGGGAAGGTCATTTGTCTGGGCTACAGAAGTTAGAGGATTTTTGACAGTAAAGTCAAACACACATACAGGGAATCAGAGCTTTTAAGGGAAAGGACTATTTTGAAGCAAGAATCGATGGATAGAAGTTGGTAATCAGTAAACCTGGAAATTAGTCCTTATTTGCACTAAGAGCAATAGGATTCTAATAATGCCATTCAGTTGTAAGACGGAGAAGCCTTCATTTCTTTTAGACTGGAGCTTGGTAACTTTGTAAACAGTGTGTGGTGTGCATCTGATAATCTCAGAATAACTTTAGGCTGATAACCCTGGACATATCTTCAAGATTTATATCTGTATAATCAGGGATATTTTGTGTCTGCAGAAGATGAACATTGTAAAAAAAAACCAAAACATTTTTTTTCATTTGGATAAAATTCACATTCCCTTTAGTGCTAGTGAGTCCTTCTTTTTCATAAAAATTGTTAAATTTTGTTGATATGATAATGACAAATTGAATTCAAAGCTATGCCAGTAGTACACTAAGAAAAGGCAAAAGAGAAATACTAGTAGTGCAGGATCGCAGAAGATGCTGTTAGAATTTGAGGGAAAGTAGAACAAGAGGTCTCACTTCTAATGCAAATCTTGGGAACCAAGAGCTTGATGTGAGTATGGGCATAATGGTGTCATTCTAAATTCATGAAAATAGCTTTACAAATGAAGGAGAGGCAAAGTGGGGTCAGTGCGATTCAAACACATGATGACAATTTTAGCCTAAATAGAATGCTCTTTGTGACTAGATGAATTAATTACTGTAAGACAGTGTTCTTGCTTGTCATTCTGATTCTTTCTGCTTGTTAATCACTCCTAAATTGTAGCTATTGCAGTAATATTAAGATTTATTGCTTAGAAAATTTTGCTAATCTATTTTCTAGTTTAGTGTTTGTTCACATATTAATGTAAATGTTTTGAAACATCTTTCTTATTTTACATTTCTTTGTCCTCTATAGTACTTTCTTTCTGCCTAGTAAGTAATATTGTTCCTCTGAAACACTGTATGGTTGCTTTAAATGTTTTGCTTTCATAGTGACACTTAATTTACCCATTCAGCAAATTTGATGAGTACCCAGGCTGAGCTGAGGAAGAGGTTACTGTACAGGTTCAAGTGGCAATGAGAAGGAACATCTGAAGGATGGTTAAGCTTACTCTTTGCGCCTCATTGGTCTCATGGTGACTGCAGTTATTTCCTTTCTTATTGTACATGGTGGTGGTAACAAACCTTAGGAAACTCCAGATCTACTGGAAGTACTGGCAGAATTCAGTTTGCTGTGAATGGGATGAAATTCCCTGTGCTGTTAACCACACGGATAACTTGAAACTTGGGAATTGGGAAAATTCTTACCCAGTATGATGAATTAGAGTAAAAGTGAAACTGAGCAAATAATAATAGGGAAATGGATGCATATTTATTTGCACAAGGGAACAGTTATTTTGAATTCTATCAAGCACTGTGGTCTGATAACATTTTTTCCTTTTACTTTTTTCAAAAAGCTGCTGATCTTCTGAAAGAAAAATAATTGAGTGAATTAATCTTCTGTTTATCCAAACTATTCAATGTTCCTTCTCTGTGGTTTTCTGTTTCTTTAATTACAAGGGCTATTTGCATGAAAATAGGATTTTAAGACTTGAACAGCTTTTAATGCTTTTTCCCAGATATGTGAAGTAAACCACATTTATTGCATTTGTAAACTAAACTAACTTTTGTTTTGTAAAATTCCTTGCGTGTTTTTTTTACAGTGAGTTATTGATGAATACTTAAGAATATGCTTTAGAAAGGTTCCTCCTGGTTCCCTCTAAAAATATATACATTAATGTATAGAATCCACCTCCCTTCTCCCCCCTCCCCGTCATGTCTTCTTCAAGACCTGCCAAGGAAGTCATATTGGTAGTCATGTCATTTCTCTGGCAAATTAAGCTACATTTCTGTATTTTGTCCATTTCCTAAAATAAGCAGCATCTTATGCTACACCAAATCTTTTAAATCAGACTAAAGTTTACCAAAATTCTTCAGATTTTTCTTTTCTTTCCTCTTTCCAAAGGATCTTTGTAAAGATTTCTTAATAAAGAAGATAAAGTAATTTATAGTAAAAGTTATCCCCAGTGAGGTGGAAATCCAGCAGCAGAAATTTGTTTGGGACATGTGCTCTGGCAAAGCTTACTAATGTTTATTAGATGATAGAGATACTACTTCAGTTTGTGCACAAACCAGTCACTGTGTTATGGCAGAAATAGAAAGGAGAGGGACAATATCTTTGCCCTACAAGTTCTAATAAGTTGAATATTTTTATTATATCTCATCAGTAAAGAGTTTAAAAATTTCTTATATAGTTTCTAAAATGAATTTATTTCTAAAATGTACATTAAATTCTGGATTGCCAATTTAGAGAATGTTTTGTGTTACCATACTTAATATTTTTAATGCTGTAGTTGTATTTATCATTTAGTTTATGCTTTTTGGATAGATGTGTTTTTACTGCTTTTCTCTGAGCTGAACTTTCATACAGCAGATCTTTTTGAGATTATTTTTATTTATTGACTGCTTGGAAAATGTGAAAATTCTAGTATAAAAGAGTGTATTTTATTATTCTGTTTAATTACAGAATAAATAATTTTACAAATTAATGTTTGAAGTGTAGAATACTGAACTTCAGACATAAAATAATCAATTATCTGAAATCTTAATCATGATTTCTATTCATTCAGATTTCTCATATTGGAAAACTGAAAGATTTTCTTCTACAACACAGAAAGGATTACATCAATGCTTACAGGTAAGTGTGCATTATGTTTAAATGGATTGTTTTATTTATCTAAAGATTTATAAAAGGAACTGCTTAACAACCTATAGGCATAATGACTAAAACCAAAACAGAGTTTATTAATTGGCTTACTGTAAGCTACTATAAGATGGAGAATGGTGCTGTCACAAAAAGACAAAGTGCTTGAATAAAATGAAACTCAGAATTTGAAAGTGATTTTTGGCTCTTAGGAGTGGAGCGAGTTCTGAATCAAAAGTTGGCAGCCTGACTCCCACACCTTTTTGTGGAGTTGCAGAGTAAGTTTCTGAAGTGGTTCCTGAGACAGGAGGGTACTCGGTTGAGTGATCCAGGTTTTCCCTTTTATTTGTGACACTAAACCTACCTGCTGTCACAAAGTATGTCAGTAGCCTCAACAGGTCCTGGAGGAAAATGATGCAAACTCCTCAGACTCTGGAATGCAAATTCCAGGTGGAGGACACTAGTGAGGATGTGGTGTCAGGCTACAGCAGCACAAGATTTTGTTTTTCTGGGACAAAAACTGTAGCTTTCGTCTCCGGTACTTACTGTGTGAAGAAAGTTTTGATGCTCCTCAGCCAGTAGGAAACATTCAAAACTCCTGTATCTGCTTACTGCTGACAGCTTTGGTAGTAGAATTTTTAGATTAAAATACAAGTTGATAGCTTGGTGTTAGTAAGAAAAAAATAGTATCTCATGGTCTGCTGATACTAAATCAAGTTATCATAAGAGCTAAATGTTACTGCAATTTTTATTTTGCTGAACTGAGTATGAATAATTGTATCATTTGAGAAATGTGAAACTTGCTTTTTAATGAAACTTTGTCACATGCAAAATTAGTGAGTCATCCCTGTCTGCATTCGGATTCTGCCACATCCCTGACTAAAGCTGAGCTTTTCCTTCAGTCAAGGTGGAGAAGATGCAACCTAAAGTTATCTTGGGTTGAAACCTTCACAGATACCAAATGGAAGTGTTATCCAGCCAGATAGCCATTCCCCTGGAGAAGACAATAGGACAGATGAGCCATCTGCTGTTCCTTAGGCTCAGTTCATACTGGAGGAACAGTCTATCTGATAAACAACTTTTCGGCCTGAAAGGATCTGTGACAGCAATACCAATGCTGCCCAGTCAGTGGAATAAAAATGTGTTGCTAAGTAAGTTACTAGAAGACTTCTGACACACTTTTTTGTCTCCCTAAGGTTTTAAAGCTGTATTTTGTTGTTTCAAAATGAAACAAAAAAAAAGGAACATGGCATATTTTATAAGTGTGAGGCAATGGGAACTATTCATAGTCAGTGCTGGTGAAAACGAAGCTCAGGAGTGTCAGTTCTGTGTGTGAGGTGGGTGAGGGACTGCATTTCCAAGCAGCAAGCAGAAGTAACAGTGTACAGCTATGCTTTAGGACTGGCTGCTTGCTTTTCAATGCCTGTTGGAATAGGTCATGAGCAACACTAGGTGGAGCCAGCTATTTAATACTGAAATAACTGGGTTTACTGTGTGAAAACTTGGTGTGGATGCAGAGGTTGAGGAACTGCAAATAACTGCAGTAAGAGGAGTCAAAGGCAGTTCAGTCTGGGGTGTTTGTATTACCAGTTGTGTGCATAAAATGTAAGTGATTGAAGGAGTACAAATTTGTCCAAATTAATTCAATTTTAAAAAGTTTTTAATGTTCTTTTTGTAAACTCTGTTGTAACAAGTTATCATGATAATTCTCAGTGCTGTGCACACACACGCCACCCTCAGGTATTCATTAAGGAAAGGAAACAAGTGCCATTTCTTTTATTAAACCATAAGTAATCCTACAAATCTCATATGTGATTGCAGTTGATTCTGTCCTTAGTGGTCAAACTTAAAATAGATAGTACTGTCAAATTCCATACTAGGTTGATTATGCTGTTCTACTACTTTGTGGGTGCAAATTGCGTCACAGCATCCGTGCTGTCAGTCGTAGTCTTAGCTAATGTCTCACTCACTCAAACAGCAGTTTCAGTAATTTTTCAATACTTAAGTAATGGGGACAATTTTTGAATAATTTAATACTAAAAGGCTGTGCTGGAATTTATATAGAAGATGTAATTTTGTTCAGGAAATTTGATTACTCTGTATTTTGTCAGTCCTGCTATTTGTATTTTCAACTAGCACAATGTGTGGGTGAAATTCAGCTCTTGAGTTACCAAGCTGAATTTTTGTATGCCTTTTAAAACTTCTTCATAATGTGTTAGGGCGGTCCCGTGGCGTAGTGGAGAGCACTCCGGTCTCTGACTCCCAAGGTCGCGAGTTCGAGTCTCAGTGGGACCGCCCCCGGCAGTTCAATGCCTCCCTGCCATCCGATCTCATCAGATCTCGGATGCCAAGCACGGTCAGCCTTGGTTAGTACCGGGTGCTGTAGATAGTCCTAAGAACTTCAATGTCATTGTCCAAGCTTGCTCGGCCGTGGCAAAATGAACCTTAGGACTTAAACGGTGGGGCCAGTTCTGCACACGCTGAGCCTCACCTAAAAAAAATCCCCTGCACAGGCTCAGAGGGCACACCCACGTGGGGAGAGCCCTGCCCAAATCTTCGTTCGCGAAGATTGGCCATATTATATATTATAATGTGTTACATCCAGGTTCTTGATTGCTTCTTTGACCTTACTTTTGCAGACTATAAATTCTTTTATAATGGAGTTTTTATTTTTGGCATTGTCTTGGTTTGAGCTGGCAAAACACCAAGTGTCCAAGACAGAGTGAAAAGGGAAGAAGAGGGAAAGAAAA